>CM019070.1:20105508-20490508 GCA_009667805.1 Leptobrachium leishanense
AGGCTGTATCATTATTATGATCTTATATTATATTACTTTGTGCCGCAGCGAGGCTGTATCATTATTATTATTATATTATATTACATTGTGCCGCAGCGAGGCTGTATCATTATTATTATTATCTTATATTATATTACATTGTGCCGCAGCGAGGCTGTATCATTATTATTATTATCTTATATTATATTACATTGTGCCGCAGCGAGGCTGTATCATTATTATGATCTTATATTATATTACTTTGTGCCGCAGCGAGGCTGTATCATTATTATTATATTATATTACATTGTGCCGCAGCGAGGCTGTATCATTATTATTATATTATATTACATTGTGCCGCAGCGAGGCTGTATCATTATTATGATCTATATTATATTACTTTGTGCCGCAGCGAGGCTGTATCATTATAATTATTATATTACATTGTGCCGCAGCGAGGCTGTATCATTATTATTATTATATTATATTACATTGTGCCGCAGCGAGGCTGTATCATTATTATATTATATTACATTGTGCCGCAGCGAGGCTGTATCATTATTATTATTATCTTATATTACATTGTGCCGCAGCGAGGCTGTATCATTATTATATTATATTACATTGTGCCGCAGCGAGGCTGTATCATTATTATTATTATCTTATATTATATAACATTGTGCCGCAGCGAGGCTGTATCATTATTATTATTATATTATATTACGTTGTGCCGCAGCGAGGCTGTATCATTATTATGATCTTATATTATATTACTTTGTGCCGCAGCGAGGCTGTATCATTATTATTATTATATTATATTACATTGTGCCGCAGCGAGGCTGTATCATTATTATTATTATCTTATATTATATTACATTGTGCCGCAGCAAGGCTGTATCATTATTATTATCTTATATTATATTACTTTGTGCCGCAGCGAGGCTGTATCATTATTATTATCTTATTATATATTACATTGTGCCGCAGCAGGGCTGTCATATTATTACTTTATATTATATTACATTGTGCCGCAGCGAGGCTGTATCATTATTATTATTATATTACATTGTGCCGCAGCGAGGCTGTATCATTATTATGATCTTATATTATATTACATTGTGCCGCAGCGAGGCTGTATCATTATTATTATTATATTACATTGTGCCGCAGCGAGGCTGTATCATTATTATGATCTTATATTATATTACATTGTGCCGCAGCGAGGCGGTATCATTATTATTATTATATTACATTGTGCCGCAGCGAGGCTGTATCATTATTATTATTATCTTATATTATATTACATTGTGCCGCAGCGAGGCGGTATCATTATTATTATTATCTTATATTATATTACATTGTGCCGCAGCGAGGCGGTATCATTATTATTATCTTATATTATACTGTGTCGCAGCGAGGCTGTATCATTATTATTATCTTATATTATATTACATTGTGCCACAGCGAGGCGGTATCATTATTATTAATATTATCTTATATTATACTGTGTCGCAGCGAGGCTGTATCATTATTATTATTAATATTATCTTATATTATACTGTGTCGCAGCGAGGCTGTATTAGTATTATATTACATTGTGCTGCAGCAGGGCTGTATTATTATTTTACATTATATTACATTGTGCTGCAGCAGGGCTATATTATTATTACTACTTTATTGTGCCATATCAAAGCTTTTTTTTATTATTGTTAATTATTAATCTATTATGTATCTCAGCTGTGATGATCTTTTATTATCAGTTTTTATGATGCACAGCAGCAGGGCTCTGTTATTGTTAGAAAATGAATATATTGCTTGGATACAGAAGAAACCGCAGGTGTTTTCATTAACATTCCTTCGTTAAGACTTCATGCATACCCAGGCCATCAGCAGCTTTTTATTCCCTCCATGCAATATGCTGACTGTCGTTAATTGCTTCTAAAATGCTGCGATCTGGATAAATAGGATCTGATTCGTCACTGTCATGTGTGTTTTTATCCGCTTGCTGCTTTTTAATTTAGTATTTATCTTTTCTAAAAAAAAAGGAATTGGGAACAGAAAATCTAGAAAGTGATAAACGTGCAAAATGTTTTATTACACAGTAATGGATTGATAGATATTATATCTCTATGGATAAAGATATACAGAAGCAGAGCAGGCACTAACGTTTTATTAACCCTTTCGCTGCTGAGGCTTTTCACACCTCTGTGCTGAGGTCATTTTTACCAGTTTTGCTCATCATGTTTAAACGTGTTTTGAAGGCTTATTTTAGTATATGACCCAGACATATTATATATCGTTCTTTCCGTCAGACTCGGTAGATTCATAATATGTCATTATTATATGTATACGTTATGTCATGTCTGTATATTATAACAAAATATGCAGTAAAATATGAATTTTCAATCATTTACAACGTGTAAAGTGTTTTTTTTCACATTTTAACATGCGAGCAATTGTGGTTATATTTTGTATGGGGTGCGCTTGTTAAAAAAATTAGAGATGGGGTCTCGTTACATTTTTTTTTTGGGGAAAATTACACGATTTTTAACAAACGCACCGCATACAAAAATCGTTAGTGCAGCATCATTGTTCACATTATAATTGAAATGGGAACAATATTGCTGCATTAACGAACCAAAAAAAAGAAAAAAAAATGTTTTGTTTTTTTTTATAATTTTTTTTTTAAATATATTTTTATTTTTAATTTTTATTTTTAAAAAAAAACTTTTTTCACAGTAGTGTTTGGTATCGTTGGAACGGCCATGCTCTGGCCGATCCAATCATACCAAACTTTAACCCCTAGCTGCCACGGATCGGGAGATAGGGAGTTCATTGGAACTCCCTATCTCCACCGTTGGTGGCAGTTAGGGGTTAAGTCTAGGACTATGCTATGCACAATGACGCCAGTCCTCAGGGGGAGTTCCCGGAGGCTTGGCCGACATCCAAGATATCGGCCAGCTCCGGGAAAGGATCACGAACCGGCGCTTTTCAGCGCCGATTCGCGATCCAGCTCCCCAGGGGTTAATGCCTGGCACCATTTGGAAGGGCAGGCTGTGCCCTTCCAAATGGTGCCTGGGTTAACCCCCGCAACGCCGCCGATCGGGAGGGAGAGAGGTCCGAAGGACCTCCCCCCCTCCCTTTCAGGCGCCTACTCCGCACATGCGGGGGGGGCGCCTGAATTAGGTGTCATCGCGCTGCCGCGATGACACCTAATTTCATCGGCGGCGGTTCCGGATGCTGGGCTGACATCGAGGATGTCAGCCCGCACCGCGGGGGCCAGCGATCGGCCGGAACCCGGCCGAACGCTGACCCCAAAGGGAGGACGCGCTGAGCGCGTCCTCCGCACACCAGCAGCCATGCGGAGGACGCGCTGAGCGCGTCCTCCGCATAGAAGTGGTTAAAAAATAGAGTTTCATTTTTTTTCCCCCTGAAAAAAATTGGGTAGAACCTGCTGAAAGCCTCTGCCCAATTATTATTATTATTTTTCTATTTTCTGCGATTTTACTCACTTTTTCTCCCTCGCCACACGCTGCTCCTCCTCTTCGGCTCAGGGACTCCCAAACCCGGAAGCCCCATAATCCCGAAATGGCCAAGAAATTGCACCAAACAGTGAATTTCCCCGTACAGTGTAATTTTGTGGCAATTCAATACGGCGGCAAAGTCGCCAAAATATTGGCGAATTGCCAGAGAAATACGGTGATCTTTGGCGCCAGTGAAATCCCCATAGAAAAGTAATGGTTAACCTATTCAGAGAACACCGAACAGTGAAATGCCCTGATTTTAAAATATTTATTCAACCGTTTATTATTTTCATTTGCAGCAAAGTCTTTTTATTTATTTTTTTGGGGATATTTTTAGGCATTTTTTTCCTCGATTGTTTTTTTTTTTTTAATGTTTTTTTCTGTAACAGACCTTATTATTATTATTCATAGGACCTTATATTATTATTCTTATACTTTATTTATATACCACCAGCATATTCCGCAGCGCTGAATTATTATATATATATTAATTCCATGCATTTTCATGCAGTAGTTTTTTTAAAAGTTGCTGCGTTTTTTTAAATAATTTTTTAGAACCCTGGTCGGCGACTTGTCGGCATTTGCCGGCAGCTGGTTGGCTATCTGTTCAGCGGGTCATCTGCTTTTTTGGATCGATTCGCCGGATTTTATATTCGATCTGCGGTTTTGCAGCTGTATTTTGGATGCGTTCGGCAGGTCAATTCGGGGACCCTGCAGTGAATTCACTGCAGGATCGGCGAATTTAACTTGCCGATCTGTGGCGAATGGAAGAGTACCGAAATGTCGGTGACATAACCCTGTCAATCTTTGTGCCGGTTTGGTTTTGGACATATTGCACATTATAGATTATATGAACTCTAACCCCACCCACTTTATCCCTATTTTATTATTAATCCTGAAAAACAAACATACCATTAATTTTTTACAGAAAACCAGATATTGCCGAGGTGCAAAGTGGGGGTGGTTTGACAAGTTATGCGTAGTATCGCCAACACCAAACTGGCATAAAAGCTGTTTTTTGAGGCACAAATCAGCAAAAATGAACGGCATATTTGCCACAGATGTAACAATATGGGGGGCAAAGAAGGCGGGGCTTGGTGTCGCAGAATATTAAACATAATGGGCAAAATCTCCAAAACCAAGGCAGGGTGAACGATAAATTTTAAGGCACGTACCAGCAGTATATTTTTATACATGCTTTTAAATCATGAGGTGCCGACTACACACAGCTGGGTTATTGGCGTAACCAAGAAATGCTAGAAATTGTACATTTTAAGTTAAATTACCAGAAAGGAGGGAGGGGTTTATGTGAACTCTGTTATTCTTTCAGTATACCTATTTTGGCCTAATTTTTACACCGCCTAGAGTCAGATTGCATCTGTAGTGTATAATAAAGTGCCAAGCTTACGCTTTTAGGAACAAATTTTAAAAAAAAAACACCAAAATACACATAAACGACAAAAAAGTTACATTAAGCTTTCTCGGGTCTATGACTAAAATCCTGGTATTTTATTGTGGGCATTTATATGTGTAACACGGACATTTTCTGCAGTGTTTGGGATATAAATAAATAAAAAATATTTCTATACACCATATTAAATATATATTTTTTAATATTTTGCAGACTTTAATGACGCATGGTGAAACACAGGAGGAGGGATAGACATTGGAGTGGTTACACGTGGCTTCTTGAAACACGAGGCATAAAAAATGTTTAAGGATGTCACAGAAATTTAATGTAATGATTACTGATGAAAATTCATTAATAAATGTCATTTTTTTCTTTAATATGCATAAGTATACATTTAATTTAACATGCATTAATTATTCATTATCTTTCTTTTTTTTTTTACACTATGCATTAATAAATTATATATATTATATATTTGTTTTTTTTGAATTACTAATAATGATAATTTAATGTAACTTCCACGCAGGAGGCCTCTCCTTCTGCTAATATCTGAACAGAATGCACATGAACGCAATATATACTCCCGTTAAAATGATTTCTTGGGAATAATATGATTATTAATATAATGTATCTGCAGTGCTTGGAGGCCTTTCAGCCTTGTAACGTGGAAGAGAAAGATGAGGAAAAACCATGTGAAAAGATTTATTAGGCCGTACAATAAGAATGATAAAATGTAAAATATATGCTGTTGTCTTGGGGGAGGGGGGGGGGAGGAAACGTGACTGAAATAAAGAGTTAAACAATAGAGAGATAAGCAAGACCGATAAGATAAACACTAAGGATTTTATAAACTAGTTTCCCTTTTACATAAAGCTGAAGAAATAATTATTTGGAGATAAGACTATATTGTATCTTCCAAGATGGAGGAAAGTGTGAGGAAACACCACATGTAAACATGGTGAAAACCACTGACTGGAAATTACAATAATAACAGGGGTTAGGTGTGTATTACTGATGTAATATTGCTCCCTTTGATTAAAGTTCTTACTTAAAAATGGCATAATCCTTAGGAAGAGCTTAGTTTGGAGTAATATTGGTAATATGTTGTATCCTCCATGTGGCCTTTCTGCCTGGTAAACGTGTTGTAATGTTCAAGAAATAATCATTTCTACAGGTTTTTGTGCATGTGTATACAGTTTATTCACTAAAATCCAAGTCGGAAACGTGCAAAAAAACAAACAACTTATACCTGATTAAGGCTAGGGTCAGACGAACGCATTTTTCGCGTTGTCCGTGAAAAAGTGCGTTCTAACGAATGGACATATTTTTTCACGGAATACGCGATAGCGGTCATTCGATGCGCATTTGCGTCCGTGATTTTGTACGGATCATCAATAAAACCCTTTTTGCGTCTGGACGTTATGTTGGCCGGACATTAGCAGCGTCTGACATCGCCTAATCACGCACACACGCCGCTAGCGGACGCAGCGCACTCTGTACGTCAGTACTAGCGGTATCACGTTCTCGAAAAAATGCGTGTGTTTGCCGCTTGCGTTGCGCGGCCGCACTTTTGTGCGGCCGTACTTTGTATATTGCCCGTCATTGGCCGTCATTTGCTGCTACTACGGCTGTGATAAAGTGCGGCTGCACGCGCGTTCGCACTGCGTTCGTCTGACCCTAGCCTAAATGCTCAGGTGTGGTATTATAATATCTTTTTCTGAGTTCTGAACTTTTCAGTTTGATAAACTTGTAATAATATATAAGGGAAAATCAATTCTTCCCATTTTTTGCGGTTATACACTTTATTTACAGAATCCAAGAACAAGGCCAGAAAACCCATTAAACCTGATGAATTGAATCAGGAATAATAATGATATACATACAGGGTTATTCAGAGAGAGGTGAAAAGCAGGAGAATGACTGGAGAATGGAAAATTATAGGTCAAAATAGCCGATTTGGAAAGTGAGATGAATGGGAGAATTTTTCTGGTTTGGCAATTTTTACCTAGAATTTTTCATTCTCCAGTCATTCTCCTGCTTTTCACCGCTCTCTGAACAACCCTGATACAAATAGTATAAAGTTCCCAGGGGAATAGGGCCTTTGTTTCCTCCTGTACTGGTTTGTCAAAATGTTTTCAATGTATTGTAACCCTGTCTATACTGTGCCCATTGTACAGCGCTGCGGAATATGCTGCCGCTATAGAAATACATAATAATAATAATAATAATAACATAGTATAAAATAATGTCATTTCTGGATTTGGGGCCTTTCAGCCTGGGAAACCTGTAATAACGTTTAAGAAATAATAATTTCTTCAGGTTTTGTGTATACACCTTGGGCCCTATTACATTCTTCGCACAAAAACGCACGGTAAACGCGTGAATTTTTGCGCAAAGCGTCAAACATTAACGCGCGTAAATCAACGCCGGTATTACAATCCTCGCGCATTTTTTCATCCGTCAAAAACTAACACGCGTAAAACAGACGCGCAAAAACGCGTGTGCAGTAACGTTGCGCGCAGAAATCAGTGTGCGGACGCTAGGGCTGTGCAATTAATCGCAATCGCAATCGAATCGCGATTTCCGCCCCTGCGATTTCTAAATCGCATAAGGCTGCGATTTTCGGCTGTAACTTCCGGCGGCGGCATGGTGCTTTGGGCGCTCGCAGGGGGAACCACGTGACGAGCCGCGTTCTCGCGGCTCATCACATGGTTCCCCCAGGCGAGCGCCCAAGCTCCATGTGCCGGCGGAAGTTAACAGGGAGCCGAACACGTGGCGCACAGAACACAGCGGCGCACAGAGGTGAGCTGCGGATATCCACGAGCTGGGGCAGTATCCATGAGCTGGATCAGTATCCATGTGCTGGGGCATTATCCATGTGCTGGGGCAGTATCCATGTGCTGGGGCAGTATCCATGTGCTGGGGCAGTAATCCATGAACTGGGGCAGTATCCAATTATCCATGAGCTGGGGCAGTATCCAATTATCCATGAGCTGGGGCAGTATCCAATTATCCATGAGCTGGGGCAGTATCCATGTTCTGGGGGCAATATCCATGAGCTGGGGCAGTATCCACGTGCTGGGCAGTATCCATGTGCTGGGGCAGTATCCATGAGCTGGGGCAGTATCCATGTGCTGGGGCAGTATCCATGTGCTGGGGCAGTATCCATGTGCTGGGGCAGTATCCATGAGCTGGGGCAGTATCCATGTTCTGGGGGCAATATCCATGAGCTGGGGCAGTATCCATGAGCTGGGGCAGTATCCATGAGCTGGGGCAGTATCCATGTGCTGGGGCAGTATCCATGAGCTGGGGCAGTATCCATGTGCTGGGGCAGTATCCATGTGCTGGGGGCAATATCCATGTGCTGGGGCAGTATCCATGTGCTGGGGGCAATATCCATGTGCTGGGGCAGTATCCATGTGCTGGGGGCAATATCCATGTGCTGGGGCAGTATCCATGAGCTGGGGCAGTATCCATGAGCTGGGGCAGTATGCATGAGCTGGGGCAGTATCCATGTGCTGGGCTGGGGCAGTATCCATGTGCTGGGGCAGTATCCATGAGCTGGGGCAGTATCCATGTGCTGGGGCAGTATCCATGAGTTGGGGCAGTATCCAAGTGCTGGGGCAGTATCCATGAGCTGGGGCAGTATCCATGAGCTGGGGCAGTATCCGTGTGCTGGGGCAGTATATCCATGTGCTGGGGCAGTATCCATGTGCTGGGGCAGTAATATATATTACTGATGAATCCTGATGAAAGGCCACGGATAGTGGACTGAAACGTCGATCCCTTTGTCTACAATAAATTCAAGAAACTCTGTGAAAAAGACCGTGAGTGCCGTCCATACTTCGTGTATACTTTATCAGAGCCGGATGGGCACCGGGCTAGGGGTTTTTCCAGTTCATGAGTGCAGGATATATTCTACGTATATAATATATATATATATATATATATATATGGGTTTTATTGCTGTGGATTCTGTGATACGCTCATACACACCGCACATTGCTGTGAGTTTTATTACTGTGGTCACGGAGGAGCAATGTTATATCCTTTTTTTAAATTTTTCTTTTCTGATCTGTAGGTGCGTTATAATTAATAGATTTAAAAAAAATTTGATTAAATCGAACAGAAAATTTGTAATCAGTACTACCCTACTATGTAGCATGTTTGAAAAAGCAAAAACAATTACCAAAATCGCAAATAAAATCGCAATCGCAATATTCATTCAAAAAATCGCAATATGATTATTTTGTCAATATTGCACAGCCCTAGCGGACGCGCAAAAACGCGCGTGCAGTAAGGTTGCGCGCAGAAATCAGTGTGCGGACTGGTTTTTTCACGAGATTCAGCCAATCAGAATTAAGAACCACAATTGTCTCACGTTAAGTTTTTGTGCCTGTCAAAGTCAATCTGCGCATCTATGCTGTATATAAAAAAAATGCACACACAACTTCTCCATTTTATTGGTTTGGGTATGTGTAGAATGTGTAACTATACTTTGCTGCGTATTTTTTTTTTGGGCTGGCGTATTTGGTTTCGGCCAAGTTGATAGAATTTGCCGGTAACACCAGCTTTCAGGAGTTGCTAAAATTATGAGCGCAAAGGTTTTGCGTTACAAACTGCGCATAGATTGTAATACCATCCGCGTACCAGCGCACAAACGCATTTGCGCTCACAATGTTAAGTATAGGACGCGCGCAGTAAAGTACGCTTGCGCAGCGTTCGCGCAGGTTCACCCGCGGTAGACGGATACGCGCATTTGTTGCGCTGACATTGTAATACGGCGTTCAGCGCAAAGGGTTTTGCCCCTCGCATTAATGCGTTTTTGCGCACGCGTTAACGTTTGTGTGAAGAATGTAATAGGGCCCTTTATTCACTAAAATTCAAGTCGGAAATGAGCAAAAAAAATAAAAAATTATACCTGATTAAGGCTAGGGTCAGACTGAGGCAGTGCGAACGCGCGTGCAGCCGCACTTAATCACGGCCGCACTAGCAGCAGATGCCGGGCAATGACGGCCAATATACGAAGTACGGTCGCACAAAAGTCCGGCTGCGCAACGCAAGTGGAAAATGAACGCATTTTTTTGAGAACGTGAAACCGCAGGTACTGACGTACAGAGTGCGCTGCGTCTGCTAGCGGTGTGTGTGTGTGATTAGGAGACGTCAGACGCTGCTAATGTCCGGCCAACATAACGTCCAGACACAAAAAGTGTTTTATTGATGATCCGTACAAAATCACGGACGAAAATGCGCATAGTATGACCACTATCACGTATTCTGTGAAAAAATGCGTCCATTCGTTCGAACGCACTTTTTCACAGACAACATAAAAATGCGTTCGTCTGACCCTAGCCTTAATGCTCAGATATGGCGATATAATATAGTATTCTGGGTTTGGGGCTTTACAGTTTGATAAACTTGTAATAATATTTAAGGAAAAATCATTTTGTCAGGTTTTTTGCTGTTATACACGTTATTCACAAAATCCAAGTTGAAACAAGAACAAGGCCGAAATTAATCAGGAATAATATACATACAAATAGTATAAAATAATGTAATTTCTGGATTTGGGGACTTTCAGCCTGGGAAACTTGTAATATCACTGAAGAAATAAGAATTTCTTCAGGTTTTTGTGTAGGTATACACTTTATTCACTAAAATCCGAGTTGGAAACAGGCACTAAAAAACTTAAACCCAGATTAAATGCTCAGGTGTGGTAATATAAATAATATATTTTTCTAGGTTTTGGGCTTTTCAGTTTGATAAACTTGTAATAATGTTTAAGAAATGATCATTTCTCCAGGTTTTTGTGGTGTTGTTATATACTTTATTCACAAAATTCCAAGTTCCAAAAGCAAGAAAACCACATAAACCTGGAGTAATGACTCAGGAATAATAATATAAATAATCAATGTATCCTCCATGTTGGAGGCCTTTCAGCCTGGTAAACTTTAATTATAATTTTAAGAAATAATAATTTCTCTAGGTTTTTGTGATGTTATACAATTTATTCACAAAAGTCAAGTAAAAACAAAAGATCAGAAAACCATGTAAACCTGATGAAATGACTCATTAGAATAATATAAAATGTGGGGCCTTTCAGTCTAATAAACTTGTAATAATGTTTAAGAAATTATGATTTCTCCAGATTTATGTGTTGCTATACACGGTTGGAAAAAAAGCCAGAAAAACACTTAAACCTGATGAAATGACTCATAATAGTATATATGATATAAATTACTTTCTAGATTTGGGGTCTTTCAGACTGGTAAAACCTGTAATATTGTTTAAATTATACATTTCTTCATTTGTTTGTGGTGTTATACACAGTATTCACAAAAATCCAAGTTGAAAACAGCCAGAAAACCACTTAAATCTGATGAAAGAACTCAGGAATTATAATAATTTAAACAAAATAATGTATCCTCCATTTTGGAGGCTTTTCAGCCTGGTAAGTGTGTAATAATGTTTAATAAATAATCATTTCTCCAGGTTTTTGTGGCATTATACACAGTATTATCAAAAATCCAAGTTGTAAAATGCAGAAAACCACATAAACCTGATGAAATGACTCAGGAATTATAACAGTATATGTTCTAGATTTGGGGCCTTTCAGTCTGATAACCTGTGAGGATCAGCACATAAACCTGGAGATATTATCATTTCTTAAATATTATTACACGTTTACCAGGCTGAAAGGCCCCATATGTAGAAAATACATTATTTTTATTTATATTATTACTCCAGAGTTATTTTATCAGGTTTATTCTAGGGTCAAACGAACGCATTTTTCACGTCTTCCATAAAAAAGTGCGTCCGAACGCATTGACGTATTTTTTCACGGAATGCGCGAAAACGGTCATACGATGAGCATTTTCGTGCGTGAATTTTTACGGATCGTCAATAAAACACTTTTTGTGTCTGGATGTTATGTTGGCCGGACATTACCAGCATCTGACGTCTCCTAATCAAAACAAACGCATTTTTTCGGGAACGCAGAACCGCTAGTACTGACGTACAGAGTGCGCTGCCGCCGCTAGCGGACGCAGCGCACTCTGTACGTCAGTACTAGCGGTTCTGCGTTCCCGAAAAAATGCGTTTGTTTGCCGGTTGCATTGCGCGGCCGGACTTTCGTGTGGCCGTACTTCGTATATTGCCCGTCATTTGCTGCTAATGTGGCCGTGATTAAGTGCACGTAAACGCACGTTAAAAATGCGTTAGTCTGACCCCAGCCTTAAGGGGTTTTCCAGCCTTTTATATCCGTTTGCATTTTTGTGAATACAGTGTATAACACTACAAGAACCTGTACAAATTATTATTTCTTAAACATTATTACAAGTTTACTAGGCTGAAAGGCCTCAATCATGGAGGATACGCTACTTTTATTTATATTTTTGTACGCAAACACGCCGCTAGTGGACGCAGCGCACTCTGTACGTCAGTACTAGCAGTTCTGCGTTCCCGAAAAAATGCGTTTGTTTGCCGGTTGCATTGCGCGGCCGGACTTTCGTGTGGCCGTACTTCGTATATTGCCCGTCATTTGCTGCTAATGTGGCCGTGATTAAGTGCACGTAAACGCACGTTAAAAATGCGTTAGTCTGACCCCAGCCTTAAGGGGTTTTCCAGCCTTTTATATCCGTTTGCATTTTTGTGAATACAGTGTATAACACTACAAGAACCTGTACAAATTATTATTTCTTAAACATTATTACAAGTTTACTAGGCTGAAAGGCCTCAATCATGGAGGATACGTTACTTTTATTTATATTATTGTACTCCTCGATCTTTTTTATGGCGCTATACACTTTATTCACAAAAATACAAGTTGAAAAAGGCCAGAAAACCACTTAAATCGTGTAAAATGACTCCAGAATAATAACAAGTGAAATAGAAATAATATAAAGTAATGTATTTTTTCTAGATTTGTAGCCTTTCAGTCTGGTAAACATGTAATAAATGCTTAAGAAATAATAATTTCTCTAGGTTTATGTGCTGTTTCCTCACATGTTACCAGACTGAAAAGCCCTAAATCTAGAAAAGGCAACATATGATTTGTCCTGAGTCATTTCATATTGGTTTAAGAGGATTTTGGGGGATTTCAGGCCTTTTTCCACATGGATTTTTGTTGGATTTTGGTGAAACGCCTCATAGTCCTGGAAAAAAAACATGATTATTTCTTATTAAACATTATTGCGAATCTACAAAGCTTAAAGGCCCCAAATCTAGAAAATCCATTATTTCATATTATTATGTATATTATAATTATTCCTGAGACATTTCATGCAGGTTTGGTTTTTCTGGCCTTTTACAACTTGTATTTTTCTGAGTAAATGCTATAGCACCACATAAACCTGGCAGAGAAATGATCACTTGTAAATAATAGGTTTCTGATATGTTTTTCAGACCCTCATAAACATAGGGAAATGAGTAATTGCGATATAAATGATGTTTATTATGTGTTTTGGCCGCCATGTTGGCTTTATTTAGTCTTTTCTTTACAGTAAGTTAAGGGATCCTCCTTCCTCACACACCTTAGCGCCCATTACTGGGGGGCGGGGCTGGGTTTTATACGATTCGGTTCCATCCATAGTGTTAGTAAATGGGGGGAGGATGTAGAAGTTCTCGCGCACAGCAAAACGTGACACCTGGGCACACCCATCCACCTGACAGCCGGGTCACCCTCCATAAAGCCGCCCTGGGGTCACCTCAGGCATTGCAGCGCGCCATTGGCTGATTATTTGCCCGCACACGGTGTTCTAGCTCTCTGTCCCCCCCTGCAGGCCGCTGTATAAATACCCTGGGCCTGCCTTTACCGGGTCAGTGCGCCTCAGTCTCTCCCTGTGGAGGGTCCTGAACAGCTGTACCTCATGTCTAACCCGGAGAGGGCGCAGCTCGGGCCTATCCGCGTCACCAGGGTGCCGAAGTGCTCGCGGTGCCGGAATCACGGGGTAGTGGTGCCGGTCCGGGGCCACTCCGGCCGCTGCGAGTGGAAGGCCTGCACCTGCTCCAAGTGCTCGCTCATCACCGAGAGGCACAAGATCATGGCCGCCCACAAGCAGCTGCGCAGGCCCGGCTCCGAGGAGGAGGAGAGCGGCTCCGCGGGGGTGGAGACTGTCAGACACATGGAGAGCGGAGACTCCGGGGAGAGGCGCCAGGAGAGCGGTAACACCGGGATCAGGCCTGCAGTGTGACGGGGGGGCGGCCATACCTCACCCTGAGAGGCCCGCAATGCACGACGGGAAATCGGGGCCCAGAGCTAACCACCACCCTGTAACCCTATAACAATCCCTGCTGTAACTCTGTATAACACCACCTCCTGACACTAACAGCCACCCTGTATAACACCAAAAACACCCCTTGCACCCTGTATAACACCAAAAACACCCCTTGCACCCTGTATAAAACCACCTCCTGAGACACTGTCCGGGTTATTCAGAGAGCGGTGAAAACCAGGAGAATGACTGGAGAACTGAAAATTCTAGGTCAAAATAGCCAGTTCGGAAAGTGAGATAAATGGGAGAATTTTTCTGGTTTGGCTATTTTGACCTAGAATTTTCAGTTCTCCAGTCATTCTCCTGGTTTTCACCGCTCTCTGAATAACCCTGTAAGTGTGTGTAATTTATGAAAAGGGAAGTGACCCGGTATATATGCTCCCCATCGGCAGGTGGTGTTAAATGGGGTGGGGTTGTTATAGAGGGTACAGAATGGTATAGGACCTATACCCTGTATAACAGACATGCTGTACCCTGTATAACAGACATGCTGTACCCTGTATAACAGACATGCTGTACCCTGTATAACAACCATCCTGTACCCTGTATAACAGACATGCTGTACCCTGTATAACAGACATGCTGTACCCTGTATAACAGACATGCTGTACCCTGTATAACAGACATGCTGTACCCTTTATAACAGACATGCTGTACCCTTTATAACAGACATGCTGTACCCTTTATAACAGACATGCTGTACCCTTTATAACAGACATGCTGTACCCTTTATAACAGACATGCTGTACCCTTTATAACAGACATGCTGTAGCTGAGCTCGGACGCGCCATGTAACAGAATGGATACAATGGCGAGCGCATATACCGTGTCACTTTCTTTCATAATTGCTCCCAATGAAGCGTCGCTCGTATTTATAAATCTGAACGTGCGCTCTGCACCCTTGCATATTCTATGCCGGCTAAGGTTAG
The DNA here is from genome assembly GCA_009667805.1 of Leptobrachium leishanense. Taxonomy (NCBI): domain Eukaryota; kingdom Metazoa; phylum Chordata; class Amphibia; order Anura; family Megophryidae; genus Leptobrachium; species Leptobrachium leishanense. The sequence goes on from CM019070.1 coordinate 20,120,624, forward strand.
GGTCAGACTAACGCAGTATTAACGTGCGTTTAGCAGCACTAAATCACGGCCGCGCTAGCAGCAAATGACGTCCAATGCCCGGCAGCATACGAAGAACGGCTGCACAAAATTGCGGCTGCGCAACGCAAGTGGCAAACGAACGCATTTTTTTTTTTTGAGAAAGTGAAACCGCTAGTACTGACGTACAGAGTGCGCTGCGTCCGCTAGCGGCGTGTGTGCGTGATTGGGAGACGACAGACGCTGCTAATGTCCGGCCAACATAACGTCCAGACGCAAAAAGGGTTTTATTGATGATCCGTACAAAATCACGGACGAAAATGCGCATCGTATGACCGCTATCGCGTATTCCGTGAAAAAATACGTCCAAACGCACTTTTTAACGGACAACGCGAAAAATGCGTTAGTCTGACCCTAGCCTTAAGGTTTTTGAAGGTCCCATTTCAAGGAGACATAATGGGGCTAAATGTTTTGGGTCCCATTACAGCAATATTTCTCAACCCTGTCCTCAGCTCCCCCCAACAGGCCAGGTTTGCAGGATTTGTGAAGCACAGATATGATTTGTTACTCAGTGAGTGCAGGATTCATTCTGCATTTCCCCAAGGGAATCCTTAAAACCTGTCCTGCTAGGGGGACCAGGTCTGGGAAACCCTGCATTAGAGACCAGGAAAGATCGTTTGCTTCCTTTTTGGCCTCTTAATTGTGTTGGAAGTGAATTAATATGCCTGATTTGGCGCCTCCTTAATATGGGCCGTCTACTCTGGGACTAGTTCACCTCTTATGAGCCTACATGGGGAGATTTAGTATGCGCTATTCAGCTGTTACATACCTTCCTGACGACGTTCTGCCATTATAAAGCGAGATACATGTTACTATTGAATACTCCTCAGAAAATTGGCTATTTTTGCAATAACCTTGATTCTCCCCGGGTACTTGCGCTATTATCTCCTTGCCATTTTATAATCTTGATACAAGCATATAAATAGATGGGTATTTTTTGTTTGGCTTGTATTTACGTTTAGGCTGGGCGTCCACTGGATCCGTAGTTGCACGACGACTTGGTCGTCAGACTTGGAACGATATCAGTCGTGCAATTGGTCTGACGAGGGTCGTCCACTGCATCAGACTAGCGATCAGCGACTGGACCTAAAAAAAACGTTTATTCTTTTTTCTGAGACTAAGCATTCTGCTTTTGGAATCCCTGCAGTCTGTGCAGATATGGAGGAGCTGGATGCGCTGCTAGGGGAGGGGGGGGGGGAAAGGAGGGGACTTGCCCAGGCTCCAGCAATAGCATTTTGTTTTTGTTAAATATATTTTTTTAATGAAAAGTCATAGTGCTATACAGAAGATAAATGATACATCAAATGAGCACAATACTTTCCAAGCTATTACAATCAAATCGGGGGGAGAGGGGAAAAGAGGCGGCTTGCCCAGGCTCCAGAAATAGAATTTTTAACTCCCCTAATTAACTTCTCTGAATCCATCTTCTTCCCTGATCGACTGTCTACGTTGTAATTGCGATATTTCCAGAATTTTTGATCTGATCGCGTGTCTGAAGCACACATCAAAAATCGCAGGAAGTCGGATGTTGCAAGTCTGACGCAATGGACGACGGTACATTTAACAATAATGTTGTTGGATTAGTCGGACGACTTTGTGCAATGTCGTTGTCTTATGGATCCAGTGGACGCCCAGCCTTAGGCTAGGGACAGATGAGCGCATTTTCTGCAGCCACCGTCAAAATGTACGTCGATGCGTGCGCACGCATTTTTTCACGGAATACGCTTAAGTGGTCAGACGATGCGCAATTCTGGACGTATTTCATGACGGTGGGGTAAAAAGAAGTCTAGGGAAATCCGGCTGTTTGAACGTTATGTTGGCCGCACACTAGCAGCGTCTGACATCTCCTAATCACGCACACACGCTGCTATGCGGCCGCAGCGCACTTTGTACGTCAGTAGCAGCGGTTTCACGTTCTGATAAAAATGCGTTCATTTGCCGGTTGCGTGGTGTCGGCGCACTTTTGTACGCACGTACTGCATATATTGGCCGTCATTGGCCGTTATGTGCTGCTACTGCCGCCGTGATTTAGTGCGCCTGCACGCGCGTTCCGACTGCCCCACTCTGACCCTAGCCTTATACGGTTGTAGAAATATATAGTGTGTGTGTCCATCTATTGGTTGTTCAACAGTGGTACAACTCACATTGACTAACACACCCAATATAACCAGACATCCTGTAGAAAACCCTCCTGTCACTTTGTATAACAGCTATCCTGTATATCAGCTAGGGTTACCAGGTCGGCCATGGTTTCCTGGACACATATTACTATTTCATGCAGAGGAGAGCACAGGAAAAAGTGCTGCCCTGCAGTATGTATAATTCAGGGCTTGACAAATCCAGGAGCATGGTAGCCACTGGCTCCTAAATTTCCAGTTTTATTTTACACCAATCTAAAAGAAAAAAATCTAGTTGGTGTCAATGTTTTGTGTGTGTGTATCACAAGGTACAGATGTTAACCTCTCACTCGTACTCGTGCAGTACCCCTGATATTTTCGCCGATGCTGGGGCGGCTGTCCGAATGCTCTATCTGCATTCGGACAGGCCCTGCAGCTGCTCACTGTGTTCATACTTGCCTTCCTAAGCAACGCCGGGAAAGTCTCCGCGTGCGCTTGTTGGAAGGCCCCAGCTGCGATCACGAGGTCGTGGCTGGGGCCTCCCAACGAGCGCACGCGCGGAGACTTACCCGGTGTCGCTCAGGAAGGTAAATATCATCGCGGAGGGGGGGGGGGTGCATGTGTGAGCTGGGGCAGTATGAAAATATATATATCTCTTGGAGGGGTATATACATGTGAGCTGGGGGCATTTTTATATGGTCTGTTCTTATTGGAAAGCGTCACATGACATTTAAAGAAAAGTATCGGTGCTCGGTCTTAAAGAAGTGGTATCGGTGCATCCCTAATAATTATATATTTCAGAGCAGCCAAACTGATATTGGAAGCCACGCTCTACACTTCTAGGCTCAAAGTAGCCAAAATACCTAACGGCAAAAAGCATAGATTAATAGAAGCAGCTAAATCATAATTTGGGTCAGTACAAACCAACTCCCAGATGCAGAGGCAAGATTCCCAACGTTTTGGCGAGGATTCGCCTTTATCAAGTAATACCTTGATAAATCCTCACCGACACGTTGGCTCCTAACTTTTGTAGCTGGCTCCTAGATTCAAAGCAAATTTGACAAGCCCTATTCATATGCTGCTGGTCACCTGGGATTCCTTTTGATTTCTTACCTGCAGCATATACGTACTGCAGGGTTGTGTTTTTTTTTTTTATTATTTATTTATTTTTTGCACTACCCATGAACACAAATAATCAGGGTTATTCAAAGAGATCCAAGTGGCTGCCGAAAGGTAACAGAACGCTGAAAATCAGTGTTCGGTTACCTTTCTTGGCCATTCGGCTATTCAGAGAGCAGGCAATTTGCCAAATGTTGGCAAATTGCCTGCACATACGGTGCCTGTTCGGTGCCTGTTCGAGGACAGTGAAATCCCCATAGAGCAGCAATGCTTCGTCTATTCAGAGAACACAAACCAGCAGTGAAAAGTTGCCGAATTGCCCTGCCATTCAGTGGCTTCATGCGGCAGTTTTATTCAGGCGAATACCATAGGCTTCAATATCTAATAAACCGTTGATTTATAATATTCTGCAGTAAAAAGTATTTTATTCTATATTACTTTTTATTTTTTGGGGGGGATATTTTAAGCATTTATCGGATATTTTTTTTTTTTTTTTTTTAACGTTTGTTCTTTTTTTTCTGTAACAGCCCTGTTTTATTATTTCTTGGACCTCGTATGTAAATTTCTGACATTTTCGCTCAGTTTCTTTGCAAACAGCGTTTCACTTTTCAAACTTTAAAGCAAACTCTCTCCCCCCACACTCCATTAGTCTGCGGTGTCGGGTGTTTCCAGCAGCTGCACTGCGTGTTGATCGGCTCGGTTTCTTCCGCATTGTTAATCCAGATGTTTTTGCGGGTTTTCGGTGTGTCTTCGCCAGGTTTTGCGGCGACTTTTCCCTGCATTAAGACGGCCCTGTGGTGCTTGCTGAATACACCGCAGGGTTGCTGACATGGGATCGCCAAATCGCACTGAATTGAAGAGCACAAAACGTGCGGTGACTTTTCGATTCTCTTTGCATAATCCTGTATGTGTCCAGGAAAACATGGCAAATCTGGCAACCCTAATATCAGCGCTCCTGTATAACACCCATCCAGTAGTGTTTTACCACATAACCGTCAGGTATAGAACCCCCCCCCCCCCCATGTCAGTCTATACCTTGTCACACTGTAGCGCCCCGTCCTGCCACTCTTTACCCTGTGTAATGCCTCTATTACTCAGCACACCTCAAGGAGTTAATTGTGTGTGTCTCAATGTTTATATATGCTGTTTGTACTTGCCCCAATCCAGTGACTCCATGTCCGTCCCCCCCCCCCATATAGGAATAGTTAGAGGAGGCCCATGGTGCATTGCAGTCTGTCTGGCCCTCGGTGGGGTGGTCAGTCGGAGCGAGCAGAGGGCTTTCTTACAGGATGGCTATCGGTCCTCTTTGCGGCATGCTGCACGGAAGTGAGTTGCAGCAAAACACTCAACAGGGAGCTGCTCTATTTGGCTTGCAGGTGGCACAGCCTCAGGGGCCCTCCGCCCAGCAAATCACCCCCCCCCCCAGGTGTGAGCCTGGAGCCCCACCTGCTCGCATACCCAGTGTGCAGCCAGAGATAACCTAATATTACCACCCCCCCCCCCCCCCATATGCCCTCATTTATGAGCTGGGGTGTGCAGACCGGTAATCCAGGTCACCGGCAGCATTCTTGGCTGCTGAATGGATACTGTCAAGTGCAACTCGCTCTGTTCATTGACTGGTCTGCTTGGGCTCAGCTAATCACACACAGACGTGTTTCCTACAGCCAGAATGTTTGTTTCTTTGTGTGATTTAGCTGTGGCTGAAATGTACAAATCGGTGATCACAGCCGAGCTGCACTTAACACCTACTCTGCCATTAATATTTTAGTACACCAGAAATATGCAGGTTTCTCCACTAAAACCTAGGTGTGTCTTTATAGTGCGAAAAATGAGGTACATGTCAGTTTTTTTTTTTTTTTTTTTTCCCTTCCTCCTTGAAGCCCGGTTGGCATGACAGGTGCACATAGAAGATAATTCTGCTGCAGTTGGGTAGAATATATTTGGGGTTTTTCCGAATAATTATTCCTATGTCAAATTACCTCTTAAAGACCTAAAGTTGTGTTTTTTTTTTTTTTTTTTCTCTTTCTTGCAGGTACTCCTGTGCCCCTGCAGCCCATCATGCCCAAATCAGAGTACTTCGAGAGAGATGTGTCCAGGATGTACATAAATTGCCCCCCTATGTATCGCTACCCTCCCCTCTCCATGGCCATGGCTGTCAATCACTCGAGTTTCAGAAGTCCTGCCTGCCCTACAGCCATACCAATGCGAGGCTTCCGGCAATACCAGCCGGTAAGTGAGTCCTATCGCTAAGGCTGGGTTCACACCTGGGCGTTTTAACGCGCGTTCGTGCGCGCTTTAAAACGCAGGAATGGGGAAATCCCATGCTTTGCTATGGGACCCATTCAGACCTAAGCGTTTTACAGCGCGCAGGAACGCGCGTTAAAACGGCCAACGCAAAAAGAAGTTCGGGAGCTTCTTTTCGGGCATATATGGCCGCAAACGCGCTGCTGTAACAGCCGCGAATTCGCTGCAACGCGCGTTGGCGGTTTTTTGTATGCGTAAAAAAAAACACGCGCATTGCGCTACGCCCAGGTGTGAACCCAGCCTAAATGTATAGGAATTGTAATAACAAAGAGCTGGCATTTAGAGGTTGGGGGTAGTAAGTCCAGGACATTAAACGGCTTCTTACGGCCTTGAGGTGCTTTTTTTAAAACTTTTTATTTAACATTAAAAATCAAATACTATAATCCTTATGTAGCGGTTCTTTTATTGTTTTTTGCATGCTGTTTGTCGATCCACACTTGCAGAGATGTACACTGATTGGCCACAACATTAAAACCCTCTTGCCTAATATCAGTTAGCCCCCCCCCCCACCCCTGTGCTGACATGTCGCGGTGTGGACTCAAGCCTCAAGCCATTAGCAGCAGATCCTTTAAAGTCCTGCATGTCACGAGGTGGGGCATCCATGGATGGGATTTGTTGTTCCGGCACAGACGCGGGGAATTGAGGCCAAGGTAACACCTGGAAATCGTCTACGTTCCTCAAACCATTCCAGATCAGTTTTTGCTGTGGGGGGGGGGGGGGACCCTTATCCTTCTAAGAGGCCACAGCCATCAGGGAAAAACCATGACCATGAAGAGGTGTACGTGGTCTGTAGCAATCTCTAGGTAGGGGTTACGTGTGTACTGGCGATTTCTATTATGGCCAGCGTTGGGTTTTTGAGTGACCAGACGGGCTCGGCCTTCGCTCCTTACGTTTATCAATGAGCCTTGGGTGCCCATGGTCCTGAAGCAAGTTGTCCTGTCTTGTACCACTGCATACCAGGAACACCCCAGGAGACTTTCCGTTTTGGAGATGCTGTGACCCAGGCATCTGGCCGTCACTATTTGGCCTGAGTCACCGTCATGCAGATCCTTTTATACCCCTCTGCTCAACAGTATATCCCACCCCGTGGCAGGTGCCATAGTAACCATATAATCAATGCTATTCACTTCACCTGTCGCGGTTTAAAGTTATGGATGATCAGTGTATTGCTTTTTTTTTCCTGGTGGTTGTTTTTTTTTTTTTGTATTTTTGTGATTCCTTGAATTGATTGCAGAGACCCGAGGAAATCTCAGTTTCTTTATCGGTGTAGGCTCTAGTCTTCTGGACCAGCTTCGAAGTCTCGGCCTGGCTCACAAACAGCAGCCGCAATTTCAATATAGAAGATTGATTTTTTTTTTTTTGCAGCTGAAACAAGATAACTTTGATTGCATGTTTTCAGGCTGTAAATACAGATTTATATTTACCGTATTTTTCGCTCCATAAGACGCACTTTTTTCCCCCCAAAAAGTGGGGGGAAAAGTGGGTGCGTCTTATGGAGCGAATATGGCCCAGCAGCTCGTGGATGTGCCTCCGCTCACCTGCCGCCGCCGCGTTCGTCTCCCTCTGAGCATGCGTCTGGCGGCAGGAAGCTTGGGCACTCGCCTGGGGGAGCCACGTGACCGCGATCTCGGGAGATCGCGGTCACGTGGCTCCCCCAGGCGAGTGCCCAAGCTTCCTGCCGCCGGACGCATGCTCAGAGGGAGACGAACGCGGCGGCGGCAGGTGAGCGGAGGCACATCCACGAGCTGCTGGGCCATATCCATATGTGAGCTGGGGCATTATCAATGTGTGAGCTGATGGGGCAAATCCATGCTGGCTGGGGCAAATCCATGCTGGCTGGGGCAAATCCATGCTGGCTGGGGCAAATCCATGCTGGCTGGGGCAAATCCATGTGTGAGCTGGCTGGGGCATTATCAATGTGTGAGCTGGCTGGGGCATTATCAATGTGTGAGCTGATGGGGCAAATCCATGTGTGAGCTGATGGGGCAAATCCATGTGTGAGCTGATGGGGCAAATCCATGTGTGAGCTGATGGGGCAAATCCATGTGTGAGCTGATGGGGCAAATCCATGTGTGAGCTGGCTGGGGCAAATCCATGTGTGAGCTGGCTGGGGCAAATCCATGTGTGAGCTGGCTGGGGCAAATCCATGTGTGAGCTGGCTGGGGCAAATCCATGTGTGAGCTGGCTGGGGCAAATCCATGTGTGAGCTGGCTGGGGCAAATCCATGTGTGAGCTGGCTGGGGCAAATCCATGTGTGAGCTGGCTGGGGCAAATCCATGTGTGAGCTGGCTGGGGCAAATCCATGTGTGAGCTGGCTGGGGCAAATCCATGTGTGAGCTGGCTGGGGCAAATCCATGTGTGAGCTGGCTGGGGCAAATCCATGTGTGAGCTGGCTGGGGCAAATCCATGTGTGAGCTGGCTGGGGCAAATCCATGTGTGAGCTGGCTGGGGCAAATCCATGTGTGAGCTGGCTGGGGCAAATCCATGTGTGAGCTGGCTGGGGCAAATCCATGTGTGAGCTGGCTGGGGCAAATCCATGTGTGAGCTGGCTGGGGCAAATCCATGTGTGAGCTGGCTGGGGCAAATCCATGTGTGAGCTGATGGGGCAAATCCATGTGTGAGCTGGCTGGGGCAAATCCATGAGCTGATGGGGCAGATCCATGTGTGAGCTGGCGGGGGCAGATCCATGTGTGAGCTGGCTGGGGCAAATCCATGTGTGAGCTGGGGCAAATCCATGAGCTGATGGGGCAGATCCATGTGTGAGCTGGCGGGGGCAGATCCATGTGTGAGCTGGCGGGGGCAGATCCATGTGTGAGCTGGCTGGGGCAAATCCATGTGTGAGCTAAGGCATATCCACGTGTGAGCTAAGGCATATCCACGAGCTGGGGCAGTATATCCATTATTACACTATTTCATTCAGAATATTTATTTTCCGGTTTTCCTCCTCTAAAAACTAGGTGCGTCTTATGGTCAGGTGCGTCTTATGGAGCGAAAAATACGGTACATTGTATGAACAAACCTTACAGATCCAAAACGCACTGTGACTTCTCAGCAGTCTGGCGAGGAGTGTAGCTTCAAAAACAAAGGGTATTTTTACTGGATCAGAATCTGCTTTGTGAGTTTCTCAAACATGAGGGAAACGATAAACTTGGAATCGCTTGTATGACTTCTGGGAAATTAACACTTCCTGCACAAAGTATAGGAAGGGTTAACTTGCGGTAGGAAACCATTACAGCAAAAGCAAGGTTTGCAGTTGGCTGGAATTGTGACTCAAGCTGTCACTTTTAATGATTGTTGTGTTTTAATAGCCCCACTCGTTAACGTAAAGGGTCACTACTAGCATCAAAAATGTCCTTATTGTGTTTTATTTTCATTTATCTTAAATGTGCTTTGTGGCGTTTCTTTTTCTTTCCATGTGTCACTGCGTGCATCCATTGTATGCGCAGAGATATCTTTCCATCACTTGTTCCTGTGTGGCTTTGGCCATAGAATGAAGTGAATGGGTCAGTCACCATCTCGCATCATTGTATTGTGTGGGATGTATTTAAAGTAGAAGTCTTTTAAGCTCCCTGTCTGATCTCATTCAGCTGCCAACTTGTATCTCAGCCTGGCGAAAAATAGCAGTTTACAAGTATTTATAAAGCATTAATAAGTTCCGTATCGCTGTACAGTGGGTGAGATAGAATAACAAATATACATACATGTTGGAGTGATGACCCTGCTCGAGTTTACAATCTAAGACAAGAGAGGTGACACTCTAGGTGAGGTAGAGAACATGAAGTATTGGGGGCGCATATGGGAAGCTGGTGCAGGCTATGTACAGTGGGGAATCATGGACCAAACTGATAGACCTGTCTAAAGTAATTTCAGCAACTTCTTGAAGGACTGGAGAGATGGGGAGGGAGGTCCATAGAAAAAGATGGGATATACCCTCCTGCTAAGTAAAATGTTTACAGATTTTGGTAAATGTTGGGGGGGGGATCCACAAAATGAAAACGAGCGAAGGAAAACTTTTTTTTTTAAAGCGCCAACATGTTCCACAGCGCTTTCCAATGAGTAGGACAAAACATTAACAAATGTAGGACCCTGCTCAAGTGAGTTTGCAATCTCAGGCTGGTGTCAGACGAGCGCAGTGTGATCATCTGTTTTTGCGCACATAATAACGTCTGTCGCAGCATAGAATAATCGGCAATGGAGCCCCCCCCCCCCCCCCCACGAAGTGTGTCCGCACCGAACTGCGGGCGCACAATGCACGCGGCAAATGGACGCAAGTTAGGCTAGAACGGACGGGCGGAGTGCGCTGCATCCGCATAGCTTTGTGTGTGAGTGAACGAGGTCAGACGGACTGCATTTATACGTCCAGCATTTTTGACGGACAAAATGTTTTTCATATTTAATTTATTTTCCCTGCTACATCTGTCAAATAACGTCTGTTTAAAAAAACAGACTGTGTGGCCACTACTGCGTCTTCCGTCAAAGTGCGTCCGTACTGCCCAGTCTGTACAAAATGCGCTCGTCTGACACCAGCCTAATAGCCTTTGAACTGTCTTGGAGCCGGAGAGAGGAGCCTCTAGAAATTCATCCCTTTGTGTGAAAAGCTCTTTTCTTCTTATGTTGGTTCAGCTTCAGGACGCCGGTGGAGATTTCCGACCAAATTATTATCCTCCAGTCCCACAGTTTATGTCACCCACGTTCATGCATGGACTGCACTACCTGCCTCCCCCATTGCCAATGGGTGTCAACATGATGGCCGAGCCCAGCCGGGATATGCTAGGTGAGTGATTTATTGTGTGTGTGTGCGCTAAACATGCACACAGGCAAAACCTTTTAGATTCTAGAATATACCGAACCAGCTATTAGATTTGGACATTTCTGTTGTTCAGAACCATGAGGTATTAAAAACTGATGCAAGAATGACTCAAAGGGCTGTTCACTAACCTCATATATTCACTCCTGACCAATTTAAGGCTAGGGTCAGACGAAAGCAGTTTTAACGTGCGTTTAGCCGCACAAAATCACGGCCGTACTAGCAGCAAATGAAGTCCAATGCCGGGGAACATACGACGAACGGCCGCACGAAAGTTCGTCCGCGCAACGCAAGTGGCCAACGAACGTATTTTTTCGAGAACGTCAAACCGCTACTACTGACGTACAGAGTGCGCTGCGGCCGCATAGCGGCGTGTGTGTGATTAGGAGACGTCAGACGCTGCTAATGTCCGGCTAACATAACGTCCAGACACAAAAAGTGTTTTATTGACGATCCGTACAAAATCACGGACGAAAAGGCGCATCGTATGACCGCTATCGCGTATTCCGGGAAAAAATACGTACGTTCGTTCGACCGCACTTTTTCACGGACAACGTGAAAAAAATGCGTTCGTCTGACCCTAGCCTTATAGTTTGAGTGTCCCTTTTTTTTTTTTTTAACAAGCCCTGTTCATTTCTCTAGGTCAAATCCCGTCAGAGAACCAGAGCATCAAAACGGTCTATGAGAAGAACCCAAACGGTGAGCCAGGCACCTAGAGAATACGCTGCCATAGACTGCACCGCGGATAGGAGCGTCCTGCAACTCCTCCTCCTCCTGGATATTTTTAAATTACATTTTATCAGCATGGGGGGGAAAAGAATCTTACATTTTCTAATGTTCAGAGTTTTTACGTTTCTTGACCAAATTACGTTCTTGGTTACGTCTTTATAAGAAATTGATTTTAAAAGCGTGTGAAATAGGTGCAGGTCAAATACGGCTTTAAATGCAGGATCTCGGATTTTCCTAGAAATCTTGTAGGGTTTATGGAGGTATTTGAGCCTGGGTAGTCTGTATTCTTCCTGATATACATATGGTCACTATCACTGAAGAGCCAGCAGAGGGTGCTCTATACCCCAAATACAGGTGGTTCTATCAGTGATAAAAGTTAAACACACAGAGCTTTTAATGGTAGGCTGATACGAGTGTTTATTGTTGCATTCTAAGTAAAGATGTCTAATTTGTTACAGTAAAGTTGGCTGCTGGTCTTTCTGTGCATCTGGACAGAGTGAATAAAGCTGGTGGAGACCTTTTTTTAGTAGACACTGTCACTAAAAAAAGAATATAAATAAACCTGACCGAATTTCGCAAGGAAAGCTTGCACTCAAACTCACGTCCCCCTCCCCCTCCGATGTTGATGACTAGAACTCCCAGAATTATTTAAATGCAGCAGCTGGCCAGGGAATCGTGGGAGTTGCACTTCAGATACATCTGGGTGGCCGGTTGTAGGTTGACAGCTCTGCTGCTTCAAATTTAACCTTAGGTGCAACTACTTGTATTATCCAGAGAAGCAAAATGTAAGAATGGCACCACTGTTTTAACACTGGGACGGCAGACGGGCCTGAATGCCACAGGGCAGCATAGCACCCCCTCCTGCGGCCAAACACTGCAATTGGCTGCAGGAGGGACTGACTGAACGTGAGCAATAAAAGATATTTTGATGTACAGAATTTTTATTTTCTCCCATATAATTATTTTTTTTCCTGCACTTGCAAAAAAAATTTATAACCTGGCCTGTCCTCCCAAATGCTGCGGGGACTCCAGAACCCGGGAGTCCCTGGGCCAAAGAGGAGCAGCGCACAGAGACGGATATGAGGTAAGTAAAATCACCCAAAAATTAAAATAATTGGGCAAGATCTGCCCAATTATTTTAAAGGACCAGAACAGGAAACTCTGGGCCCTATTCCAAAAGGTGGCGCTAACTTAACGAGAGCTGTTAAGGTTACACCAATTTTGGAATATTACTCTCTAATCTAAAGAGACAGAGCATCATGGGAGTTGTAGTTCTAAAAACACTTAAGGGTCTATTTACTAAACACCAAACAGTGCATTGCACTATTGGGGGCAGTTTGTTTATTCACTAAGCTGTCCATTCACCAAATACTGGCGAATTGATGGCAAAATTTGGTGCAGTTCGGTGACGGCGAAATTCTCCCATACAGAAGTAATGGTTACTCTATTCAGAGAATAGTGACTGCACAACATGCCCTGACTTTTGGTGATTTAGTTCGACTGCTTTTAAACAGGCAAATCCCATAGGATTCAATGTACTTACAGGTGTTTAAAGCACTGACAACTTTTGCTGTACCATGGGTGAGACAGAATAGGAAGTATACATAGAACGGTAGGAGGACCCTGCTCAAGCGCTTACGATCTCACTAGGTGAGGGTAAATGGAGGACCTAAAGTATCGGGGTGCATTTGGGCTGGGGGAGGATTAGATCAAGCAAGAAATTAAGAGCCTATAGGCTTCTCTAAAGTAATGTTTTCAGAGACTTCTCGAAGGACTGGAGAGACAGGAAGAGTAATGTTGCGGGGAGGGAGTTCCATAGAAAGGGGGACAGCTCGGGAGAAAAAAAAAATCTTTTTTTTTTTACTTCCAGCAAAAAGCCATTTAAAACACCTTTTTGAAGTTTGAGCAAAACTTCTCTTTATTATTTAGATACATTTTTAATACGGTTTTTATTGGTTTAAAACACCCATTATGAAAGTTGCATTTTTTTTTTATAGTTTAGGGAAATTCGCCAAGGCCGCATCAACAACTTTGTCGCTGGACTTCGGCACAGTACGGTGATCATTCACTTAGGCTGGGGTCAGACTAGTGCATTTTTAACGTACGTGTAGGCGCACTTAATCACGGCCGCAGTAGCAGCAAATGACAGCCAATATAAAAATTTTGGAAAAATGCGTCTACACACAATTACGTGATTATCAATATTAGAACTACTTAACCCCAGATCAATCCGGCTTTCGTCCAAATCACTCAGCTACAACCGCCCTTTTAAAAGTCTGCAATGATATCCAAGCTGGGATGGAACAAGGAAACCTAACTGGAGCCATCTTCCTTGATTTTGCCAAGGCCTTTGACACAGACCATGGCATCTTGTTAGAAAAACTTAAAAACTCTGGCATTGGTGATCGCACGTTAACCTGGTTTCAATCCTATGTATCCGACCGATCACAATAGGTGTCAATTTCTGGCAGCTCCTCCCTCCCCCTCCCTGTCACTTGCGGTGTACCCCAAGGCTCAATACTCTGCCCCCTGCTATTCACAATATTCATAAATGATCTGCCCAGCGTCTGCAAAGCTTCAACTGTACACATGTACGCAGACGACACCGTAATCTATACCAGCAAACCAAATCTCCGGCAGCTGGAGGCCGTGCTGCAAGAACAATTCACATTAGGTAGAAAAGTGGATCAAACACAAACTTTTTTTAAATGACAAAACTGTAACGATGCTCTTTGGAACAAAACCTAAACTACACAAATTACAAAATCCCCATCTATGTGTCAGGACAAAAATCAAATGGCACGCTGACCACAGTCACTTCTCTCAAATATCTAGGTATATGGTTGGACCCTAATCTATCCTTTGGCCCCACATCGAAAAACTCTCATCTAAACTTTACCCCAAACTAGGTGCCCTGTACAGAAACAAATCCTGCCTGAGCCCCGCGGTAAGAAAGCAGATTGTACAGCAAATGCTTATGCCGGCTATTGATTACGGAGATGTAGTGTATGCAGCCGCCCCTCAAACACACCTTCAGAAACTTACTACATTGTAGAACTCATTCTGCCGCTTTGCATTACAATGTAACTACATGACCCACCACTGTGACATGTTAAAAGAGCTAAACTGGCCATCGCTGGAATCTAGATGCACCCTTCACCTTTCCAGCCTGGTGTTTAAGAGCATTTCTGGGAAGCTGCCACCCTACCTGAATAGGCTGCTTCCCTCAGCAGCTCCCTCATCCTATAACCTCCGATCCAAGACCAGCACCTTACTTGCTATACCACAATACAAAAAGACAGTGGCTCGATCCTCATTTTCCTACAGAGCACCGCAAATATGTAATAACCTCCCAGACACCATCAAATCTTCCAGTCTTATGTCACTCAAGAGCTCCTTACTAACATACCTCAATACAGAATGCACCTGTAAACATGTAACATAATGACTATTTCCTACATATTTATTTTCTGTTAATCTGTATATTTGTTTTTTTTAATATCTTGCATTGTATTACTTTGTATTTCTGTAACTGTAACAATTCAATGTTCTTGAACCCAGGACCATACTTGGATACATTGAGATTTCTCTCGTTTTCTTCCTGGTAAAATTCTTTATAAATAAATATACGAAGTACGGCCGCACGAAAGTCCAGCCGCGCAACGCAAGTGGAAAATGAACGCATTTTTCCAAGAACGCAGAACCGCTAGTACAGCGTGCGCTGCGGCGGCATAGCAGCGTGTGTGCGTGATTAGGAGACGTCAGACGCTACTCATGTCCGGCCAACATAACGTCCAAAGTGTCCTGGTTTGGATCCGTAACAAATCACGCACGAAAATGCGCATCGTATGACCGTTTTCACACATTCTGTGAAAAAAACACGTCAATGCGTTCGGACGCACTTTTTGACGGTCGCTGCAAATAATGCGTTCGTTTGACCCTAGCCTAATCGTGAAATGCGGGAACCTTAATGTAAAGCGCCGAGATGTTGGTGCTTTGTGAATGGACCCTTTTGTATTTAGAGGAGTTTTTCATAAAATGAAAACAACTGCTACTGTGAAAGCCAGGGGTCACGTGTAGCTTCTCCAGGCAGATGGGTGACACATGAAAAGCGGTGCCCCGCAGAAAGCGCATGCTGCATGGAGGGGGAGGTCCCATAAGAATAATCTCATTCCGTGAGGGGATTCACCTCCTGACGAGGGCAGCAACTTTCCTGCACCGCTCAGCGCCCTGAAGACATCCGCCCGGGTACACTCGGCGGGTCCGGTCGCTCTCTGCATGCAGCCCGTGTACCCAGGAATCCGCGGGACGCCTCTGCTGGCGAGTGTGCTGCTCTTTAGGACGAATCATGGCGTCTCTTTCCCGCCAAATCACACGCTGCCAGCTCCGTGCAACCGCCAACGCCTTTCAAAACCTCAGTCTCCGCCCTGGTCCAATGGTCAGGAGGCTGCAGTCTGACGTCACCAGCCCCCGCCCTTTGGCGTACGTGCTGCCGCGGTACCCACGTGAGGGTCCCCCGCCAATCCGCGGCCAGCTCGTCGTTTCCATGACGAAGGGAATAGGAGGTGCCAGGCGGACTCTGATGACGTCGCGTCGTCAGGGAAAGGCGGGTTGTTCCGGGTGTAGTAGGTGCCGCGGCCCTGGCATCACCCTGGGCGGAATGCGTGACCAGGCCTTGCTGCTCAATCTTTCCCGCCGAATTGGCGACGGGTGCGCTGAGGCAGGAGGACGACAGGTACCTTTTCCCGCGCTGTGTGTGGGACTCGTCCACGCGGGGGGGTGGTGGTTCAGCTCGCGCCTGCGTGAGGAGAGAGTGTAAGAATGGCTGTGCTGCCCCCGGCGCTCTGAGCCCGCGGAAACGTGTCAGGGACACTCGCCGAGTAAACTCCCGGCTGTTTTACTATGGTTTTCCTTTACACGTGCCCCTCCTCACACTCCAGGCTGCAAAAGGGCTTGTGGAAGTTTAAAACCCCCTGTCAAGTCCACGGATCTGGTAGCCAGTGGCTCGCAGGATCTCGTTTCTGGCTTCCAGGTTCCGGATGATTCGCCACTCCCTTTTTATTTTATCTAGAAAGTCATGCCTGGCTCCTATGTTTACTTTTTGGCATGTCTTAAAGTCACATCCTGGTACAGGTTACATTGAGCAGCAGGGGGCGCTACAAGCACATCTCCCATAGTGCAGCCTCTGTGTGTTCACCCTGTATTGCTGCTCCTCATCCCTCCCCCCAATTGTTTGGAATTACAGTTCCTGGTGAGCTCTGCAAACCTGAGGAGTGGCTGAGCATCATGGGAAATGTAATTCCAAAATATCCGAGGGGCCAGGTTTGACACCTGCTTTACTGGCGACTCATTAAGGTGGATTCATGTTGTATAGGAAAACCAACCCCTAGTTATTGTACGGCGCGGAGGGAGCTGCTGACGCTTTATAATGTCATTTGTCTGTCTTCATTGTTAAAGGGACATTCTCCTGTGTTTTTCCACCTCTCCACGCAGTCAGTTGAGCATTTTACAACATACTTTTCATAGTTTGCATTTATCACTTTTCTAGCAGGTTATTCCTATGTAAGAGTTGGTAAATTTGTGTACTCGTGTGTGTATATATGTTACGCACTGTGCGTCCACCCACTGTCTACACTGTTGCAAGTGAAATTGAAAGCAAGAACAGGATGAGGAAATGCTGCCTCTGCATGACATCACGTGAAGTTTAAAGGGACACATTCTGGCCACTCTGATTTAAAGTGGTCAGGATGTGAGGAGTACCCGTCCTCCCAGCTCATCCAATCTAGCCGAAACACTGGGTGAAGTGGAGGCGTTTCCTCCAACCCACCCAGCGTCACCAGCAGCTTACATTTTTAAATTTCCGGCTCACGGTCACCAGATCTGTCACTGCTAATGACAGCACACAGAGAGCGTACCAACGACACTCTCTGAGCCCACCTGTGATGGCAAGCATATCAGACAAGCAGCTGGACGCTCAGATCTGCACATCCTTTCTCCAAACGCTCGTAGCAGCGGGCATTCTCGTTGGTGGCAGCTGAAGGACTGGTCATTTAGTTCATCGTCCTGTGCAGACACTTGGGTAATTTACATTAAAAAGTGTGCCTGAGGGGGGGCGTGGCTGACCGCCGTTTAAGATGGCGGCTTGACTGAGGAGCTCTGTGCACAGTCCTCACAGAACGCGACAAAAACCGTCTTTGCAAGCACCTAACTGATCCAGAAACGACTCGATCGGCAAATCTAAACAATCTGCAGCTAAATCCGAGTTCTTTTCACCGCGTCCAAAAATCGGCGGCTGGAATCCAAGATGGCGCCGGCCGCTCGAGCCCGGAAACACCTGCGATAACGCAGACGGAGGGTCCAGCTACAGGCACTGAAATGAAGGCTCTCACCACTACTCTGGAAGGTATGCTTTCCTCTATGTCTGCAGATTTAAAATCGCATCTTAAAGAAATGGCCAAAGAGATTAGAGCTGACATCCAGGGCCTAGCAGACCGCACCTCTCACTTAGAGGAGAAAATGGGGGAATATGCTGACGCACAGAACGACATGGCTGACAAGGTACAGGAACTGGAGGATACACTGGAAGGATGTCTGACCAAAATAGCTGATCTTGAGAATCGTTCCCAGAGGCATAACGTGAAAATTCGGGGCGTCCCAGCAACTAGCCTCTTTATGTTACCGATTTTTTTTCTTACACTTGGTGCCTGAGCTGACCCCAGATTCTTTGCTGATGGACCGCATACACCGTCTGCCGAGGCCGCCCGCAATGCCGATAGACACTGCGCGTAATGTAATCTTACGCCTTCACTACTTCAGGCCCAGGGAACTTATCTTCCAGGCCCTACGAAATCCACAAGCAAGGTCTCCTGATTATACCCACTTGCAAGTATTTCCTGACCTGGCGAAACGCACGCTTGATTTTCGACGCTCGCTCCAGAGGGTGACCACCGCACTTCGCCAGCATGATATCCCCTATCGTTGGGGTTTCCCGCAAAACCTATTGATCTCACATGATGGCTCTCAACGCGTGGTGACAACATTGGAGCAGGGCCTCCAGTTCCTGTCGGAGAGGGACATCACCACCGAATCAACCGACCTCAACGCTCCCTCAGAGGATACAGAAGGAATGGCAAAAGGTCCGCAAGGGAAAACCGGGCTGAATGCCCCCTGTTTTTACCTGTTTTGCTCCATCTTCGAAAATTCATCGAGACACCCTCCGCAGAATTCGCCACCTTGCCGAGACGTCCTTGACGATATACAGCGATACCGAGGTCTGGCGGCTCCGTCCAGTTGAGAGTTTGACTCTCCCACGTTCCCTCTCTTGTTGAGAGATGTGGCATTGCAACAGGATTGCTGCCACGCAGGAGATTCTTGGAATATTTTTTGTATATAGGTTTTTTTCTATGACCTTTTCCTTTTTTTTCTCTTCTCCCCCCCCCCCCCCCGACCCCCCAATTAATTTTTCCAGGGACTATTGGACTCGCCCCAATACGCCTCATACCCTTCAGTGTTGCATCACCAACCTGCATACCGCAGAGCAAGGCTCAATCCAGTGTTCACAACTCCCTATCAGACGAACACTTGGGTAACTATTCGAAGAAATGTATTTTTTGTTCCCCCTTCGCTAAACATCCGTGCTCCTATCCTCATGGTAAAAATGTCATATAATGTTCAAGGTTTAAACATCCCATGTAAGAGGCGAACACTTTATAAAGAACTCGATCCCTTAAGGGCGAATGTCATATGCCTGCAGGAAACCCATTTTAAAAGGCTCTCTCACGCTCCTCTGCTTTGGCCGAATTACTCCACCCAATTTCACTCCACGAGCCCTACAAAATCTAAAGGAGTCTCTACTCTTATTAGAAATGATGTTGTGTTTGATTCACACCGGAAATTGTCTGACCCGGCTGGCAGATACCTTATTTTAGTGTGCTCAATGAATCATAGAGTTTATACTATTGTCAACGTGTACGCCCCCAACGACGACCAAGTGACGTTTGTTACAACTATGCTAGAAAAAATATCTCTCGTCCTTACGGGCACCCTTGTAATGTGTGGGGATTTGAATTTCAGCTTAGATCCGCTTAAAGATACCTTGAGTTTTGGCTCTCGACCTCTGACTGGTAAACGTAAACGGCAAGTTGACAGATTCCAAGACTTACTGACTGATTATCTCCTCCTTGACGTCTGGCGCTTATTCCACCCTAACGAGGTAGACTATACATTTTATTCTAAAGTACACAAAACCCACACTAGAATTGACTATATGATGGTACAGAGTCACTCACTCCCATGGGTGGAGAACTGCTCCATTGGCACTATTTCCTGCTCCGACCACGCCCCCATAACCCTAATCTTAAAAGCTGACTACAAACCATATGGTCTCTCCCCATGGCGCCTTACCGAAACAGTCCTATCCGACGTGACGGCTGCTACTGACTTGGAAACCCAATTGCAAACATACTTTGAATTGAACGCTAGCGAAGATTTGCCCGCAGCGACTGTCTGGCAAGCCCATAAGGCGGTTTTGAGAGGACACTGCATAAAATGGGCATCTCATTTTAAGAAATCTAAGGTGGCCGCTCGTCTTATTCTACAAAGACTAGATTTTTTGTACCGGTCGCACAAACTATCCCCCTCGGACGTCACTGCTCGTCAATTGAGACACACGACGAACTACACACACTTGACAAACTAATTTTTCCCATCTGCAACGTCTTAAGGCTAGATTTTACGCCTATGGCAATAAACCTGGCAGATTACTGGCGCGCCGTCTGCGAGCACTCCAACCGAGACACCGTATAGACAAACTTTACACTGCTAACCACTCCGTAATACATAAACCTACTGACATTGCTGAAGAATTTGCAGCCTATTATTCCTCTTTACAACCTAAACAACGAAGAGACAGTCATACAACCCACGATCAAGGATATAGATGATTACCTGTCGCGCATCCATCTCCCCACCCTGACTAGAGCACAAACAGACTTACTATCACAACCATTTTCTCTGGAAGAGGTCGCAAAAGTCATCTCCTCACTCCCCAATGGCAAAGCTCCTGGCCCTGATGGCTTCCCGTCCTGCTATTATAAAGCATTCTCGTCTATTCTGAAGCCCCACCTAATTAGAGTATTTGAAGGAGCCTCCTCGGCGGGCTCGTTTCCCAGGGAAATGTTACAAGCCACGATCATTACTCTACCCAAGCCGGGTAAACCCCCGACCTCATGTCCGAACTTTCGCCCTATCTCACTATTGAACACGGATATCAAGATTTATGTCAAACTGCTGGCTACACGCCTAAACGACATACTTCCTACTCTCATAGACAGGGACCAAGTGGGATTTATCAAGGGGAGACAAGGGACTGAAAACTCGAAGAAACTGCTAGCCCTATTAGAATTCCGCACTACACACGATATCCCATGCCTTTGGCTATCCCTTGACGCGGAAAAAGCGTTTGATAGGGTTCATTGGGGATTTATGAAACGTGTTCTTGACAAGTTTGGCTTTTTAGGGGAACACATACAGTCTATCATGGCACTATACGCACAACCCTCAGCTAAAGTACTGAACAGTGGCTTCCTCTCGGGTGCATTCGATATCACGAATGGCACACGCCAAGGCTGCCCCTTGTCGCCTTTATTATATGCCTTAATGGTAACCCCCCTAGCTCAAGCCATAAGACAGGACGATTGCATAAGTGGGGTGCAGGTTGGCCCCAGGACGTTTAAAGTAAATCTGTTCGCTGACGATATACTCCTGACACTTACCAACCCTGTCTCGTCTTTACCCCCATTGCACACAGCCTTGAACGAATACAGCTTAGTCTCCTACCATTCCATCAATATGCCTAAAACTCAAGCCATGGCTTTAGGCGTCACCCCAGATGACCTACAATCTATAAAGGCTCGGTACTCCATTTGTTTGGAAGGAACAGGGTATCAAATACTTAGGGGTCACGATTCCTCCTCGGCTCGAAAGTGTCATGTCATTAAACCACACTAAGATTTTCACTGAAGTGAGGTTGCTCTTACAGAAATGGAGGAGAGTGAGACTGTCCTGGCTGGGAAGGGTGGCAGCTGTTAAAATGACGATATTACCTAAACTACTATGTTTTTCGAATGCTACCCTTCTTAAATTGGTGCAACGGGATATCACCTTGTTCATGTGGAATGGAAAACGCCCAGGCATCCCACTTAAAGTCCTCACCTCCACTCAGGACAACGGGGGCCTTAAAGTTCCCCAGATACCCACTTATCATAAAGCCGCAGTCATAGCCTCCCTAAGTGAATCTTTTTTATGTTAACGGTCCCCAGTGGACATACATAGTCGGTATCAATACCAACCACCTCATTTGCATGTTTACTCTTCACACCAACTAAATCCAGGCCCCCCCTCCCATTGGCTCTTCAGATGACTAAATGGTATTTTACTATGTGGGATCGTCATGTTCGCACTCTGACCTCTTTTTATCCCCTGTCATTAGCCACACCGCTGTCTGCCTTGACCTACGTGCTCCCATTCTTTAACCCTAAACACTGGATACTGAACGGAGTTGCACATGTTTCACTTCTTCCAGGCTTCTCCTCTCCTTCTCCCAACTGCAGGTTAAATATGGGATACCCTCTTCAGCATTCCTTTTCGTTTCACCAATTGTACTCTTTTATATGGGAAAGCTGGGAATAACGAAACTACCCCTGGAAAAACCTCCCATACTCTCACCTCTTGAATCTTTTGCCACCTACCCCTCGCACTCCACCCTTTGCTATAGATCACTGCTAACCACCACAGACTCTCCTCGATGGTCGTTTCAAAAGGCTTGGAAAACAGAACTCCATGTTTCCCTCACGGCAAAACAGTGGACTCACATATTTTTGTTTGACAAGGGGGCCTCCCGGTGTGTCTCCCTTTTTGAGACGAGACGCAAAGTGCTGTACCGATGGTATTTACTACCTGTTAGAGAATGCCACTTTAATAAAAATGTCACGGATATGTGCTGGAGATGCCTCCAATAATAGAGGATCTATGCTACATGTATGGTGGAATTGTCCTGTGCTTTTGCCTTTTTGGTTAGCAGTGGCGAAATTTGTGGATGAAGTTCTGGGCATCTCAGTTCCATTCTCCCCAGATCACTACATCCTGGGAGCCCTCCCGGATGCTGTGAGAAAGTTACCACGCCAACGAAAGCTATTTTGCATCATTATATCCTGCTGTTTTCTGCTCATAGCCAGACTCTGGAAACAAACCACACACCCTATTCTCCCTGCACTAATCAAGATGATCTCCGACTTGGCTTATTCCGAAGCTTTGGCTTTGTCATATTTTGATCTTCCCATGCCGAAACAAGACCCTTGGTCGTTATGGCAAGAACACTTGCTTTACAAACTAAATTAATATAAGGGGTTCCCCTTCTCGAACTCTTGAACATTAAGCCCGTCTGTATTGATGCTGACTGCCTCACTACCTTGATCCCTCTGCTCACCATATATTTTCTCATTTATTCACCTATCCTCACTATAATATAAGCGATTGAGTCTACAGATGCAATCTCCCTGGCCCTATTACACTCTCCCTTTCCTCCATCTTCCCCCTTTTTTCTATTCCTTTTACCTCTCTCTTCTATCTCTCCTTTCCAGTCTCTCTCCCTTTATTCAACCCTTTCCATGGGACAGGAATGTCTAAACGCTATCTAAATTTGATGTTGATGTTTCAATTTCTCATGCCAATCTGTGGAGCAATTGCTACTGGATAACGCTCCACGTCATTTCCGCTGTTAACTGTTCCGATGTTCCCCCTTATGTGTATAATACTGTTTTATCCCCTTTCTTCATTTTGTATCCCAATTATACCTTTTTGCAAAAATAAAATATTATTTAAGAAAAAAAAGTGTGCCTGATACACAATTTGCATGGCATACGCCCGACTAGTGACGTACGGCAAGCCCATTGTGTAAGGCTGTGGTCAGACTAGCGCATTTTTAACGTGCGTTTAGGCGCACTTAATCACGGCCGCAGTAGCAGCAAATGACGGCCAATATACGAAGTCCGGCCGCGCAACGCAAGTGGAAAATAAACGCATTTTTTCGAACGCAGAACCGCTAGTACTGACGTACAGAGTGCGCTGCGTCCGCTAGTGGCGTGTGTGCGTGATTAGGAGACGTCAGACGCTGCTCATGTCCGGCCAACATAACGTCCAGACGCAAATAGTGTTTTATTGACGATCCGTAAAAAATCACGCACGAAAATGTGCATCGTATGACCGTTTTCGCGCATTCCGTGAAAAAAATACAACAATGCGTTCAGACGCACTTTTTGACGGTTGCTGTGAATAATGCATTCGTTTGACCCTAGCCTTAGATGCTGATGTCCCTGCGGGATCTTTTGAAGCTGTTAGTCAAAGAGAAAGAGCGGACAGCGAGTATCTAAACCTAAAATAACTGGGCATATGCTGTCAGCAACGTCTGCCCAATTTTAAAGCTTAAAAAAAGGGTTAGGGACATTTTTTTATTCTAATAGTGTCCTTTTTTAATAGGCATGATCCTGCCATAGGGAATTGAGATACTTTCCTATGCTGGCATATTTCAGAGCCTGGTGCAGACGTCTCCTGACCTAAACCTGCTCATTGCAACATGCTCATTTGTAGCAATTAATGAATCTCCCAATTTTATATATATCTCACTTTGGTTATTCCAGCACTCGTATGCCAGAACTCATTCACCCGCTCTTCCAATTGGCAACTAATTCTAAGTATTGTAACCAGCACTCTGGGGTCTTCTCTATTTTTCACAAATGTATTAACCCCTTAAGGACCCCTGACGTACCCTGTACGTCCTGTCTTCGGGTCTCCCTTAGACCCGCGGACGTACAGGGTACGTCAGCGGCGCCTAATCCCCCTCCCGCCCGATACTCCCCTCCCTCGCCGGATCCCACGGCGATCTGGCAGGGAGGAAGCCTGCCCATGTGATTTACATGGGCAGGCGAGGCTGATGACGTCGCCACGCTGCGTGGTGACGTCATCAGCAGGCGTCCCCATGCATTTCAATGGAGGGGAGGGGGGGCTCCTTCGGAGCCCTCTATCTCCCCAACCATTGAAGCTAGGGAGATGCCGTTTGCACCGCTGGAGAGGGGAGAGCCTCCCCTTTCCAGCGGTGTATGGCATTAACCGTTTCGCCGCTGGATCACGTTGCGGCGCCAAAACGCGATTCGAACCTGGAGGGGGGCTGACATCTTGGATGTCAGCCAAGCCTCCAGGTCCCCCCCCCCACCCACTGACAACCTCACCATATGTGTGAGGATGTCAGTGGGCCAGTTAACCCTCTAGCTGCCATGTAGAGATAAGGGGATCCTAAGGATCCCTTTATCTCCCGATCCATGGCAGCTAGATGGTCATATTTGCCATCATTTGAAAGGCCTGATTATGATACCAAACATGACCAGGTTTGGTTTTTAATTTTTTTTTAAAAAAAAATTAAATAATAAAAAAATGTTTTTTTTTTAAAAGTTTTTTTTGTCTGGGGGGGGTTAATTAAATAGGACCTAGGCTGTCATCTAAAAATAATTAGCACAAAATGGTCAGAATGAGCGCAGCGCACATAGGTGAACTGTCTCAGCAGTGAAGGGGTTAAAAAGCAAATGCATGTAAAAATTGGGTATTTCTAGTCTCGGGACAAAATTTTGAACCTATTTAGCCGGGGTCGTTTTGGGTGGTTGTAGATTTTGGGGATTTAATTACAAAAAAGTGTGTTTTTGCCATTTTTTTCCTCATATTTCATATTTTTTTTTATAGTAAATTATTCGATATGATGGAAATAATGGTATTTCTAGAAAGTCCATTTAATGGCGGGAAAAAGGGGTGTATAATATGTGTGGGTTGAATAAACGAGTAAGAGGAAAATTTGACCTAAACACTAACAGCACAGAAACGTAAAAACAGCAGCGGTCACTAAAAGAGGGATTTGTGTAAAACCGCCCAGTCACTAAGGGGTTAATGAAATGGTGTGTTTATAAACTGGATGAACTTACGAAAGTTTATTTTTAAAACTCACACTAAGACCCCAGAGTGCTGGCTACAAAACTTGGAGAAAATTTAGATTAATTTTTTTACAGGTTATTTGGGGGGCAGATATATTGAGAAGCGGTTGGAAAACGTCTTCTGTCCCTGCATATGGGGGTTAAGGACAGTAGCAGCCACTCCTGACGCTAATTTGACATTACCCAAACCATGTAGTTTGACATTTCTCATTGGCAGCCAGGACACAAAGTGACGCACTGGTGAGCGAACAGTGGGTGCTTTTACGTTTTTATGCTGTTTTGTAGCTGGTTCATCTATCCAGTCCTGTTGGTTAGAAGGATTTCTTGGTTGGCCTCCGCAAGGGAATAGATTAACACTTCAAGGTAAAGCGTATCCGGTTTAAACGTAACATCAGGAAGCCTTATTTTACTGAGAGGGTGGTGGATACATGGAACAGTCTTCCAGTTGAAGTGGTAGAGGCCAAAACAGTAATTGAATTTAAGCAGGCATGGGATAGGCATAAGGCTATCCTAAACAAAAGATAAATCCAGGTAAAGTATCCATGTAATTGGGCAGACTAGATGGGCCGAAAGGTTCTTTTCTGCCGACATTTTCTATGTTTCTGTCTGTAATCCTTGCCTGAAGTGGAAAATAAATGTCCTACGACTAACTCGAGTGATAGTTTATGGAAACTTTGTGCTATTATATCATTTTGTAAAGTGTCATGCTGTTTGGGAGGGGAGGTTTAATTAAAGCTTTTATTGCTGCGGAGTATAAACTAGGGTTAGACCGATTATTCGTTTTGTCGATTATCTGTGTCTGAAATTCAGCAAATTACTGGTATCGGCTTTTTATTTGACTTTAATTGGACAAGCTGTCTCACTGGAGCCGCAACAAGCAAGGTCCTATGGAACGTTACCGATCCGGTGCCGATTTTTGCAGCTTCTCCCACAGCAGGCTGACAGCTCTTGCTGTGCGGCCTCCCCTGCCGGTATGGCACGTGTGTGATGAGACTACAGATATTGGGCTTCCCTACCGTCTGGCAGGGAATTCTCTAATACAAGAGATGCAGGGGTCAGCAACCTGGGCCCTCCAGATCTTTTGGAACTACATTTCCCATGAGGCTCTAAGAGCCTAATGAGTAGCTGCACATAATGCCAGGTGTAGTTCCAAAACATCTGGAGGAGAAAGGTGCCGGCCCCTTGCATACAGGGTCACGTGAGAGATCATTACAAAAGCCCGAGTCTAGACACGGCCGTATTGTTTATGAAAATAAAAGCTTAAATAAAAAATATTTTTCTTTTTATTAAATTTAATAAATGACATGGTGCAATGTTCAAAATAATTATCAAACTCCTTCAGTTAATGGCATAATGTCAGATTTGTGTAGGGTTTTTTTTTTCATGACTTTAAAATGTACAGATATCAGCCAGAAAGGTTGCCAATAATCTGTATCGGCCTCCATAAAATGCTATCCGTCTATCCCCAGTACAAACACATTTTCTCAATTTGATTCCCACGTAGGCTGCCGTGTCTTGCGTCTTCATATAGAAGGGTGTGACGACATCTTCTCACCAGAGGCCGGGCAACCACATACAGCACCAAGAAAATGCCCGGCGTTACTCAGTGCGAGAGTCAGACCGTGTTGGCAAAGTCCAGCCCGACGAAAAAGAGCCGCCTGTCTCTGCGCTTCTTCCAGAAGAAAGAAACAAAAAGGGCGTTGGATTTTGAGGCGCAGACCAGTGAACCCCAGAACGCGGAGGAGAAAGAGACAGAAATGTAGGAATTACTTGTGTTTCTGAGGTGCAGTGACTAAACTGCCTCATCTGCTCCCTGTTTACCAGAAAAAAGCTAAAGTAAATGCCCAGCGTTTTGTGTCTGTAATCGCCAGAACTTGCTATTTCTACAAGCTTATTGTAAGTAAGTGTCCTTGGGTAAGACACCTAACAGGACATACTCGCCACCCAGGACATACTTGAAAACGAGAGAAATCTCAATGTATCCTTCCTGGTAAAATACTTTCTCAAGAAGAAAAAAAATCGATGTGGTTTTTATCTGCATTCCTCCCTCATGCAGGTAGCAGGGCTTTGTTGGGGTTTTTGTTGCAAAAAGTCCCTATTCTTCTTTGCTTTATTATCAGTTTGAAGTTGTTTTGCGAAAACAACTTTTTTTTTTTTCCTCTTCTAGCGCTGATCAGGTTGTTCCTGCTGCACAGGAATCCCCATCTCTTTGCTGTGCGAAGAAAGAAAGTCTCCTTCCCTTCGTAGGGTTCAATAATCTCGGAAATACCTGCTATCTCAACAGCATTTTACAGGTAACGGCTCCTCTGCTTATCCACGGGTCGTACCATCTGGCACACTGTATGCAACGTTTAATACTTAAGGGTTTATTCACTAAGCGCCGCTCTGCTGTTGAAAGAACCGTGGTTTCACTTTGAATTTGGGGGGAGGGATACAGTAAATCAAGAGTTCTCTATTAAGGGAACTTGCACCAACGTTCCTTGTGCTTTCTCATTATTCTTTTCACCATAGTTTCTGCAGATGTTCCACTGAAAATGGCAGCGCTACCATTTTTAACCATTGCGTTTCTGCAAATTTGTCTACTGTTGTGGGATTATTCTGCTCTGGTTGGTCTGAAGTTCTGTGTAGATGTAAAAATTTATTTTTTTGTACGTTCGTTTTTTCTACACTGTTGTTTGTAAATACTGTATACGAGAGTCACACCGTTCAAAGTATTTCTAAAGCCCCAACAAGTTCCGTAGCGATGATGATGCTTGGTGAATAGCACCTGTAGGGTTCCTTAAGTTCTTACGATCTTTAAGCCTATCGGCACATCCACTCCGCGCTACGTTCCTGGGTATTTCCCTTCATGGAGCGAGTGCAGAGGAGAGTTTACAGAAGCTTTGTGTTAGCGCTTTATAAATACTTGTAACAAGTTCTGTAGTGCTGTACAATGGGTGAGACAGAATAACAAATATACATGTTAAACACACAGTACAGTAGGAGAGAGGACCCTGCTCCAAGAGCTTGCAATCTAAGAGGAAAGGGGTGACACATTAGGTGAGGGTATATGGAGAACCTGAAGTATCAGGCACATGTGGACTGGGTAGGAAGATAGTGCAGGAAATATACAATGGGGGATTATGAAGTGAGCTGATAGGCTTCTGTGTTTTCAGGGACTTCTTGAAGGACTGGAGAGACGGGGAGAGTCTGTTGCGGGGGAGGGAGTTTCATAGGGGGCAACTCAGGAAAAGTCCTGAAGGCGACAGGGGTGCGGGTACGAGGAACTGATAGCATCAGATCATTAGCAGAGTGAAGTGGTCGGGATGGGATGTACCTGTTAATAAGGGAAGAGATTTAGTCTGGGTGCGGTTATGGAGATCTTTGTATGTGACCACCAGTATTTTGAATTGGATTCTAAAGGAAACAGGGAGCCAGTGTAGAGATTGACAAAGGGGTGAGGTGGATGAGTTTAGCACAGGTGTTCATTACAGACTGCAGAGGGAGAATCTGGGATCACTTAAGGCCAGAGAGGAGGTTACAGTTGCCAAGGTGGGAGATAAAGAGAGATTGGATGAGCATTTTAGTGGAGTCCTGATTAAGGCAGGACACCTGCAATGTATTGTGTATTGAATGGAGAAAAGAGATGAAATCTGCTGTCAGAGCGATACAGAGAGCTGTGCTAGAGAAAACACAGCATTAGAATCAACTAAAGTATAAAATTACATTTGCAAATCCTCTGCGCCGTGATACAGCTGCTAAAGGAATACATTTAGGATACAAGAGTAACCCTTAAATTTGCCAGGACCCTCTGGGCGAATGTACCCCTTCTGCAGCTATAAAGCCTTTTTATACATGAGGTTACAAAGTCAAATGATGTCATTTGACGCATAGTTTGAAAATGTCTTTTAGTTTCAGAATTGGCATTCGTAGCCCTAACAGGCCAGGTTTGCAGGTTATCTGAAGCAGAGGTGATATGATTTGCTGCTTCAGTGATTGCAGGATTCAGTCTGCATTTCCCCCAAGCTATCGTATTTATCAGCCTATAACATGCCTTTTAATTTTTAATAGGGTTGCACCGATACCGATACTAGTATCGATATCGGTGCCGATACCGGGTACTGCAGGAGTACTTGGTACTCGTGCAGTACCCCCGATATTTTTTTCCGATACCGGAAGCCGGCATTGAGCCGGCTTGCCGGTATCCGAGGGGCTGCGGCGGCTGTTAGAATGCTCTATCGGCATTCGGACAGGCCCTGCAGCTGCTCATCTAACTTTAATACTTACCTTCCTTCAGCGCCGCCGGTAAAGTCTTCGCGCTCGCTCCTTGGAAGGACCCCAGCCGCGACCACGTGGGACCATGTGATCGCGGCTTGGGGCCTTTCAAACGAGCGCGCGCGCGGAAACTTTCCCGGCGTCGCTAAAGGAAGGTAAGTATTAAACAAAGTGAGCAGCTGCAGGGCCTGTCCGAATGCAGATAGAGCATTCGGACAGGCCCTGCAGCTGCTCTCCGGTCATACTTACCTTCCTTCAGCGACGCTGGGAAAGTTTCCGCGCGTGCGCTCATTGGAAGGACCCCAGCCGCGATCACGTGGTCGCGGCTGGGGTCCTTCCAAGGAGCGCGCGCGCGAAGACTTTACCGGCGGCGCTGAAGGAAGGTAAGTATGAGCGGAGAGTGGGGGGCATATCCATGAGCATGGGGGGCATATCCATGAGCATGGGGGGCATATCCATGAGCATGGGGGGCATATCCATGAGCAAGGGGGGCATATCCATGAGCTGGGGGGCATATCCATGAGCATGGGGGGCATATCCATGAGCATGGGGGGCATATCCATGAGCAGGGGGGCATATCCATGAGCTGGGGGGCATATCCATGAGCAAGGGGGGCATATCCATGAGCAGGGGGGGCATATCCATGAGCAGGGGGGGCATATCCATGAGCAGGGGGGGGCATATCCATGAGCAGGGGGGGCATATCCATGAGCAGGGGGGGCATATCCATGAGCAGGGGGGGCATATCCATGAGCTGGGGGGGCAATTATCCATGAGCTGGGGGGGCAATTATCCATGAGCTGGGGTCAGGACATCCATGAGCTGGGGCAATATCCATGAGACCTGGGGGCTTTATAGGAGGTCTGTTCTTATTGGAAAGCGTCACATGACATAAAATAAAAGTATCGGTAATTGGTATCGGTGAGTACTTGAACAAAAGTATCGTTACTCGGTCTTAAAAAAGTGGTATCGGTGCATCCCTAATTTTTAAGAATTAAGTTTGGGGGGGGGGGGACTTCAATTTAAAACCTATGACTTGGAGCTCTGAACATTTTTATTAGTGGTATAAATATTAATGTGCCAATCTTGCCTCTCAATATGGCCCCCAGTTCTATTCATTCCCCCAACACCTGCCCAACGCATACGTCCAACCCACCATCACCCAGTCCCATTTATTCCCCCCCCCCACCCCCATCATATCACATTTTGGGCGCTGCTTGAAGGAGTCCCTGGCGCACAGCAGCGAGTGAGAGGATGTTGAGATAATCCGCGCAGCCTCGTTATGCTGCCAGACGCTGTGTGCCGTATTTATCAGCATATAACACGTATGTAGAATTTCAGCCTAAATTTTTAAGGGGGAATGTGCATGTTCTATGCCGACTTAAATACTGTAATTCTTAAAATATGGCCTGTTAGGGGGTCCCAAAAGGCAATGTGTGAAACGCTGTAGTAAACTGTAATGTTTTCACTTGAAGTGGTGTGCAGATCCCTTGCCTTTGGTTAATCTCGTCTGTGTGTGACTTGAAGAATGTACCGACCTGTGACCTTTACAAATTGTACTCTAGGTATTGTGTTACTGTCCGGGGTTTAAAACTGGAGTCAAGCACATGTGTGACATCATTTCCAAAAAGAAGGAGGCGCCAAAAGAAGACAAAGAGCAAACGGAGGACAAGGTGCATTTGTGTAATGAATGATTGCTTCTGTTTGTGAATCTGCCACGAAGTAAACGCGACGTGGGTATTATTTCATTTTAAAAGCAATGTACAATTAAGGCTGGCGGCGCACAAGCGCACTTATGCTTTTGTGCGCTCGCACTTCCCTGCATCTGTGCCGTTTTGATGGGGAGGGCCAGCGACAGGACGTGAAAAAGCCCTCCCTGTCAAAAAAATAGATGGACACTGACTGGGATACAAAGCGCGCTCCTCCATAGGAGGATCGCGCTTTGTACGCGGAGCACACAGTGGAAGGAACGTCCACTCTCACGGACGTTCCTTCCTGCCTCTGAGAAAGGCTTGTGTGCCGCCAGCCTAAGCAGACGGGGGCTGTTTCCAGCCTTGGTGTAATTTAACCAGAGCTGCTGTAAAATTAGCAACTCCGTAGATTTAAACGGCTAATTGGTCAATACGTTGGATGTGCAGTAACCAGGAATAATGTAGATCCTAGTGTACAAATGGATGTATTTTCTTCAAAAAGTAAAATCAGATTTTTGCATTTGATATTAAAACGAAACTCCTGGTAATGTCCCAGGGCGGCACAAAAGACGATCCCCCGGCAAGCTATGATGTGATCTGCAGCCTAAGCTCTCTAATCCATTCCGTTGAACACCTTCAGCTCAATTTTCTCTCAAACCCAGATGGCTACGACTCTGAACTCGCCACGCAGCCGCGGAGACTTCTAAACACGCTCAGGTACGCCCCGTATCACTCCTAAACTGTTGACTTTATTCGTCTGTGATCGCAAAAGTGCTGCAGGACTCGACACGCCAGATCACCAGTACTTTGCAAAGGCTGGTGTTTAACCTAATTTTTCAGACGAGTGCTTTGTATCGTGACATGAAAGAGTCTTTAATGGATTTCATTAAACATGTCCCTAACCCTAAAGACCCGTGAGTGTCTCTTCTCATGAGAGATTGCATCTGTCGCTCCAGGAACAAGGTTGCGTCTGCTTTGACACTTTTTTCTCTGTGAGACGGCAGACAAAAATTACGTGTTTCTCCTTACTACGCTGTGACAGCCATTTACAGCGTTTCTGGGGCAGATTGACTGCATGAGTGTTTAAGGCATTGATGGCGAACCTTGGCACCCCAGTTGTTTCTGAGCTACATGTCCCATGATTCTCAGCTAGTAAAACGTGTGACTAAGCATCATGGGACATGTAGTTCTGAAACCTCTGGGGTGCCAAGATTCAGTGTCACTGGTTTATGGGTAGGATTCAGTTGGTTGAATTTAAATCTACTTTATTCAGTATCGTGTGTTTTTGTTTTACATTTGGGATACCACAAGAAAGCAGTGTTTGTATATATAACTTGCGGCTACATCAAATGGTTAATTTCACGTGTCTGGTCCAGTGGTATAACATGTTATGTTTAAACTTGCGCTGCATTTGTTTATCACAGGGAGCTTAACCCTATGTATGAAGGATACTTGCAGCACGATGCGCAGGAGGTTCTCCAGTGTATTTTGGGGAACATTCAGGATGCGTGTCAGGCCTTAAAGAAAGAACAACCGAAAAACTTGCAGGTTCCCGACGTCAAACAGGCCCAGGACTTGAAAGACCACAAACATGACGGAGGTGAAACAGATCCTGCTGCGCAGAATACCGTCAGTGACGGCACGAAAAGCGCAGCCGAAATCGAGCCGAATGAAAACGGCAAGAGAAAAAGTGACAATGAGGTCGGAAACGCCAAGAAAAAGACCAAGTTAACAAAGGAACTGCCGGCAGAAGACCAGAGACTGACCAGGTCAAAGAGGAAGTCCCAGGAAAAAACGGATCAGCCGGCAAATGCGGCACAAAAACCCCGCAGTGAGAGCATCCCCACTAACACATCCCAGAAAAAATCAAAGCTTGGACTGAACTGGCTGAGATCCAGTAAGCAGCCGAGCATTTTATCCAAATTTTGCAGCCTGAGCAAGCACGGGAGCACCACGGCCAAACCCGAAACCGAGAGCGGCTCCAAATCTCAGAGACACGATCAGTCAAGTGAGAGTGGGCAGAAAAATGCAGAGCAAGCAGATCACGCTGAGGTGGCAACGGGGACGACCTCACAGAATGGTGAGTAACGAAGAATGAGCCATTGCCAACCTCTCCGCTGCAGAATGAGATGTCCCAGGTCAAACAGATGCTTATGTGCATTGATTTAATGAGAAAGCTGCATGTCTTTATAAAGCTGAGCAGAGCCCTCTACACGTCTTGTTCATATTAACCATTTTCTCATTGGTTATTGTAAAGCGTTGTGGAAACTGCCTGTACTTTATAAATGGACATTCCTTTCTTGAAACTACTTTTGTTTTGTTTACCATTACAAGCCCCCAAAGCTACATTTTATCTCTGTGAATCCACAGTGTGTCAGTCTGTCACCAATTTCCTCTGACAGCGTTGTGTGAATTTGGTGGCTGCCAGGCCTTATTGAGCAACTCAAAAACGGTTTCACAATGACCAGATGGACTGGACCAGCAGAGTCCAACAACCCATCGCAATAGGCCGTGACTTGATAAATCCAGTTGCCACATTCCCCCCCCCCCCTGTATTTGACCTCTCGACCCTCTAGGTTTCTAGATTCCTTTTTTAATTGTATAAAAAAAAAAATCTTTAATTGGCTATTAACGTTAGTGGAGTTTGAAACCCCTGGCCAAGCCAGCCATACCAATTAAGGGCTACAGTATAAAATGTGATATTATTTACGGTCTGAGGATTTTATACCTGAGCAAATATGATTCACAATTGTAGAGTCAACAGAGTATGAACTGGTGGAGAAATTGTTCCAGGGTCAGCTGGTGCTACGAACCCGATGCCTGGAGTGTGAGAGCTACACAGAGAGAAGAGAGGACTTTCAGGACATCAGTGTCCCGGTACAGGAGAACGAACCCCCTGCAGAACAGGACTGCACTAAAAGTAAGGAATAATATTATGCATAGACATTATGTATCCTATTGGCTACTGGGAAGAGCTAGCCGCTCCATTGGGCTATTTAAATACGTCGAGGAGGAAGATTTTAAAGCTGTGGGTTACTCGCTGTTTGCCCGGGGGATCACTGGCGCTCTTTAAAATCTGCCTGTAAATAAAGTGTTGCTAAAATGCATTGAAGTCTGTAACTGATCTCCACGCACTTCTATAAAATCGTTCAGGTGCTTAAATAACTCGGTCACTGCTTATGTTCCTTCATACATCTCATGCAATGGCTGACTCCACGTTTTACTATAGAGCCTTACAAACCAGCGTAAGAGTCTGTTGTCTCGACGTCCCATTAAGCTTAGATTCCTCTGTTATTCTGCGTGACATGTAGGTGAATGAAAATAGCTCTGCATTAAACCAGGCGTGACAAGTTATGCACTTCTCATGACCAGCGATCTGTGTAAATTAAGGTACTAGAAGCAACCTCTTAACCCCTTCACTACCGTGATAATCTGAACATTATTTACGGTTATGCTGTAACACTGCAAATTAAATTCATAGAATGCAAAATGTATTTTGTGTGCATAGGGGCATATTCTGGAGCCCATAATTTTTTTTTTTTTTAGCACTGTGGACATGATGCCCGAGGCGCCAATACTTTTTAAAACCAGCAGGTAATGTGTCTGACCTCTCTGTTAGGCCAGCAGGGGGTGACCTCCACCTGCCATATAGGTTATTATAGGAAGGAATACATTGGGATTAATCACAAATATTTCTTCCTGTATGATTTTAAAAGCTTGTTAAAAAGAACTGTTAGGAACAAGTGGGGTGTTTTTGTTAAATCACTTAGCAGTGAAGGGGTTAAGAGGCCTCTGGTTTCTAGAATATCAAGGCTTTCTTCCAAAGAATGCCCGTTACAAATGAGGTCCCAAAATAATGTTCTGGAGCTAAGAAGGGACTTGGCTTAAGCACAAAACAACAAACGGCTCGTGGATCCCTAAAGTAGCTGATTTATTTCGGGATCGGCAAACTTCCTCGGGAGGGGGGGGGAGAAACTAATTATTTTGGTCTGTGGGGATAGGAGTTCGTGGACACAAATATTTGTTCATAGAAGCTGCTGAATGTAGAACATCGGCCTCCCTTACTCTTATACTCTGCTTTGCATAAAAGGCTCTGTCTTTGTGCATTTCTGTCCATAGTCTCCCCCGAGCCCAGACTGGAAACAAAGAGTTTGAAGTGGGCGATATCCCAGTTTGCGTCGGTGGAGAGAATTGTCGGCGAGGACAAATACTTCTGTGAAAACTGCCATCACTACACAGAGGCTGAGCGAAGTTTGCTCTTCGACAAAATCCCAGAGATTGTCACGATTCATCTCAAGTGCTTTGCTGCGAACAGTTCAGAGTAAGTAGCAAACTGTAAGACTTTCCTGTGGGCCCTGTGTTCTTTATTTATGGTTCCCCCCTTTTATATATTTCATAACTGTGTGATGTGTAAAACCTTTCAATTTGTTTTGTGCATCCATGGTTTTATTTGGAAACTTTTTAGAGCAGGAGTCCATAGCCATGGCTTTTCAGATGTTTTGGGACTATATCTCCCATGATGCTCAGCTAATCAATAGATTGTCTGTGCCTCATGAGAAATGTAGTTCCAAAACCTCTGGGTTGGTGTAAGGTGCTGACCCATGCAGTAGGTTATTTATTGAAAGGACTGTGGCATTACTTACACAGCGAAGTCAGGATTTAGGGAACAGCCACTGCAGTTCTCTGTAGTTTTTCAAAGTTACATGTGTGACACTTACTGATAGAATTGTCAAAATAGATTTTCAAAGTTGTCAAACATAGGTTTAAACAGGGTTTTCTGCCACAGTAAAGCAAAAATTTCACAATGGTTTCCACCTGCGTTTGGAGGTCTGTGAATACTTTAAAATCTGCAAAGTATGCTGATTGGAGAAATGATGATAAATCTAGAGTAAGTGCGCTTTGCTGTTTTTTCGTACGGGTAACGGTGGTCGTGTTATTCAGTTATTTTGCAGCAGCTTCGCCTGCCGGTGTTAGATTCTCCTGGCCTCTAAGCTCTTCATAGTTGCAGCACTAGTGAACACCTTGATTTAACCCTTGTGGAGTTGTGCGCTCCGACCCGGAGTTCATTGGGTGGAAGCTTTATACATTTTATTTTCTTTCTTGTCTAGGTTTGACTGTTATGGAGGACTCTCCAAGGTAACTACACCTCTGCTGACGCCGTTACATTTGTCCCTTGAGGAGTGGAGCACGAAACCAACCAAAGATCGCTATGGATTGTTTGCAGTGGTGATGCACAGCGGTGTTACAATAAGTAGCGGTCATTACACGGCGTACGTGAAGATCACAGATTTGCAGGAGCTCTACCTGGACCAGGTGAAGGCGCTCAGTGACCACCAGGAAGTGGTGAAGGCCGAACCTCTAACCGAAGAAGAGGCTCGAGTGACTGAGAGCTACGATGATGGAGAGGTGGTGTTCAGGGCAGGAGGTCCTCTGGCCGCTTCTAAAGTGAATAAAAAGAACTCTGACACGGTGGGTCTCCTCGGAGGCCAGAAAAGCAAATCTGACTTTGAGCCAATATCTAACAAAATCGTGAAATCCGAAAAGATCCCCACCATGTTCCCGAATGACGAGAGCAACCCTGACGGTGAGGGCTTTAACGGGGAGCTTCAAGCGGAGAGCGGCTCGTGTGGCAACATGAAGCTGTCCACCGCTTTCAACATTGAGAAGGCGGCTCGATTCCTGCTGCAAAGCCTGACTGAATACGAAGGGAAGTGGCTCCTCTTCGATGACTCGGAAGTGAAAGTGACAGAAGAAAAGGATTTTCTGAGCACAATTTCCCCCAGCACACCCTCCACCTCCACCCCTTATCTCTTATTCTACAAGAAGATAAGCGAACAATAAAGGCACTTAATGGCACAACTGTACATAATGTAAATATGTAAGGGCAGGGAGAGCAGGCACCGCGGACATAACATTCCCTGAATGCTACCAAAGCGGCACAGAGAGGTTGTAATTTATAACTGGGGCTGTTTTGTTTCCCCCCCCCCCTTCTCTCCACTTTTAGCAAACTGTCCGCTAAACAGTGTTAGCATTCCATACGGAGTTCTAACCACATAACTTTGCATTCCCGGCAGCGTTCAGGGAAACATTTAATGGTATTTAGTGAATAACCCCTTATATTAATTCAAAGTTAAATCACTGTATTCGTGCTGGAGCAAGTACTCTGAAACTATTGTGACTTGCCAGGAGCTGCCACCATAGCTCATCATACTT
Source organism: Leptobrachium leishanense (assembly GCA_009667805.1). Lineage (NCBI taxonomy): Eukaryota > Metazoa > Chordata > Amphibia > Anura > Megophryidae > Leptobrachium > Leptobrachium leishanense. The sequence continues at coordinate 20,157,948 of CM019070.1, forward strand.
TCCCAGTAATTTAACCCCTAAAAGACCAATGAAGTAACTGTTCTGTCATAAAAGCATGTCTTAAGCGTTGTATTCACTGAGGGCTAAAGATCACTTTAAAATTACCAAAGTATGTCCACCGGTGAAAGAATAGTAAATTGTTACGTAAAGTTAAGCCCCTTCACCTGCTGGCGTTGAATCTTCCTGCCCTGGTTAAGAGGTTCATTGTTGTAACAATGGGGATTCTTGCAACAACTGGACAGCGACACTTTATGAATGACCCCTTTAATCTTCCACACACTGTTCTGGTGAACCTTCCCTATCTGTACAGAGCAGGGGTCAGCAACCTCAGCCCTACAGATGTTTTGCAACTACATTTCCCATGAGGCTCAGACAGCCTAAAGAATGGCGGAGCATCATGGGAGATGTATTTCCAAAACACCTGCTTGCAGACCCCCGATAAAGACATTCCAGTGACTCCTTACAAGCTATTAAATAAGCTAGAGGTAGCCGGCGTGACCTCTGCTATACAGAGGTGTTTTACTTTTGTATATATAGACTGTGTGTACATTTATAAGCTGACCTTATGTGACATTTATCAATCTATATTTTTTTGAATAAAGATTTTTTTTTTCTTATTCCAAGTGATTTATAAAGAAGAAATCTAGAGTTGTGACGCAGGCAAGGCGGCTTTCCCTGGCAATAATGACTAAAAGGGAAATGCCGCCTGTATTGCAACATTTTATGGCATCCAGAAGGTTTTAACTATTTAAAGGTGTGCATTCTGTATCTTTTTTAGAGCTAAATGTACAGAATGTTACAGATTTCATATAACAGTTATGCTGTTTTCCCTGATTTTTCTATCACTCTTGGATTTATTTTTTCCCATTGTGTATTTTTATTAAAGTATTTCATACTTTGCTGTACAGATTCTGATTCAGCGTGAATATGTTGGATTTACCATTACCCTGTCCTCAGGTCAGGTTTGCAGGATATGTGAAGCGCAGCACAGGTGATACTGTATGATTTAGTGCTCATTGATTGCAGGATTTAGTCTGCATTTCCAAGCGTATCCTGGAGACCTGGCCTGGTTGACCAGCTGTTGCTGTGAGTTGCTAAACCCTCAGCCAGGGCTTCACAAATCCAGGGGCCTGGTAGCCACTGGCTCCTAGAATTTTACTCATGGCTCCCAAATTTCCAGTTTATTTTACACCAAACATTTAAATGGCTTCAATGTTTTTTTTCTCATCTCCTACATTTTATGTAAATATAGCCAGCCCTGGTGTATATATTTTGAGGTCTGGTGTGTGTCTGCAGTGGGTAAAAGGGTGTCTGGCCATACATTTCAATACTATCATAAATTGGACAGGCTTCCAGCAAAAACTTAAGTTAATGGAAAGTAGGCTTGTGCACGGATTTTTTTTTTTCGGTTCGTTCGGATTTTGTAAATTTTCGTTTCGACCAATTTTCGGTTCGTTTTTCGTATCGACTTTTTTTTTGTTATTTCGGAAATTTTCGTGTCTTTCGGAACGTCTTTTCTCGTTTCAAAGTGCCTATTTGTTTTGACGTAAACTAATGGTTTTTCGGATACGATAATTATTAGGGATGCACCGATACTAGTATCGGTATCGGGGCTGATATTGCCGTTTGCACGAGTACTTGTTACTCGTGCAAACGGCCCGATACATCCCGCCGATACCGGAAGCCGGCGCTGGGCCGGCTTGCCGGTATCCGCGGGGCTGGGGAAGCTGGCCGCGTGCATGTAAAGCACGCGGCCAGCGTTCCCCTCCGGCGCGCCAAATACTCACCCTTCCTGAAGTTCCGGTCGCTGGGCAGTGATGCGTTCCCGCGGCCACTGGGCGCTCCTGTGACGCTGCCTCTCGGCTGGAGGCAGCGTCACAGATGCGCCCGGCGGCCACGTGACCGCATCACTGCCCAGCGACCGGAACTTCAGGAAGGGTGAGTATTTGGCGCGCCGGAGGGGAACGCTGGCCGCGTGCTTTACATGCACACGGCCAGCGTTCGAGCTGGGGGCCATATCCATGAGAGCTGGGGGCCATATCCATGAGAGCTGGGGGCCATCTCATATAAATTTTTATGAGGTCTGTTCCTATTGGAAAGCGTCACATGACATTAAATAAAAGTATCGGTACTCGGTATCGGTGAGTACTTTTAAAAAGTATCGGTACTCGTACTCGGTCTTAAAGTGGTATCGGTGCATCCCTAATAATTATACGATACGATAATTCTGCCATTGAGATTTCTCATGTTTTACAAGAAGGAAACATTGAGATTTCTCTGGATTTCCAGGAAGGATACATTGAGATTTCTCTGGTTTCCCGGGAAGGATACATTGATACGGGAATGATACAAAATTTAATTACAGAATCAGCGATATAAATACGATGTCCGAAATTACTGAAATGGAACCGAAATCAGGAATTGAACGAAAATTCATTTTGATTTTACACATTTCTAGTCCATTTGAAAATTCCGAAAAGTTTTAGTTTTGGCTCGCAATTTTTTTCGGATGTGAAAATTTTCAGAAAATCGGCCGAATTCGAATGCACGAATCGGGAAATTTCGTGGAAATCCCGAAACGCACATCCCTATTGGAAAGTATCAGTGAGTACCTGACAAAAAGAATATTGGTACTCATATAAAAAAAAAAAAAAAAAGGTATTGTTTGTTTTTGAAAGTAAAGCTTTGTTAGGCCACGTTCACACAGACATGAAAATCGCATGTTTTTCTGTGAGATTTTCATATTCGCGATATCGCCGTCATGTGCGATATATCGCACAACACCACCAGTGCAAATTGCGAAAAAAGGGTCATGTACCAGCGGCAAGCTACAGGTGACATTGAGCAGCAAGATGTGAACAGCTCCATTTGAAATGCATTGGTGAAGCTACACAGAGCAATAGCGCGCATATTTCTGCACGCTATCGTGGCAAAAACTGAACGATATAGTTTAGTGTGAACAGGGCCTTAGTCTGAAGCAAAAACTGGCTCCTAACTTTTGTAGCTGGCTCCTAGATTCAAAGCAAATTTGTCAAGCCCCTCAGCACAGCAAGTTCTCTCCCGGTGATCTCTTAACGCAGACCTCCCCACATTATCTGGTGCGACTGTTCAGAGTAACATCACACAGGCCTAGTGTCGCTTTTGAGAAGTGCAACCTTAATATCAACTCACTGCCTGGTGAAAAGACTCCAGTGTTCGATTTGTATGCTTTGAAATCTAAGGCATGTACTCGGAGGCGGGTATTTGCATTTCTTCCTTTATTGCACCAACAGCAGCAAAGGGTTAACTTTGGAAAAAATGTAACAGAAGAAAAAAAACAACAACCCCTCCCATAGTCCTTGTCCCGCCCCAATCCCATCTTCAAGTAAGCACTGCAGGAGCATCCACTCCCTCTTCCTTTGCTGCTCCAGCAGCGGCAACATCGTGGACTAGATAAGAATACCGGCACTAGCGCTGAATTACTTGTCTGTCCCTTATCTCTATTTTCTATCAACTTTTTGTTATTACTTTACTCTGGGTCCCTGCTCCCGGTCATAGCCGCGGACGGGGATCTGTTTTTTTTCCTCCCCTCCGGCGGCGGGCTGTTACCTGCCGTCGGGGGTGGCCTTTTCACTTAATCTCTTGTGCCTGTCGCGCTACCCTGCTACCGCTCACTTATACCCAGCTCCGGGAATCAGATTTCCCCAGCTGCCTGCTAAGCTCCCCGCTTGTGCGTGGCTTTCAGCCGGGCTGTAGCTCTGCCCCCTAACGCAGCTGATTCTCGCGACGATTCACGGCCGCCATCTTGGGGAATTCTGCGTGCGCTCACTGCCCTCACGAGTTCCACGCGGTTTTGCAGCTCAGCTCCGTTCCAGGCACCATGGAACAAACAGAGCACATCCAGCCCCACACGGTGTGATAATTTCTCCGAATCCAGCTCTGTACACACACGCTCTGTGGATCATAAATCCGGAAAACGGATGTCAAGAACTGAGATGCGTCTCCAGCGGCTGGAGGCTTCCATTCAGGCCTGTCTCCTCACTGTCTGACACATGGGAAAGATCACTGACAGCGATGCTGCAGGCTCAGGTACCAGCTACCCCTGATAGACAGCCATCCCCTACTCGATCACAAGGCTCCAGATGCAGTTCTGCGCAAGGCCCCTCTAATGAGCCGGTGCCTGACCCCCTGGGGGGCGATAAGGTGCCGTCTAAACGTGCACGCTGCGACCAGCAGCCGCGGGGATGGCAGCCCTACCTCACTGCCGGGTCCTAGTACCCAGTCGGTTCCTCGTACGAGAGCCCTCGAGCGGTCACCTCCAAAAGACAACGCCAGGCGACACCTGCGCTGACCGAGTATTCGGACACGGATGAATATGAGGATCCGATGACCGAGGAGGATGAGGTCCTGGAGATCCACGCTCCAGAGGATCACGCCCTCATGGCCGCAGTAGTTCCCGCCCGAGCTGTCCGTTCCAAAAGCTTGGTCATTCTTGACCCACAGGGCAATCCACTGTTCGAGCCAGAGGACCTCAAACATCCAAGGTCCACAGCCTGGTGTCCCGCTGCGCATGTTGAGCAATGGGTTGATGCCCATATGCGCCGGCCACTCGAGAAAGTGGACCGTGCGAGATTACGGGCGGCATGCCCCTAGACCCACCACCACGGGTAAAACGTGTCTGACCCCCGTGCTGGATAAGAGTTTCCAAACATACCCCGGCAGGCATGGTTGGTCAGCCAGAAAAGGCATTGAGAGTGTCCTGAAAAGTTGTCAGGACAAAGTGCTAGATGTTGCAGGCTCTATGGTCCGCATATTTGAGTTGGTGGAGGAGGCCAAGACTCAAGATCTGTTCTTAGATCCCAAGCAAGTGGGCGAGTGGCTGCAGCATGCGTTTTGCCTCCTGGGGAACGCCAACGCCGCTATTTCTGCTGAACGCAGGAAAAGTATTCTATTAAAAGTTGACTCCGGACTGGTTGACCTGGCCACCAATGATTTGGGTGCAAAGGCCCAGGGCATGCCTTTTGGCAAACCTTTCTTAAAAGATATGGGCGAATACACCCAGGCTTTCCAGTCCATTGACAAGTCTGAGTCAACAATGAAACGCATCTTCGCCAACAAGAAGCGAGTTTTTGGTAGAGCCGGCAGCTACAGGGGTTGCGCTGCCGGCCGAGCGGGCTATAACGCCTCCCTCAATGCTAAAGGCCCCACTGCTGCAAACTAGGCTTGTGCACCGATTTTTTTTTTTTCGGTTCCATTCGGTTCGATTTGTTCGGATGTTTAAAATTTTCGATTCGGCTCGTTTCGACCGATTTCTGTTTCGATTCGGTTCGGCTCGTTTTTCGTGTACATTTTTTTTTCGGAATATCGACCATTTTTCGTGTTTTCGGGTCACTTTGCTCGTTTTTTGTATCGACTTTTCGGAAATTTTGAAAATTTTCGTTTTTTCGGAACGTCTGTTCTCCTCGTTTCAAAGTGTCTACGATAATTCTGGCGATTCTATCGTGTTTTTTTTTTATTAAATAAAGATCCTTTTTTTCTTATGAATAATTGAATATACATTTCACAACTTTATTTAATCATATTAAAATGGTATGAAAGCCAAGGAACAAAAAAAATGAACAAAACGATTTAAAAAACGCTAAACTGACCCGAATGCCACAAGAAACAAGTGATGCGCATTTACAAATATAAAATTTACAGAATCAGCGATATAACCGATAATAGTTAAATATACGATGTCCAGAATTACCGAAATGGAACCGAAATCACGAATGGAACCGAAATCATGAATAGAGCAAAAATAAATTTCGATTTGACACATTTCAAGTCCATTCGAAAAAAAATTTGTTTCGGCTCGGAAAACTTTTCGGATCTGTCGGTTTTCGGGTCCGACCCGATTCAGAAATTCGTCCGAATCTGAAGACACGAATCGGGAAATTTCGTGAAAATTCCGAAATCCGAAACGCACATCCCTACTGCAAACACCTCCTCTAATAACACCGGTTCCGCTGGTCCGGGCCTGTACACGAGAGCCTTCCCTGGCGTGGCAGAGGTTACTGAGGCGGCAGAGGTTCCTCCTACTACCGACGAGGAGCAGGTATGTCCTTATCAGATTATTCCTTGTTCCCAAGTACAAGTGGGGGGCTGCCTCCGTCTTTTTTCCTGCCCTTGGCGACACATCTCGTCGGACCCGTGGGTCCTTCAGGTAGTCTTGGGGCTCCTCCTTGAGTTTGTATCAGCTCCCGTACAAGACTCCTTCCCATTGCCTCTTCGTTTTGCACAAGACCAGATGACTCTGGTTCCAGAAGAAGTACACGCTCTCCGCAAGAAAGGCGCTATAGAGCCCGCGTCCCCCGCTCCACCAGGGTTCCTCAGCAACCTTTTTCTCGTAGCGAAAAAAGGGGACGGCCTTGAACGAGTGGGTGGTCTACCACCATTTCAAGATGGAGGGCATCCACACCCTCAGGGACTCTCTATCCCAAAATGATTGGATGGTCAAGCTCGACCTAAAGGACGCTTACCTTTCGGTCCCGATCAACCAAGCGCATCGCCTACTTCCTCAAGTTTGCGTGGGCCCCTCACACCTGGCGGTTTACATGCCTACCCTTTGGCCTGTCATCCGCCCCGTGGTGCTATACCAAACTGCTCAAACCGATGGTGCATGACCTCCGCGCCCAGGGCGTACAATTATCTATCTAGACGACATACTTTTGATGTCCCCCTCCCGCGGGTCCCTATTGCTACATCTCTCATGGACAATAACTCTCCTCCAAGATCTAGGGTTCCTAATAAACGAGGAAAAATCTATCCTAATTCCCTCGCGTCACCTGGAGTTTATCGGATTCGTGGTGGATTCAACTCAAATGTCATTACGCCTACCAAATTCCAAAGTAGTTTCCATCAAGAAGGAGATTTGGTCTCTCCTGCGGGTGGGTCATTGCTCCCTACGCTCTCTGGCCCGTATGGTCGGACTCCTGGCAGCGGCAAGATTGGTGATTCCCCCGGGTCTGCTTCACTACAGGGCCCTCCAATTCTTGAAGGCCCGTTCTCTACGGTCCAGACGGGACTACGCAGACAGTATCGCCCTCACTCCGGACGCATTGGTAGATCTCCGATGGTGGCTCCTCAACATAGTCCGCTGGAACGGAAAGCCCATCTGTTCGCCACGTCCCTCCATGGTGGTGGACTCCGACGCCAGCAAGACCGGTTGGGGTGCTCGCTGCGGCTCAGAGGACACGGGCGGTAGTTGGTCACCAGAAGAAGCAGAATATCACATCAATGCTTTGGAACTCCTGGCCGGTCTGTTCGCCCTCCAGTGCTTCACGAAGCAACGTCGGCCGGACAGCGTTCATCTGAGGATGGACAACGTGTCCGCAGTACGTTACGTCAATGGACTCGGAGGCCCACGATAACTGAAGCTGACATCCCTCGCCCAGAGGTTTTGGGAGTTCTGCTTCCGCAAGAACATGTCTGTACAGGCTCCGTTCCTCCCCGGCAGACTGGAACTCGAGACACCTCTCGAACTCTGGGGACTGGCGGCTACATCCATCCGTCTTCTCCGTGCTTTCCTGCACCTGTGGTCCGTTCGACATGGACCTTTACGCCTCCCGTCTCAACACTCATCTCCCAGTATTCTTCAGTTGGCGCCCGGATCCAGAAGCCCTGGCGCTTTCCTGCAAACCTGGTCAACTGCCCGTCCGTATGGGTTTCCCCCGTTTTCCATGATTGCCTGTTGTCTCCTTCATGTTCGACACTATCGAGTGCAGATGGTCCTCATCACCCCGTATTGGACGTCGCAGTCGTGGTTTCCCACCCTGTTCGGCATGGCGATGGACGCCCCGCAGTTGCTGCCAATATCACGGACCCTCCTCCTGGATCCGTCAGGCCAACCACATCCGTTAATCCTGGCGGACAGGCTACAGCTATTGGCATGGTTGATCTCTGGCAACCCCGCGGACCCACAGGCGTTTCGGCACTGCAGACCTCCTCCTCCAATCCTGAGCCCCGGGGACCCGATCTTCTTACCGCGCAGCCTGGGACAAATGGACTGTTTGGTGTATGGGGAGGAGTTGGGATCCCTTTATGGCCCCTCTGAACGTGGTTCTAGATTTTCTCACCGTCCAGTTCGATGAGGGAAAGGCATACCGGACGGTCAACGTAATCCGTTCGGCCTTGTCGGCTGGCCATGCAAGCCTTTCGGGGGTACCTATTGGGAACCATCCGTTGGTTTGTCGACTTTTACGCGGCATGCGTCTTGCTAGACCACCCGCTCCCCGATACACATCCACATGGGATGTTACTCTAGTTCTGTCCCTGGCAAGATAATGACCTGTTATCCCTCAGGGCTCTTTCCGCCAAATTGATCATGCTGTTCTGTTTAGTAGCTTGTAAGCGCGTTAGTGATGTTCGCGCTCTGGATTTTGGGGCTCGGTCTTTTGTGCCCGAAGGTGTGCGTTTTCGTATTTTGCGCCGCACAAAGACTTCCCTGACCTCTGTCCTTTTTCCCGCTTTTCCTGCCGAACCCCTCCTGTGTTCGATACGTTGCCTCCGGGCCTACGAGTCCCGTACGGCCCCTTTCCGTTCCCTACCAGATTCGTCCCTGTTTTTATCCTTTTTAATCTCCCCATCGACCGGTGGTTTCTGCGACTCTTGCGCGCTGGCTTATGGAGTTGGCGGGAGTCGACGTCACCTGCTTTGGGGCTCATTCGGTACATAGTGCTGTGGCCTCCAGGGCGGTGTCTGTGGGCTGTCGCCTTGAGGACATTATGCGAGCGGCCGACTGGTCTAGAGAATCCACTTTCCGCACATTCTATTTTAAACCTATTGCGGCAATGTCAGATGCTGTCTTGGGACGGCGTTGAACTTGCAAATACTCGCCTCCGAGTACATGCATTAGAATTCATAAATTTTCCTAACATGACGGAAAGTTTAAATTCTAATAATGACTCGGAGGCGAGTATTTCCCACCCTTCCCTCCCTGTTTCCTGTCCTGTCCTGCACACACCCGCCTATGATATTAACATTCACGACTATGTTATTAAATTTCACACACTGTGCATGCGTAGTGTCTTTATTCACACACTTAGCGCTGCTGTCGGTGTGACTGCTTGTGTGGGTGTCTGCTTCTGGACGTGCCGTGTTGGTGTATACACCCTGTTACGGCTCCGCCTCTAATTCCATTCCGTGTCCCTTCCTGTCTTTCAGCGTCCTAAGTGTATTTACGTCCTCTGGTTGTGCATGATGCCTTCGGAGCCGGTTCTCGTTGAAGCTGGTCCGTCCTAGTTGGCTTTTGTTGCAAGCTCGGAAGAGGAAGTGGAAGCTCCCGCAGTGGTTACTTGAACGTGGGATTGGGGCGGGACAAGGACTATGGGAGGGCCTCCCCATGCTGGGGAGGGGGTTGTTGTTTTTTTCTTCTGTTACATTTTTTCCAAAGTTAACCCTTTGCTGCTGTTGGTGCAATAAAGGGAGAAATGCAAATACCCGCCTCCGAGTCATTATTAGAATTTAAACTTTCCGTCAGGTTAGTAGGAAAATTTATGAATATCTTTAACCCCTTAAAAAAAAAACAATACTTTTTGAAAATCACTTTCATGGGCCTGATGGGGGTCGTTTAAACGAAAACTGGCAAGTAAATTTATACAGACGTTTCATTTAAAGATCTGAAAAGCAGTGGACACACCCCCCCCCTCCCTATTTTGGAAAGTTTTAATTTGGATTAAGTGACTGCATGCCAACTCCTAGACAGACTGTCACTTAATGCAGAATTCTAGAAATATAAAATCAAGAATGTCACCCAGCCACCCTGTAGTTAGATCAGCCACACCAGCAGGTCTATTCAAAGAAAGATGAAACTCAGACTTTTTCTGGTTTGGCGATTTTGACCTAGAATTTTCACTTCTCCAGTCATTCTCCCCTTTATCTCACTTTCCCAATTGGCTATTTGGTCTAGATTGTTCTCTTTTCCTGAGTTTCACCTTTCTTTCAATAGGCCTGCAGATCTGTCAAAGGCACAGGCTCCCAGATGATTCCCAGAATTCTTTGACTGCAACAGATGGCCAGGGGAATCATGGGAGCTGTCGTTCAGAAATATCGGGGAGGGGGGGGCGGCAGCGTTTGATAACCCTGAGCTACACTTTAAAAATGTACTTCGTTAAATCGAAACGTTTTACAGAGGTTCAGGATGTGACCGGTAGAGCACCCTGTATTACCTGATGAGCACCCTGTATTACCTGAAGCTCGCGATGAGCACCCTGTATTACCTGAAGCTCGCGATGAGCACCCTGTATTACCAGAAGCTCGCGATGAGCACCCTGTATTACCTGAAGCTCGATGAGCACCCTGTATTACCTGAAGCTCGATGAGCACCCTGTATTACCTGAAGCTCGATGCGCACCCTGTATTACCAGAAGCTCGCGATGAGCACCCTGTATTACCTGAAGCTCGATGCGCACCCTGTATTACCTGAAGCTCGATGAGCACCCTGTATTACCTGAAGCTCGACGAGCACCCTGTATTACCTGAAGCTCGACGAGCACCCTGTATTACCTGAAGCTCGAGCACCCTGTATTACCTGAAGCTCGATGCGCATCCTGTATTACCTGAAGCTCGACGAGCACCCTGTATTACCTGAAGCTCGATGAGCACCCTGTATTACATGAAGCTCGATGAGCACCCTGTATTACCTGAAGCTCGATGAGCACCCTGTATTACCTGAAGCTCGACGAGCACCCTGTATTACCTGAAGCTCGATGAGCACCCTGTATTACCTGAAGCTCGATGAGCACCCTGTATTACCTGAAGCTCGATGAGCACCCTGTATTACCTGAAGCTCGATGCGCACCCTGTATTACCAGAAGCTCGCGATGAGCACCCTGTATTACCTGAAGCTCGATGCGCACCCTGTATTACCTGAAGCTCGCGATGAGCACCCTGTATTACCTGAAGCTCGATGAGCACCCTGTATTACCTGAAGCTCGATGAGCATCCTGTATTACCTGAAGCTCGATGAGCACCCTGTATTACCTGAAGCTCGAGCACCCTGTATTACCTGAAGCTCGATGAGCACCCTGTATTACCTGAAGCTCGATGAGCACCCTGTATTACCTGAAGCTCGATGAGCACCCTGTATTACCTGAAGCTCGATGAGCACCCTGTATTACCTGAAGCTCGATGAGCACCCTGTATTACCTGAAGCTCGATGAGCACCCTGTATTACCTGAAGCTCGATGAGCACCCTGTATTACCTGAAGCTCGATGAGCACCCTGTATTACCTGAAGCTCGATGTGCACCCTGTATTACCTGAAGCTCGCGATGAGCACCCTGTATTACCTGAAGCTCGATGAGCACCCTGTATTACCTGAAGCTCGATGAGCACTCTGTATTACCTGAAGCTCGATGTGCACCCTGTATTACCTGAAGCTCGATGTGCACCCTGTATTACCTGAAGCTCGATGAGCACCCTGTATTAGGTGACGCGAACAAGGAGAACCCATATTACATGAAGCTCGCAAGGAGCATCCTGTACTATGTGAAGCGCACCCCGCTGGTCTGTTTCCTGTATTGCAGGCATACTTTTTGCGTGCTGCTCAGTTCTGGGAGTTGCAGCACTTCCTCTGTCATCATTCCAACGACGTTTGCTCACGTTGGTGGCTAATTACATCCAGTTGGGTGGTCAAGACACCAGCACTACCACTTTAGCGATCAAATAGTCACCGAACCAGCAGATGTAAAAGGATTGTGAGCAGTGCCCTGTTCACTTCTTGTCTTCATCCTATTTTTGTCTGGTTCCCTTTTATTGTAAAGCGCTGGGCACATTGTTGTCACTGTATCAATAACTGTAAATAATGACACAAGCATTTCATGGAAAGATCGGCTTTTCAGCGATAGGTTTTAATAGTTACACATTGCTTTGAATTCCACAATACAAAATATACAGTGCAGGAGCGTTAAGATTGTGACTAAATAAATACGGACCTTTTCGTACGACAAGCCTGAATCATTCCGTTATTCCTCTAACAAATGTGCAGAAACAGAGTGTACCTTTTAAATCATTAAGTGCAAAAATAAACATGGAGAAGTTAGTTTTTGGCAACCTCCCATTGATGAAATACAACTGCAGCTGCTGCCCCATTGATGGCTGGCTGAGAGCACTAGGTGTTGTAGCCGTAGCGAACCAGAAGGGCCTCAGTCTGTGTCTTGGGGGGGTTTTGTAACATGAATAGCAGACACGTACCTACAGACTCTGAACTGGGTTGTACATAGACAACATATTTTGGACTGCAAATCCCATCAGGTGTGGTCCCTGACGGGAAACGTGCACCGTTCCTTTAACAAAGAGAATCCTATTTCTACATAAAATAATGAACAAGAAAAGTCTGTGTAAAAGTGTAATGTCTGTAACATAACACCCCCGGGATAGTAGAAACTCATGTAACTACAGCCCATCTGAGATTTGGCTGCAAACGCACTGAGCAAATCTGGCAGAATTAACCCCTTCGCTACCATAAACCAGTTAGTCTTCAAAAAAAACAGTGTCTGAGAAAATGATCTGGTCTCACTCTGGAGCAAAGAAGGATTTTCTTTTTATTGTAGGTTAATTTTTTTGCAAATGGGCTCCAGAAGGTCCCCCTAAAGTTTCAGCACCTCGGACATGTCATTGGATACGCTGGAACTGTTCTGAGTCGCTTGGAGGTCCGTTTTTCTCAGAGACACGGAGCCCCAGCTGAATTATACATGTAGTAGTGCTTTTTGACCAGCAGATGGTGCCCCCTGTCACGAAGGGTTTAAAGATTGTAAAAATGGATTGTATGGACGGTACAAAACATTTTCACAGTGTGGGTGATGCAAAGTGGTTTTCCATAAACCACATGGTCCTGCAGTGGTTTTATGGAACACTACTTGGTAGTGAAGGGGTCAAAACAATATGCAGCAAAAGACAGATTTTAACAGGTAAGCAATGAGCGGGTACCGCTTGTCCTGAAATAGAAACACCTCCCCCCCCCATGAAATGTCTTTAATCCGGAAGCACGGGAAGGAGCTGGATGCTTCATTAACCCTCTGCAACAGAGGTCCCTGCTAATTCATCTACCCCTGAAAGGGTTAATAGATCTATTCCCCCACTTGACCTGGAAAACATTTAAAAAGTGTCGCGTACCCCCCTTTTTTTTCCTTTTTAACATTGAGCATTACGTAATAATTCATTTAGTGTTTCGAGCTTTAGAAGTGACATTCCATGCGCAGAACTTTCATTAAGGAGTAAACTGGTCAATTAGGTTAAAAAACAGCAGAATCAGGACTTTTGTTCCTTTTCGCAATCTGCTGTCAAACCGCCGCTCTCCCCTGTTTAATGAATAAGTTCTTCTCGGAGTTTTCAGTTTGTGTTATTTTTGGTTTTTTTTCTGTTATACAATGAAAAAAAAAATAGCATTTTCACGCGACACTGTATTTGGCGAGAAAGCACCTTTTTTGACAGTACCGTCTTTTAAATGTTTTGATTATAAATTAGTAAGTAAATCTCAGCTCCTCATAAATAATGACAATACGGAGCGCTTTGTACCTTAAAAGCAGAGGAGGAAACACATAATGGAAATAAAAATATCAGAGTATGCAGTGACTGCCGAAACGAGTTCACTGGGAAATGATCAGCCCTGTGACGGCCGGATACTGAGAGTTAATGTCCTTTACATCATAGCATTGCCCACAGGTCATTTGGCAAATGCACAAACCTGCCCTCCCTCTTGTTCCCTCCTTGGTTAGTGGTTGCGTTTTCACTGGTCCTTTTTTTTACAAGTCGATTTTTCGAAGACTCATTCTGCTGAAAGAATCCCTAAAAAAGATAAATTACATATATTAATCATTTTATACAGTGACAGCTTTATAAATCCAGGTGAGCATCGGATTAGTAGAATCGCCCCTCTGCAGACTGAATCCTGCAATCATTGAGCAGCAAATCATATCAACTGCTGTGCTTCGCATATCCTGCAAACCTGGCCTGGGACCTACAGACCTAGACGATTCGGCACAAAACCACACAACTATAGAAAACATCCACATAGGAAAACTTTGCCCGGCTTATAGTGTCTTTTACTTCCCTAAGTGAATAATCCCCTTCTGAGACACATTTAAGAAAAGAAAAAAAAATTGCATAAAAATTGCTATTTTGTGATAGGTAAAAAAAAAAAAAAGATTGAAATGAGCAAATTTACATTTTTCATGTATAATTTTATCAATTACAGAACAATTCAAAATTCTAGATGGTGCCTCTTATCTGGCACAATGTCACACAGGGTCTGCATTATCAACATACAGGCAAAAATGGCCTGTCAGATGCAGTAAATGTGCTGCAGGCAGATAAAATGGTGAGATCTCCTGCTTACGCAGGTTCTGCATTATCAGCTTACAGGCAGATAATAAAATGGTGAGATCTCCTGCTTATGGGGGTTTGTAGTGATCAGAATGAGATTATTAGCAATGCAATATCTGTATGTGCCGCATAATGCCTGTGTATGGCAATTACAGAAACACCTTGTATCTGTATGTGCTGCATAATGCCTGTGTATGACAATTACAGCAACATCTTGTATCTGTATGTGCTGCATAATGCCTGTGTATGGCAATTACAGCAACACCTTGTATCTGTATGTGCTGCATAATGCCTGTGTATGGCAATTACAGCAACACCTTGTATCTGTATGTGCTGCATAATGCCTGTGTATGGCAATTACAGCAACACCTTGTATCTGTATGTGCTGCATAATGCCCGTGTATGGCAATTACAGCAACACCTTGTATCTGTATGTGTTGCATAATGCCTGTGTATGGCAATTACAGCAACACCTTGTATCCGCATGTGCTGCATAATGCCTGTGTATGGCAATTACAGCAACACCTTGTATGTGCTGCATAATGCCTGTGTATGGCAATTACAGCAACACCTTGTATCTGTATGTGCTGCATAATTCCTGTGTATGACAATTACAGCAACACCTTGTATCTGTATGTGCTGCATAATGCCTGTGTATGGCAATTACAGCAACGCCTTGTATCTGTATGTGTTGCATAATGCCTGTGTATGGCAATTACAGCAACACCTTGTATCTGTATGTGCTGCATAATGCCTGTGTGTGGCAATTACAGCAACACCTTGTATCTGTATGTGCTGCATAATGCCTGTGTATGGCAATTACAGCAACACCTTGTATCTGTATGTGCTGCATAATGCCTGTGTATGGCAATTACAGCAACATCTTGTATCTGTATGTGCTGCATAATGCCTGTGTATGGCAATTACAGCAACACCTTGTATCTGTATGTGCTGCATAATGCCTGTGTATGGCAATTACAGCAACATCTTGTATCTGTATGTGCTGCATAATGCCTGTGTATGGCAATTACAGCAACACCTTGTATGTGCTGCATAATGCCTGTGTATGGCAATTACAGCAACACCTTGTATCTGTATGTGCTGCATAATTCCTGTGTATGACAATTACAGCAACACCTTGTATCTGTATGTGCTGCATAATACCTGTGTATGTCAATTACAGCAACACCTTGTATCTGTATGTGCTGCATAATGCCTGTGTATGGCAATTACAGCAACACCTTGTATCTGTATGTGCTGCATAATGCCTGTGTATGGCAATTACAGCAACACCTTGTATCTGTATGTGCTGCATAATGCCTGTGTATGGCAATTACAGCAACACCTTGTATCTGTATGTGCTGCATAATGCCTGTGTATGGCAATTACAGCAACACCTTGTATCTGTATGTGCTGCATAATGCCTGTGTATGACAATTACAACAACACCTTGTATCTGTACTGTACAGGGATTTACACTCATTATAACCCCCTGAATCTTATGTACAGCAGCGAGTGACCCCACAGCTCTCCCAGTATTCTGCCAAATCTCCGGCTGCTGGAATGCTGCAATAAAGTTTGTTGGGCTCTTTGTTAAAGTGAGGGAGGGGGCTGCTCCTTGTAGCTTGTTTACAGTAATACAGGGTGACAGGAGTGAGATTTTAGAGAATTTTATTTCTCCCCAGAGAGAGCAGTAATCAGGCATTCTAAAAAGGTATGTGTGGGTTTTTTTTAGGCCGATCTTCATTTTCATTGTATTACTTTGCAAAATCAAGTACAGCGCACACATTTTTGGTAGTGAAAGTGTTAAATATGGCAACCCCTACAGTATGTGTGTTATATACACACACACACAGATTTTAGTATTTGCACATTAGGGGCACTCCAGGACTGGTGCTGCTGCTCGGGAAGCTGGCTTCTGAGCGCTGCAGCAGCCCACGGCACATGCTGGGAGCCCCAGCATGTGACACGCTGCCAACCTCTGGGCTGTCCCAGCATGTGACACGCTGCCAACCTCTGTCTCTGGGCAGTCCCAGCATGTGACACGCTGCCCAGAGTGTGTCCACACAGAGCTGCAGCAGGAAGGAGATGCTTATTGAAGCGCCCTCGCGGCTCGGTGACCTCCAAGCCTCTCGCGCTTTAAAAGAGGACAGCTTACCTGTGGCAGGTGACGGGGAGGACGGTCTTGTACAACTGGGGGATTTTTCTGTTGATGAGCGGCTGCAGGGCATCCTTCAGGCGATGGTAGTTTCTCTCCAACTCCTTCTGATATTCCTTCTGGTCTGGACCGATCAGGCCTTTATTCTTGCGCAGCGCATCTTCACACCTGGCGGACGTAGCAAATGTGTCTTTATGCAAATACAAACAAACCAGGTGACCTGCACCCCCCCCCCCACCCGTATATTCAGGAGCCGCATGTTCCATGATGGTCAGATTGGCTGAGCATCATGGGACATGTAATTCCAGACTACATGAAGTCCTAATCCGCCACAGAGAACGGAGGTTGTGGTGACAATTAAAGACCCTGTTCCAGAACCCTGTGAGTTCTGCGCTTTCCAGGTTTATGTTCTAGGTACGGAGTGTAGAGGACAAAGCTCTGTCCATCCAAGTCACCACTTTTCCCATGAAACCCCTCAGCTTTCCCCGTGTAACCTGGAGGCGTATATCAGCAGAACAGAGGAAAGATAAATCACAGCCCGTCTCACCGTTTGGTGAAGTCTTTGAAGCAGAGCCTCAGCTTGTTATGATGCCGAAACAGCTTCTGGTCGCTGGGAATCTCCGACAGAAACACTTGCGCCACCTCCAGCGGGCCCTGCGAGATAAAGGCATCGTTACTCCAAAGGGTTTCATACAGAACGCGCGTCTCCCGTGCGAGCATCACACTTAAAGCCAGGACACCGGGGTAACGCGTGTACCGGGTGGCAGCAAATGCAACCAGGAAGGGACAGAATGCGGCGTCGTTACCGCTGAATTGTGCGTTTTCATGGAGTCTCTGCAAAGAATGAAACAAAGCAGCGAGGTCTAAGTGTTTAGCTGTGCCCGGCCGCACAAGATGCCAACAGGACACGACAAACAGGACAGGCAGCAGGCTCGGCGAGTGATTAGGACTGGTTGTGGAGTGGCATGGGTCCAAATATCTGTATCCATCTACTAGAATACAGTATTAAGGTGGTGCTGCCTAGACAGCAGGGGGTCGGCAATGCTGGCCACCCAGATGTTTTGGAACTACATCACCCATGATGCTCAAACACTCATTAAACTGGAAGAGACTCATGGGAAATGTAGTTCCAAGACATCTGGAGGGTCCAGGCTGCTGACCCGTCATAAAAGAATGTAGAGTTTTGGAGAAAAGTGTCCAGTTATGGTCTACCAGGGGACGATTTACTAATGGGTCACAATGATTCCAGTGATGTCCTGTACGCGGCTCACCTGATTCACTGTTGTCCCCACCGAACCCTGAAGCACCATCTGGAGCATTTTATGGTCAGCCGGGTCCTGGTGTGTCGCGAACGCCAGCTCCTGCGTCTTCTTCTGCATGTCCTCTATGGCCACTTCAATAGGCGTCAGAATGATCTGGGGGACAGAGACGCGGCTCACGTTTTATTCACGGCGAGGACGAAGTCAAGCAACGACAATTTGTGAAGCAACAATCAATCAGATCATCCACAAACTCACAGCCTGGACTCCATCATTCCACTCTGCAACCAGAAACAAGTAACAAGGTATCCAGGATTCAACATGTTGCCATCACTTTATTCCAGACGATTCTGTTTAATGTCAATTTATTAATTTCTGGCTGATTAGTTTTCTTTCTGTCAGAATTTTCCCCCCTGCCCCCCCCCCTTTCCAATGCCGTGAATACCTCCAATACATCCTGGCAAATCCTGCTAAACCTCATTCTTACGGTCTCCATACAGCAAACAGATCTGCCTCACACTCACAGACTGAACGCCATTTCTCCATTCTGCTGTCCCAACCGGGCTGGTCCTACATTTCAGATCTCCTTTCTAGCAGTTTCCACTTTTCTCCCTGATTACTCTTACTAAGCCCAAGTTTCTGGTCTTTCTCACAAAATCCCTGCTATATTATTTCTGGACACAAGCTCCACCTTCCCTCTGCTCCCATTTGTTTCACTTACCCGTCCTTCAGATTGTAAGCTCACGGGGTGTCTGCCTGATCACTTGGTTAAAGTGCTGTATTAGCAGGACAGTTATCCTACACAAGGGTTGTTTCTTGCTCATGTATCATTATTATGTCTCATGTGTGTGCTCCTCCATTGTAAAACGCTACGGTGCTATATAAATTACTGTAACTGATCCCAAAGCGCAGCAGAGGACTGGACGGTCCCGCGGGTCCCCTGCAACTGCAGGACCCTCAGTGACCCTTCACAGAGGCGTAACATGAAGGGGCTTCAGAGACTCACCTCCTCCTTGTGGATTACATTTATCCTGGTCTTGATGTAGGGGAAGGCGTGAGACGTGGTCAGGATGGTTTTCCGCTTGAACTGCTCGTGCAGCTCCCCGTGCGCTCGCCCATCCAGGGTGAATGGGGTGCAGTACATGAAGCGCCGCAGGTTGTAGTTCTTGTCGAAGTAAGTGATCCTGTCCTTCATTTCGTATGTGTCGAAGTAAGGTTCCACATAGGTGATCTGGATCAACGCCTGAAACAAAGCAAGATTAAAGCTGTGGTTCAAAGTAATACAGTGTCACGTAACGATGAAGCAGGATACAGTGACAGGCCCAGGGACACAGCGACAGGCCCGGGGACACAGCGACAGGCCGGGGACACAGCGACAGGCCCGGGGACACAGCGACAGGCCCGGGGACACAGCGACAGGCCCGGGGACACAGCGACAGGCCAGGGGACACAGCGACAGGCCAGGGGACACAGCGACAGGCCAGGGGACACAGCGACAGGCCAGGGGACACAGCGACAGGCCAGGGGACACAGCGACAGGCCAGGGGACACAGCGACAGGCCAGGGGACACAGCGACAGGCCAGGGGACACAGCGACAGGCCAGGGGACACAGCGACAGGCCAGGGGACACAGAGACAGGCCCGGGGACACAGCGACAGGCCCGGGGACACAGCGACAGGCCGGGGACACAGCGACAGGCCCGGATACAATGACCCTCCGTTACCTTGTTCGGATCCAATTTACATTTATCAACCGGGTTAGAGTCTTTAATGACCTCAACAACATCTTCTCCAAATCGTTCTCCATAAAACCCCTAAAAAAGAAGAATGAACGTCAGACTTGTGTATATGTATTCCTGCACACTGATATTATACATACTGAGAGGAGGAACACTACTGCTGATATACACGTTACCTCCAGCCGATGGGAAATCTCGGCCAGTTTTGTGATCGCCGGCTCTTTGTAAACAAACTCTTGCTCGTCCAGATCACCGAATTTGGTCCCGTAAAAACCAACACGGAAATACGTCCCAAACATCCTCTTTCCATCCTGGGGTTTAAAGGGGACACAATTATTACGCATTTACTCACGATTCACATTTTACTGCATCATGACTTTGGCAAATATCGTGGTTTTATATGTCCCAAAAAAAGGAACCGAAGCGCACGAGGATCCGGGCTCTTACACACTAAAATCTGTGTTTTTGTTTTCTTCTCGAATCTCTGCACGGATTCCTTTTTATTTTTACTCTGTTCTCT
The DNA here is from genome assembly GCA_009667805.1 of Leptobrachium leishanense. Lineage (NCBI taxonomy): Eukaryota > Metazoa > Chordata > Amphibia > Anura > Megophryidae > Leptobrachium > Leptobrachium leishanense. The sequence goes on from CM019070.1 coordinate 20,177,966, forward strand.
CTTTATTGATGTGAATTTCTGCTTCTGGAGAAAAGTTCTAACAGCAGCCTGGATGATTATTCCTGCCACAATGGTCCGAAACCCCCCTGAGATAATGGTCATCACAGCGAGCTACACGGCTTTATCATCAGAGCATGAAAACCGTTTAAATGTTGTGTTAAACATCCTGTCTGCGAATCAAGAGACACGAATCCGGGAACGATAAAAAACAGCAAAACGGATCGAGGGGAGGCGAGAAGAGGAAAGATGCTCTGGAAGAGGAAGAAGGCTGGGAAGGGGAACTGTGAGGGAGGAAAAGGCAAGTTTAAAGGGAGGCAAAAGGGGTGAGACACTTTCAGGAGAGATGACAGAGGCAATATGCGAATAAATGAGGCAAGAAGAGTCCAAGAGGAGCCATGGGCGCGTCTGGGAGAGGTGAGAGGGCCAAATGGAGGGTATGAGAGAGGTGAGAGGGCCAAGGGCGCATACGAGAGGGCCAATGGCACGTGTGAGAGGGCCAAGGGCGCCTGCGAGAGGGCCAAGGGCGCTTGCAAGAGGGCCAAGGGCGCGTGCGAGAGGACCAAGGGTATCGTATGAGAGAGGCGAAAGGGCCACAGATGCGTACGAGAGAGAGGCGAGAGTGCCACGGGCACGTACAAGAGAGACGAGAAGTCCACAGGCACGTACAAGAGAGGCGAGAGGGCCATATGCTTGTACGAAAGAGGCGAGAGGGCCACATGCATTTAAGAGGGCCAAGGGCACTTATGAGAGAGGCGAGAGGGCCAAGAGCGGGTCCGAAAGAGGCGAGAGGGCCAAGAGCGCGTCCGAAAGAGGCGAGAGGGCCAAGAGCGCGTCCGAAAGAGGCGAGAGGGCCAAGAGCGCGTCCGAAAGAGGCGAGAGGGCCGAGGGCGCTTCCGAAAGAGGCGAGAGGGCCAAGACGCGTCCGGGGAGGAGAAAGGGCCAAGACGCGTCCGAGGAGGAGAAAGGGCCAAGACGCGTCCGACGAGGAGAAAGGGCCAAGACGCGTCCGACGAGGAGAAAGGGCCAAGACGCGTCCGACGAGGAGAAAGGGCCAAGACGCGTCCGACGAGGAGAAAGGGCCAAGACGCGTCCGACGAGGAGAAAGGGCCAAGACGCGTCCGACGAGGAGAAAGGGCCAAGACGCGTCCGACGAGGAGAAAGGGCCAAGACGCGTCCGACGAGGAGGAAAGGGCCAAGACGCGTCCGACGCGGAGAAAGGGCCAAGACGCGTCCGACGAGGAGAAAGGGCCAAGACGCGTCCGACGAGGAGAAAGGGCCAAGACGCGTCCGACGAGGAGAAAGGGCCAAGACGCGTCCGACGAGGAGAAAGGGCCAAGACGCGTCTCGGGAGGAGAAAGGGCCAAGACGCGTCTCGGGAGGAGAAAGGGCCAAGACGCGTCTCGGGAGGAGAAAGGGCCAAGACGCGTCTCGGAGGAGAAAGGGCCAAGACGCGTCTCGGGAGGAGAAAGGGCCAAGACGCGTCTCGGGAGGAGAAAGGGCCAAGACGCGTCTCGGGAGGAGAAAGGGCCAAGACGCGTCTCGGGAGGAGAAAGGGCCAAGACGCGTCTCGGGAGGAGAAAGGGCCAAGACGCGTCTCGGGAGGAGAAAGGCCAAGACGCGTCTCGGGAGGAGAAAGGGCCAAGACGCGTCTCGGGAGGAGAAAGGGCCAAGACGCGTCTCGGAGGAGAAAGGGCCAAGACGCGTCTCGGGAGGAGAAAGGGCCAAGACGCGTCTCGGGAGGAGAAAGGGCCAAGACGCGTCTCGGGAGGAGAAAGGGCCAAGACGCGTCTCGGGAGGAGAAAGGGCCAAGACGCGTCTCGGGAGGAGAAAGGGCCAAGACGCGTCTCGGGAGGGGAAAGGGCCAGGACGCGTCTCGGGAGGAGAAAGGGCCAGGACGCGTCTCGGGAGGAGAAAGGGCCATGACACGTCTCGGGAGGAGAAAGGGCCATGACACGTCCGGGGAGGGGGAAGCTCCAAGACGCTTCTGGGGGAAGACAGAGCCAAGATGCGCCTGGGGAGGAGAAAGGGCCAAGACGCGTCTCGGGAGGAGAAAGGGCCAAGACGCGTCTCAGGAGGAGAAAGGGCCATGACACGTCCGGGGAGGGGGAAGCTCCAAGACGCTTCTGGGGGAAGACAGAGCCAAGATGCGCCTGGGGGAGGAGAAAGGGCCAAGACGCGTCTAGGAGAGGCGAAAAAACCCTTGTGAGGGACATTATAAAGTGAAGGGAAGGCATTTGAAAGATATATAAATGCTGAGAACAGTTGCAGGAGATGTGAACGGAGGGAATGTGTGTCTGTGGAGATGCGAGACTGGTCGAGTCGACCTGTCAGATAATGTTCTAAGGAATCACAATGGTGGGATAATCTAGAGAAGTTAAGCAAGGAGGGAACCGATCCTTCTCTCGTCTTTATTTCAGCTGCCGCGCGTTACCAAAATACATTATAAATAACCGTTCAACACAACAAATAAACCACTTTCATGACTTAATGAATATTTATTTTGTAAACAGACATTATGGTCAATAAATGACATCACAATCAGTTAAAGATGGAGTTTTTGTTTTTATACTATGACTGTTAGGTGAACATACACACCCACATGGCAGCGTCTGACGTTACAGAAGGAATACAGGAGCAGAGGATATTACGGCTAAAGCTCTAATTATCTATTATTTTCTGGAGAGATATAATAGAGAAGCAGAGAATAGAGGATACGACAAAAATAGCCGATAAAAAAGATTTGAAAACAGCAAAACAAATCCACCGCGAGTAAAAGGTTCATGATTGTTATAATGCATGGTAAACACCTCCTCAAATCAACGGGGTATATCGTACATTCCTTTCTCCAAGCAATAAAATAAGGGGAATTTTTTTTGCCTTGCCGACTAAGCAAATGATAAATAAAATAATCTGAAATCCAGCGGAAAATATCAAATATAGAATTTAAATTAGTATATTAAGTTACATGTTGTTAAAATATACATTAAATTACTGGGTTTGGTTTTTTTTGATTAAAGTAAATTAAGACAATTTATTTTTTGGAATTAAATTAAGACAAATTTATTTTTTGGAAAACAAAGATTTTATCAAATTACTTGAGCCGGCAGAATAATAATATTATTTTTTTTTTGTCACTGGAAATTAACTCATTGAAAAATAATAATAATTTCATTAATGTATAGGAGACTAAAAAAAATTATATTTATATTTTTTTATAAAGAAAAAAAAAAAAATCAAAAATCAAAACGAAGAACTTACCACAAAAAGACAAGAGTAAAAATGGGAAGGAGAACCAGCAACCAGGGCAACAGAGAAAAAAAAAAAACAGAAAGCATTTTAATTTAAAGGAAAAAAAAAAAAAAGTAAAAAAAAAAAAAAAAAATACAAAAAAATAAAAATACAAAAAGGTGTCAGAGCTGATATTATCCCGAGTGCCGGATGGAAAGGGCTTCACGGTATGTCACCCTCTCCACTGGCATTCAGTGGGTTAATTGATCCCTCTGACACCTGGGGTGCAAGAATATACAGTCGTGTTATTGGATGTGGGTACAAGACATCCGCATGCTGCGTGACGAAAAAAATCTGTGGTTAGTCCATGAACGGAGAAGAGCATGCAACGTGCAGGCAGGCAGGATGGATGTGTGTGTTACCATGCAATCACACAATTTGTATGAGGTTAAGAATGAATAAATCAAAAATATCCACTTCAGGGGTCGATTTAGCAGGTTTCTCCATGATACAGGATTCATCACCCCCCCTCCCCAGAATATGATATTTTTTATGTTTTATTTTGTGATTTTGGGAAAACCACACGGGTGAATTTTTTGGGAATTCTGTCCAAACTAAATAGGAAAAAAAAATAAGATCGAGTTTACTCAATATTGGCCGCTTCCTGTCGAACCCTTTGAACATCAGGTATACTCGACCACAGTAGTGAAGGGGTTAAGACGGGGTTGGCATCATGGGAAGTTGAGTTCCAAAGCCTTTGTGGTTTTTAAATTTAGCCGTCTCTATGCCAGGACACCTACTCCTCAAAAACACTCCTCTACACGAACAATGTAGCACGAGGGATACAGTCTATTGATAAGTGTAACAACCTATGTACACCTACACTTCCTATAGTGACTGAGCAAGGGGACAGGGGGCGTAAGAGCCAGGGGACAGGGGGCGTAAGAGCAAGGGGACATGGGGCGTAAGGGAAAGGGGACGGGGAGCGTAAGAGCAAGGGGACAGGGGGCGTAAGAGCAAGGGGACAGGGGGCGTAAGAGCAAGGGGACAAGGGGCGTAAGAGCAAGGGGACAGGGGGCGTAAGAGCAAGGGGACGGGGAGTGTAAGAGCAAGGGGACGGGGAGCGTAAGAGCAAGGGGACGGGGGCGTAAGAGCAAGGGGAACAGGGGGCGTAAGAGCAAGGGGACGGGGAGTGTAAGAGCAAGGGGACGGGGGCGTAAGAGCAAGGGGACGGGGGCGTAAGAGCAAGGGGACAGGGGGCGTAAGAGCAAGGGGACAAGGGGCGTAAGAGCAAGGGGACGGGGGCGTAAGAGCAAGGGGACGGGGAGCGTAAGATCAAGGGGACAGGGGGCGTAAGAGCAAGGGGACAAGGGGCGTAAGAGCAAGGGGACAAGGGGCGTAAGAGCAAGGGGACAGGGGGCGTAAGAGCAAGGGGACGGGGAGTGTAAGAGCAAGGGGACGGGGAGCGTAAGAGCAAGGGGACGGGGGCGTAAGAGCAAGGGGAACAGGGGGCGTAAGAGCAAGGGGACGGGGAGTGTAAGAGCAAGGGGACGGGGGCGTAAGAGCAAGGGGACGGGGGCGTAAGAGCAAGGGGACAGGGGGCGTAAGAGCAAGGGGACAAGGGGCGTAAGAGCAAGGGGACGGGGGCGTAAGAGCAAGGGGGCGGGGAGCGTAAGATCAAGGGGACAGGGGGCGTAAGAGCAAGGGGACAAGGGGCGTAAGAGCAAGGGGACAAGGGGCGTAAGAGCAAGGGGACGGGGGCGTAAGAGCAAGGGGACGGGGAGCGTAAGAGCAAGGGGACGGGGAGTGTAAGAGCAAGGGGACGGGGAGCGTAAGAGCAAGGGGACGGGGGCGTAAGAGCAAGGGGACGGGGGCGTAAGAGCAAGGGGACAGGGGGCGTAAGAGCCAAAGGGACGGGGAGCGTTTGAAAGGAATCAACCCCCTCCCCAGTCAAATGAATTAAAAATGATAAAATGTTCTAGTTTGTAATTTTTCTTGTTCTTATACCCATCGTTAGGAACAAGGCGTTCAAATCACCTTCACGCAGTATTTCGATAGTGAACCGTAAGATCTAGATTTTTATCATCAAGAACCAAATTAAAAAAAACAGCACAATAAAAAAAAAAAAAAAACAGCACGAAACAAAAACAAACAAAAACCAGCACGAAACAAAAAACCAGCACGAAACAAAAAAATAAAAAAAAATAGCACAAAAAAAACAAGAAACAAATCCCGCCCCCCCAAAAAAACCTAACGTGTCAAATTATGGGCAGCTGTCCCACATCATAAAAGCAAAAATAATATATGAAGCGTCACTATAAAATCAAACCATTGCAAATTTTGGGGATTTTTTTTGTTTCGTTTCCTTTGGGCCTGGATGGGATTTCTCTAAATCGACCCCTTTATTTGGGGTAAAAGTAAAAGAAACGCTGATGGAAGAGGAAACCGTTTACTATACACAATGAACACAATGTAAACCGATGAGCACAGCGGAACATTCTCTACACTTTATTAGTGGAGCGGTGTTTTGGTATTCATGCAGTGCCGCTAACGGCTCGTTTCTAACCAGTGTATTAATTGTATGATTTTATGGGGGGGGGGTTGCGCTCCGTTTTGGTTAATGGAATCGGGTCACGGGAGATGACGGCACACAGAATCCCACCGCTGGTACGAGCGGGTCAAGCATCACAAAAAAAAAGGAAGAAACGCTGAGTGTCGGCTTCCTCGACTGACTGCAACACAACCTACCTCCCAGCCAGTGCTCTGTGTGACAAAAGAAACACAAAAATACACAGGTGGATAATGGCGTCAAGAAAACATGGCTCAGACACAAAATAATTACAATACAGTGAATAAAAGTAAGTGTGTGTGTGACACTGGAAGTGTGTGTGTGTGTGTGTACGACGCTGGAAGTGTGTGTGTGTGTGTGTCTGTCACTGGAAGGGAAGAACATTTCAGTTATGACTTGTGTTATTGTGTGTATCGTATAAGTGTAGTGGTGTGTGTGTGTGTGTGTGTGTATTGTATAAGTGTAGTGGTGTGTGTATTGTATAAGGGAAGTGTGTGTGTATTGTATAAGGGAAGTGTTGTGTGGGTGTGTGTATTATATAAGTGTAGTGGTGTGTGTGTATTGTATAAGTGTAGCGGTGTGTGTATTGTATAAGTGTAGCGGTGTGTGTGTGTGTATTGTATAAGGGAAGTGTGTGTGTATTGTATAAGGGAAGTGTGTGTGTATTGTATAAGGGAAGTGTTGTGTGGGTGTGTGTATTGTATAAGTGTAGTGGTGTGTGTGTATTGTATAAGTGTAGTGGTGTGTGTGTATTGTATAAGGGAAGTGTGTGTGTGTGTATTGTATAAGGGAAGTGTTGTGTGGGTGTGTGTATTATATAAGTGTAGTGGTGTGTGTGTATTTTATAAGTGTAGCGGTGTGTGTATTGTATAAGTGTAGCGGTGTGTGTGTGTGTATTGTATAAGGGAAGTGTGTGATGTATTGTATAAGGGAAGTGTGTGTGTATTGTATAAGGGAAGTGTTGTGTGGGTGTGTGTATTGTATAAGGGTAGTGGTGTTTGTATTGTATAAGGGAAGTGTTGTGTGGGTGTGTGTATTGTATAAGGGTAGTGGTGTTTGTATTGTATAAGTGTAGCGGTGTGTGTATTGTATAAGTGTAGCGGTGTGTGTGTGTGTATTGTATAAGGGAAGTGTGTGTGTATTGTATAAGGGAAGTGTTGTGTGGGTGTGTGTATTGTATAAGGGAAGTGTTGTGTGGGTGTGTGTATTGTATAAGGGTAGTGTGTGTGTATTGTATAAGGGAAGTGTGTGTGTGTATTGCATAAGGGAAGTGTTGTGTGCGTGTATTGTATAAGGGAAGTGTTGTGTGCGTGTATTGTATAAGGGAAGTGGTGTGTGGGTGTGTGTATTGTATAAGGGAAGTGTTGTGTGGGTGTGTGTATTGTATAAGTGTAGTGGTGTGTGTGTATTGTATAAGTGTAGTGGTGTGTGTGTATTGTATAAGTGTAGCGGTGTGTGTGTGTGTATTGTATAAGGGAAGTGTGTGTGTATTGTATAAGGGAAGTGTTGTGTGTGTATTGCATAAGGGAAGTGTTGTGTGGGTGTGTGTATTGTATAAGGGAAGTGTTGTGTGGGTGTGTGTATTGTATAAGGGCAGTGGTGTTTGTATTGTATAAGGGAAGTGTTGTGTGGGTGTGTGTATTGTATAAGGGAAGTGTTGTGTGGGTGTTTGTATTGTATAAGGGAAGTGTTGTGTGGGTGTGTGTATTGTATAAGGGTAGTGGTGTGTGGGTGTGTGTATTGTATAAGGGAAGTGTTGTGTGGGTGTTTGTATTGTATAAGGGAAGTGTTGTGTGGGTGTGTGTATTGTATAAGGGAAGTGTGTGTGTGTATTGTATAAGGGAAGTGTTGTGTGTGTGTATTGTATAAGGGAAGTGTTGTGTGGGTGTTTGTATTGTATAAGGGAAGTGTTGTGTGTGTGTATTGTATAAGGGAAGTGTTGTGTGTGTGTATTGTATGAGGGAAGTGGTGTGTGGGTGTGTGTATTGTATAAGGGTAGTGGTGTTTGTATTGTATAAGGGAAGTGTTGTGTGGGTGTGTGTATTGTATAAGGGAAGTGTTGTGTGGGTGTTTGTATTGTATAAGGGAAGTGTGTGTGTGTGTATTGTATAAGGGAAGTGTTGTGTGTGTGTATTGCATAAGGGAAGTGTTGTGTGTGTGTATTGCATAAGGGAAGTGTTGTGTGCGTGTATTGTATGAGGGAAGTGGTGTGTGGGTGTGTGTATTGTATAAGGGTAGTGTGTGTGTATTGTATAAGGGAAGTGTTGTGTGGGTGTGTGTATTGTATAAGGGTAGTGTGTGTGTATTGTATAAGGGAAGTGTTGTGTGGGTGTGTGTATTGTATAAGGGAAGTGTGTGTGTATTGTATAAGGGAAGTGTTGTGTGGGTGTGTGTATTATATAAGTGTAGTGGTGTGTGTGTATTGTATAAGTGTAGCGGTGTGTGTATTGTATAAGTGTAGCGGTGTGTGTGTGTGTATTGTATAAGGGAAGTGTTGTGTGGGTGTGTGTATTGTATAAGTGTAGCGGTGTGTGTATTGTATAAGTGTAGCGGTGTGTGTTGTGTGTGTATTGTATAAGGGAAGTGTGTGTGTATTGTATAAGGGAAGTGTTGTGTGGGTGTGTGTATTGTATAAGGGAAGTGTTGTGTGGGTGTGTGTATTGTATAAGGGTAGTGTGTGTGTATTGTATAAGGGAAGTGTTGTGTGGGTGTGTGTATTGTATAAGGGTAGTGTGTGTGTATTGCATAAGGGAAGTGTTGTGTGCGTGTATTGTATAAGGGAAGTGTTGTGTGTGTGCGTGTATTGTATAAGGGAAGTGGTGTGTGGGTGTGTGTATTGTATAAGGGAAGTGTTGTGTGGTGTGTGTATTGTATAAGGTAGTTGTGTGTGTATTGCATAAGGGAAGTGTTGTGTGCGTGTATTGTATAAGGGAAGTGTTGTGGCGTGTATTGTATAAGGGAAGTGGTGTGGGTGTGTGTATTGTATAAGGGAAGTGTTGTGTGGGTGTGTGTATTGTATAAGTGTAGTGGTGTGTGTATTGTATAAGTGTAGTGGTGTGTGTGTATGTATAAGTGTAGCGGTGGTGTGTGTGTATTGTATAAGTGTAGCGGTGTGTGTGTGTGTATTGTATAAGGGAAGTGTGTGTGTATTGTATAAGGAAGTGTTTGTGTGTTGTATTGCATAAGGGAAGTGTTGTGTGGGTGTGTATTGCATAAGGGAAGTGTGTGTGTGTGTATTGGTATAAGGGAAGTGTTGTGTGGGTGTGTGTATTGTATAAGGGTAGTGGTGTTTGTATTGTATAAGGGAAGTGTTGTGTGTGGGTGTGTGTATTGTATAAGGGAAGTGTTGTGTGGGTGTTTGTATTGTATAAGGGAAGTGTTGTGTGGTGTGTGTATTGTATAAGGTAGTGGTGTGTGGGTGTGTGTATTGTATAAGGGAAGTGTGTGTGTATTGTATAAGGGAATTGTTGTGTGTGTGTATTGCATAAGGGAAGTGCTGTGTGGGTGTGTGTATTGTATAAGGGAAGTGTTGTGTGGGTGTTTGTATTGTATAAGGGAAGTGTGTGTGTATTGTATAAGGGAAGTGTTGTGTGTGTGTATTGTATAAGGGAAGTGTTGTGTGGGTGTGTGTATTGTATAAGGGAAGTGTTGTGTGGGTGTTTGTATTGTATAAGGGAAGTGTTGTGTCGGTGTGTATTGTATAAGGGAAGTGTTGTGTGTTTGTATTGTATAAGGGAAGTGTTGTGTGCGTGTATTGTATGAGGGAAGTGGTGTGTGGGTGTGTGTATTGTATAAGGGTAGTGTGTGTGTATTGTATAAGGGAAGTGTTGTGTGGGTGTGTGTATTGTATAAGGGAAGTGTTGTGTGGGTGTTTGTATTGTATAAGGGAAGTGTTGTGTGGGTGTGTGTATTGTATAAGGGAAGTGGTGTGTGGGTGTGTGTATTGTATAAGGGAAGTGTTGTGTGGGTGTGTGTATTGTATAAGTGTAGTGGTGTGTGTGTATTGTATAAGTGTAGTGGTGTGTGTGTGTATTGTATAAGTGTAGCGGTGTGTGTGTATTGTATAAGTGTACGGTGTGTGTGTGTGTATTGTATAAGTGTAGCGGTTGTGTGTGTGTATTGTATAGTGTAGCGGTAGTGTGTGTGTGTATTGTATAAGGGAAGTGTGGTGTGTATTGTATAAGGGAAGTGTTGTGTGTGTGTGTATTGTATAAGGGGAAGGTTGTGTGGTGTGTGTGTATTGTATAAGGAAGTGTGTGTCGGTGTGTATTGTATAAGGGAAGTGTGTTGTGGGTGTTGTATTGTATAAGGGAAGTGTTGTGTGCGTGTATTGTATAAGGGAAGGTGTGTGTGTGTGGTATTGCATAAGGAAGTGTTGTGTCGTGTGTATTGTATAGGGAAGTGTTGTGTGGGTGTGTGTATTGTATAAGGGAAGTGTTGTGTGGGTGTGTGTATTGTATAAGGGTAGTGTGTGTGTATTGTAGTTAAGGGAAGTGTTGTGTGGGTGTTTGTATTGTATAAGGGAAGTGTTGTGTGGGTGTGTGTATTGTTAATAAAGGGAGTGTGTGTGTATTGTATAAGGGAAGTGTTGTGTGGGTGTTTGTATTGTATAAGTGTAGTGGTGGTGGTGTGTATGTATAAAGTGTAGTGGGGTGTGTGTGTATTGTATAAGTGTAGCGGTGTGTGTGTGTATTGTATAAGTGTAGCGGTGTGTGTGTGTGTATTGTATAAGGGAAGTGTGTGTGTATTGTATAAGGGAAGTGTTGTGTGTGTGTATTGCATAAGGGAAGTGTTGTGTGGGTGTGTATTGTATAAGGGAAGTGTTGTGTGGGTGTGTGTATTGTATAAGGGAAGTGTTGTGTGGGTGTTTGTATTGTATAAGGGAAGTGTTGTGTGGGTGTGTGTATTGTATAAGTGTAGTGGTGTGTGTGTATTGTATAAGTGTAGCGGTGTGTGTGTGTGTATTGTATAAGTGTAGCGGTGTGTGTGTGTGTATTGTATAAGTGTAGCGGTGTGTGTGTGTATTGTATAAGGGAAGTGTGTGTGTATTGTATAAGGGAAGTGTTGTGTGTGTGTATTGCATAAGGGAAGTGTTGTGTCGGTGTGTATTGTATAAGGGAAGTGTGTGGGTGTTTGTATTGTATAAGGGAAGTGTTGTGTGCGTGTATTGTATGAGGGAAGTGGTGTGTGGGTGTGTGTATTGTATAAGGGAAGTGTGTGTGTATTGTATAAGGGAAGTGTTGTGTGGGTGTGTGTATTGTATAAGGGAAGTGTGTGTGTATTGTATAAGGGAAGTGTTGTGTGGGTGTTTGTATTGTATAAGGGAAGTGTTGTGTGGGTGTGTGTATTGTATAAGGGAAGTGTGTGTGTATTGTATAAGGGAAGTGTTGTGTGGGTGTTTGTATTGTATAAGGGTAGTGTTGTGTGGGTGTGTGTATTGTATAAGGGAAGTGTTGTGTGGGTGTATTGTATAAGGGAAGTGTTGTGTGGGTGTTTGTATTGTATAAGGGTAGTGTTGTGTGGGTGTGTGTATTGTATAAGGGAAGTGTTGTGTGGGTGTATTGTATAAGGGAAGTGTTGTGTGGGTGTGTGTATTGTATAAGGGATGTGTGTGTGTATTGTATAAGGGAAGTGTTGTGTGGGTGTTTGTATTGTATAAGGGAAGTGTTGTGTGGGTGTGTGTATTGTATAAGGGAAGTGTTGTGTGGGTGTTGTGTATTGTTATAAGGAAGTGTTGTGTGGGTGTGTGTATTGTATAAGGGAAGTGTTGTGTGGGTGTATTGTATAAGGGAAGTGTTGTGTGGGTGTGTGTATTGTATAAGGGAAGTGTGTGTGTATTGTATAAGGGAAGTGTTGTGTGGGTGTTTGTATTGTATAAGGGAAGTGTTGTGTGGGTGTGTGTATTGTATAAGGGAAGTGTTGTGTGGGTGTTTGTATTGTATAAGGGAAGTGTTGTGTGGGTGTGTGTATTGTATAAGGGAAGTGTTGTGTGGGTGTATTGTATAAGGGAAGTGTTGTGTGTGTGTATTGTATAAGGGAAGTGTTGTGTGTGTGTATTGTATAAGGGAAGTGTTGTGTGCGTGTATTGTATAAGGGAAGTGGTGTGTGGGTGTGTGTATTGTATAAGTGTAGCGGTGTGTGTATTGTATAAGTGTAGTGGTGTGTGTGTGTGTATTGTATAAGTGTAGCGGTGTGTGTGTGTGTATTGTATAAGTGTAGCGGTGTGTGTGTGTGTATTGTATAAGTGTAGCGGTGTGTGTGTGTGTATTGTATAAGTGTAGCGGTGTGTGTGTGTATTGTATAAGGGAAGTGTGTGTGTATTGTATAAGGGAAGTGTTGTGTGTGTGTATTGCATAAGGGAAGTGTGTGTGTATTGTATAAGGGAAGTGTTGTGTGTGTGTATTGCATAAGGGAAGTGTTGTGTCGGTGTGTATTGTATAAGGGAAGTGTTGTGTGGGTGTGTGTATTGTATAAGGGAAGTGTGTGGGTGTTTGTATTGTATAAGGGAAGTGTTGTGTGTGTGTATTGTATAAGGGAAGTGTTGTGTGCGTGTATTGTATGAGGGAAGTGGTGTGTGGGTGTGTGTATTGTATAAGGGTAGTGGTGTTTGTATTGTATAAGGAAAGTGTGTGTGTATTGTATAAGGGAAGTGTTGTGTGGGTGTGTGTATTGTATAAGGGAAGTGTGTGTGTATTGTATAAGGAAGTGTTGTGTGGGGTTTGTATTGCATAAGGGAAGTGTTGTGTGGGTGTGTGTATTGTATAAGGGAAGTGTTGTGTGGGTGTATTGTATAAGGGAAGTGTTGTGTGGGTGTGTGTATTGTATAAGGGAAGTGTGTGTGTATTGTATAAGGGAAGTGTTGTGTGGGTGTTTGTATTGTATAAGGGAAGTGTTGTGTGGGTGTGTGTATTGTATAAGGGAAGTGTTGTGTGGGTGTATTGTATAAGGGAAGTGTTGTGTGTGTGTATTGTATAAGGGAAGTGTTGTGTGCGTGTATTGTATGAGGGAAGTGGTGTGTGGGTGTGTGTATTGTATAAGGGTAGTGGTGTTTGTATTGTATAAGGAAAGTGTGTGTGTATTGTATAAGGGAAGTGTTGTGTGGGTGTGTGTATTGTATAAGGGAAGTGTGTGTGTATTGTATAAGGGAAGTGTTGTGTGGGTGTTTGTATTGCATAAGGGAAGTGTTGTGTGGGTGTGTGTATTGTATAAGGGAAGTGTTGTGTGGGTGTATTGTATAAGGGAAGTGTTGTGTGGGTGTGTGTATTGTATAAGGGAAGTGTGTGTGTATTGTATAAGGGAAGTGTTGTGTGGGTGTTTGTATTGTATAAGGGAAGTGTTGTGTGGGTGTGTGTATTGTATAAGGGAAGTGTTGTGTGCGTGTATTGTATAAGGGAAGTGTTGTGTGTGTGTATTGTATAAGGGAAGTGTTGTGTGTGTGTATTGTATAAGGGAAGTGTTGTGTGTGTGTATTGTATAAGGGAAGTGTTGTGTGTGTGTATTGTATAAGGGAAGTGTTGTGTGTGTGTATTGTATAAGGGAAGTGTTGTGTGCGTGTATTGCATAAGGGAAGTGGTGTGTGCGTGTGTGTGTGTATTAGGGATGTCCGGATCTGCTCCCTAGGATTGGGGATCATGCATTTTTCGGGGATCATATCGCTGCATGTTTGTACATATCGCTGCATGTTTGCACATATCGCTGTATGTTTGTACATATTGCTGCATGTTTGTACATATTGTATGTTTGTAGATATCGCTGCATGTTTGTACATATCGCTGCATGTTTGTACATATCGCTGCATGTTTGTACATATCGCTGAGTGTTTGTACATATCGCTGCATGTTTGTACATATCGCTGTATGTTTGTACATATTGCTGCATGTTTGTAGATATTGCTGCATGTTTGTACATATCGCTGCATGTTTGTACATATCGCTGCATGTTTGTACATATCGCTGCATGTTTGTACATATCGTTGTATGTTTGTACATATTGTTGTATGTTTGTACATATTGTATGTTTGTAGATATCGCTGCATGTTTGTACATGTCGCTGCATGTTTGTACATGTCGCTGCATGTTTGTAGATATCGCTGCATGTTTGTAGATATCGCTGCATGTTTGTACATATTGTTGTAGGTTTGTACATATTGCTGCATGTTTGTACATAGAGTCTACCCATCCTTCCTGGCACACAGCTGGCAGTATGAAACCCCCACCCACTCATCTCAATCAGAACGCAGGACTCGGTGTACGTTGCTGGGCGTATTGGTAGATTACCTGGTGGACGATCTTGCTGAAAGCGTCCTGAAGTTTACCGTGAATGGCGCACAGTTTCTTGGCGTCTCTGCCGGCTTCGTGGATGGGAATGAGCACCTTGTAGACCTCGTTCACAGCTTCATACATCCCTGCCTGAAAAAAAAGGGAGAGATAAGAATAAACCCCCCCCAGTGCTTGGATTCCACATGAAGGACGGCTTCGTGTATCTCCCGAAAAGGCAGAAACCCGCTGCGCCGGCGGCCTGACACTGCCCATCCATCAGTTTATGTACAAAAGCGCACAGAACGAGAAACATGGCGGGCGTTTTTGAGAGATAGAATCCTTGAGCAGCTGGAGGGACGGAACCACAATCCCAGGAAGATGCTGGCGGACCAACGCTGACCATGTATTTATATAATGAGGAGGGGGCGGGGAGAGGTCATTGATACATTAGAGCAGGGATCTCAAACTCCGCCCCCCCATGTCTCTGAACTACAATTCCCATGATTCCCTTGCCTTTTATAACATGCAAAGAATTCTGGGAATTGTAGGCGAGAACATCGGGGGGAGGGGGGTTGTTTGATACCCCTGTAATGGAGTATAATACAAGAACTAACACATAAACCAGTCGCCAACAACCTTGGCTCCTCCAGATGTTTTGGAACTACACCTCCCATGATGCTCTGCCACTCATTAGGACGTTGGCTGATCATTGTGGGAAATATAGTTCCGGAGGATCAAGGTTGCTAAACGAGATGGATACAAAATGCTAATTAGCAATTAAAGGGACACTACTCATCCAGAACACTATCAGGGTTATTCAAAGAGCTCCGAATGGCTGGAGAAAGATAACCAAACGCCGAAAATCAGCGTTCGGTTACCTTTCCTGGCCATTCGGCTATCCCGAGAGCAGACAATACGCCAAATCCTGGCAAATTGCCTGCACATTCGGTGCCTGTTCGGTGCCTGTTCGGGGGCAGTGAAATCCCCATAGAGAAGCACTGCTTCGGCTATTCAGAGAACACAAACCAGCAGTGAAAGGTTCCTCTAATGCCCTGCCATTCGGTGGTTTCATTCGACAGGTTTATTCAGGAGAATCCCATAGGCTTCAATGTTAAAAATATTCCCGTTTTAATTCAATATCTAATAAACCGTTTATTATTTTATTCTGCAGTAAAGAGTCTCTTTATTTATAGATTTTTTTTGGATATTTTAAGCATTTTTCTGGTTTTTGTTTTCTTCATTCAAGCAAACTGTTTCCTAATTTATTCACTTCACTCGTCTGCGGTGTCGGCTGCACTGCGTGTGATCGGCTCCTGCTCAGGTTTTTCCAGCGTCTTCAGCGGGTTAATCCATATGTTTTTGCGTGTTTCAGCGTGCATTCGCCGGGTTTGCAGCAGCTTTTCCCTGCGCTTCGACGGCCCTGTGGTGCTTGCTGAATACACCGCAGGGTCGCCGAAATGGGATCGCCGAATCGCACCGAATTGAAGAGATTTTAAAGTCACAGAACGTGCGGTGACT
The DNA here is from genome assembly GCA_009667805.1 of Leptobrachium leishanense. Taxonomy (NCBI): domain Eukaryota; kingdom Metazoa; phylum Chordata; class Amphibia; order Anura; family Megophryidae; genus Leptobrachium; species Leptobrachium leishanense. The sequence goes on from CM019070.1 coordinate 20,193,539, forward strand.
TTTCGATTCTCTTTGAATAACCCTGTAGATCTTTTTAAAGTGACCAAGATGTGTAGATCCCCCCCCCCTCCCTCCAGCGCTGCTCTGGTTAAAATGCAGGCTGAATTGGAGGGAGTTTTCTCCACCCCACCAAGCGTCACAAGCAGCCGGGATTTTGAATTTCCCGGCTGCTGGTCACCAGATCGTTCACTAGTGATGTCACACACAGAGAGCGGCCGACGTCACCCTCTGAAACCAATCGCTGTAGTGAGCGTACTCAGAGGCCGCGATGGATCAGATCTGTGCATGCGCGTGCAGCTCCGATCCATCGCTATGCGCAGGCGCTACAGAACTTGTGTACGTGAAGTGTGTAAGTACTGAGCGATGTGCAATTTCCAGAACCTACGCCACGCAAACTGTGTAGCAATGCTACAGGGACTTCCAGATTCAGAAGCACCTGAAGTGAAGTGGAGGAGCTGCGTGTGACGAGGAACAAAAAGTGAATTAATTCACCAAAAATATAACTAAAATAAATAATTGGGCAGAGGCTGATAGGGCAAAAAAATGGGGTGGGGGGGCTCTATTTTTTTATAAAGTATCCTTTTAATCACAGAGTAACACACACAGACGTCTTACCATGGAGAAGGAAGCTGCTGCTTGCTCCAGGAGTCCCACCAGTCCAGCCTCTGTGAAGTATTTTCCGGAGCAGATTCCTTCCTCATCCGGTGACACCACATCGTCTGACACCGCCGACTCTTCCAGGACATTGGAGGAAATATTCTGTGGGAATACAACGCATCACTGAAACAGGACTTGATAAACAAACGGAGCTTCAGATTAAAATACCATTTCTGTTCTCTGGATGTAAAGAGACGAAGCAAAGAGTTAATACCTCTGCCTTAGAAATAAAGGCCTCTATTACATTCTTCACGGAAAAACGCACGCAGAACGCGTGAATTTTTGCGCGAAGCGTTAAACGTTAACGTGCGGAAATCAACGCGCAGATTTTTCATCCGTCAAAAAAACAACACGCGTAGAACGGACGCGCAAAAACACACGCGCAGCAACATTGCACGCAGAAATCAGTGTGCGGACTGTTTTTTCACGCAATTCAGCCAATCAGAATTAAGAACCACAATTATCTCCCGTTATGTTTTTGCACCTGTGAAAGTCAATCAGCGCATATATGCTGCAGCAATAATAAAAACACGCACAACTTCCCCATTTTATTGTTTGGGTACGTGTAGAATGTGTAACTATACTTTGCTGCGTATTTTTTTTTTGGGCTGGCGTATTTGGTTTCGGTAGGTTGATAGAATTTGCCGGTAACACCAGCTTTCAGGAGTCGCTAAAGTTATGCGCGCAAAGGCTGTGCGTTACAAACTGCGCATAGATTGTAATACCATCCGCGTACCAGTGCACAAACACATTTGTGCTCAAAATGTTAAAGGAACACTCCAAGCTGAAAATCACCAATTACGTTATATTGTACCTAGTGCCCTAACTAGTCATTCAGTATATATATATATATTTTTACTTACCCTAAAAAAGACACTTTTCCAACGGAGGTTTTTTTACTCCCCTCCCTCCTCTTCCGCTCCTGTCGTGGTAAACTTGGAACTTGGCTAAAGGTTTACGTGCAAAGCGCGCATGCGCGCCTATCACGTAAACCAGCCAATCAGCAGGCTTCCTTCTGAATCCTGCTCATTCAAACGCGCATGCGCAGAGCAGTGTGCGTTCAAGAGCGGCGAGGTGAGCTGAAGTTCACTACGCCTGCTTGTCTAAAAACTCTTAGGCAAAGGAGGAGGCGGCGGCTCCTTCTCCTGCGCGTTCCCGCGACTCTGCCGGAGCGGTGGGACGTCATTGCGCTTGTAGCGTGATGACGTCCCAGCTTTGCCGAGAGTTCCAAAACGCGGGACCTTGAAACCCGATCAGCTGATTGACAGCTGGGAGGGCGGAGTAAAGTCCACCGCTTCTCTCAGCAATATCAGCCGATTGGGAAAATGTAGAGGGGGGGGGGGAATGGGATACTTCAGGCAATATGACCACCTTTACAGCTGAGGTGGTCATATTGCCTGGAGTATCCCTTTAAAAATAGGACACGCGCAGTACAGTAAGCTCTCGCAGCGTTCACACAGGTTTACCCACGGTAGACGTATACGCGAGTTTGTTGCGCTGACATTGTAATACGACGTTCTGCGCAAAGGGTTTTGCCCCTCGCGTTAATGCGTTTTTGCGCCAGCGCAAACGTATGTGCGAAGAATGTAATAGGGCCCAAAGTGTTTTCAGTGTATAAGCCGCCTGTTCCTTAGGTGCAGAACGCTCAGATTACTGCTGCACTGAACGATCGAGGCCAGGTCAGATTTTGCGTATGAACATCCCTGGGATTATAATATGTAACGACCCCTCCCTTTCTCTCTTACGTTTCAATAAAAGATGTGTGCAAGCTCTAAGCAGCACGAAGAGACGATAACAAAATGTGTGCGTGTCTCATTTCTCCGTTCCGATATCGGGAAAGAGACGTGCAACGGGGGGAGCCAAGACCAGCAGTCACAGGGCCCAGCCGCGGTTACAACCATAGATGTATCGTCCAGGCCGGGTCGAGGTTCCCCTTTAAAGCTCGATTGCCTATTGTGTTCCAGTTCTGTTGGAGATTTTTATTTAACACTGGTCATTGTCTGGTTCAGGGAAACACATTGATAGCACGATAATCCAGCCTCTGCTTGATGTGTGTCCGTATCCTTCTATTCTGTGAACCGCTAACTGGCTAAAATCATCTGTCCGTAGCAATATATCGTCAGGATCGATCAGAGAGAGGTCAAGCGTCTAGAAATAACCACAAGGCACACGGCGTGGAAGTTTCTTTCACTTAATTCTCTCTACTTCATTTCCTCATTCAGTAACATGTATTCGCTGCATGACGTTTCAATAGGAAATACAACTGTCCTATCAGAGAAGCATACGCCTACGCAAATTAGCATATTAAAAGTTAAAATACAATTAATACATGATAAAACATATACGTTTAACGGCTTTTCTTTTGGCAATAAGAGCACCTGCTTCTTCTCGACGTTTACGTCCTCTTTCCCAACGGCTTTCCTTGTGTTTATCAGAAGTTGCCTGACCACGGAGCTTGGGTAGGAAAGGAGTATGTTGGGATACAAAACTGACAGTCTTCGTCTTAAAAACTGCTTTTGAGCAAAGTCTAAATGAAGGCCTATTTCTTAACAAGCATTTTATTCAAGCCATGTACATTTTATAGCTGCCTGATCGTGATAGGTAAATTCTTTCACACATCATCATTTGGTCCGGTGTATTGAAATAAATTAAACCTGGCTTCTCCTCCCTTGGCGAAGAGGAGTGCACGATCCACCGCCTCTTCATCATATTTGGAAGGACACATGCAACCAATAAGCTCTCCACTGTCCTTCACAAAGCACAGTCCGACATGACTCTCCATGGTGTCTTATGGACTATAGAAGGGAATACCTCCGGTAGTGTGTTGCACCGCTGCCGGTATTGTATTGTATTGTAGCGCAGGCTGGAAAATATATCACTCAGCCTAATCGAGCCGGTGCTGTGCAGCTGCAAAAATGTAACAGCACGATGATACAGGAGCCCATAAATGTGTAAATTACGAGGAAGCACTCAGCCTCCCTGGGTTGTGGAATGACGCCTCTTTCAATGCGTGTCTACGCGGCCATATTTTTACACTGGCTGCTTAGGACGTTGTGTTTTCCCGGGCCCTGTAACTGTCACGCTGAACCCGTGACAGTAAAGTGACATCGTAAAGAACTGCAAATTACCTGGAAGGTGACGCAGCCGACAGGGAGGTATTTGCGATCTTCCAGCATACTTAAGTACTCCGCCACAAGAGCTGCGGAGTGTACGAGGCACTGCGCGGCTTCGGCGTGGTTACTCCGCTCAGAGTGCTTCCCGGCCATGTTCTGCAGCCATGTTAAACGCAGGTCAGGCGACGTCTGATAGCCTTTGGCGATTCTGAATGAAAATAAACATAATAAGCAGAAAAGTATTGTGGTTAACCTCAAAGTGATGGAGTAATCCCATCTGAACAGTCCAAAACAGAGGGCTCTCCTCTGCCAGGAAGGCCGCCAATCAGCTCATACTGGACAGCCTTCCAGGGTTATTGAAAGCAATGCACAAATAACGCAGCGCTTAATGGCCAATGCCTCTCAATGCAAAGACAACCATATGGAGTGAAAGTTCGGCCAATTGACTGATGTCTACTTCAAGAAAAAACACAACCGTCACAGAGGAACAGATAGAGACTGAAAAGGAGGTTTCTGTCCGCAGGAGGAGTTTTATAGTGAATTGTGGTGCATTTTGACCAGGTATTTCAGGCATAGATCAGATCTCTCACTATCTGAATTTTTTCCCCCTAAACATTTAATACTGTATTATTCGGACATATCGGGTGGAATCAGATGTGTCAGAAAATGAGAGTAAAAGAATAAAGGCTCCATATAAACGTACACAAACACAGCGTCTTCTCTCACCTGTACATCAGATCAATAAGCATCTCCGGGTCCTCCTGGTGCTCCTTCATCTTCACGGTGTCTGACAGGATCATGTGGAGGTTAAACACGAGATCCTGGACCTAAAATAAAATATATATAACCCAATATTAAACAAATCAGCCACCACCGATCTGGGGCATTAATGGTAAAAGGAAGGAAAATGAAAAAACAAACGCAATGTGCACAAGGGGTCTCTATTCTAGGCCGGTACCCTCATAAGCAAAAAGCGTCTGCGGAGGGAGCTGGAAATCTGACAGCCTGTCCTTCTAAAACCCCGGCACATGCATTATTAATATGATCCAACATTACACACGCTGTGGCCCTCACCTGTTCGGGGAACGTGGTCTCTCGCAGCTCCAGGTCCTCTTCTGCGTACGTTAAGATCGTTTTCAGCGAGCGCCTTAAAAACTCTTCGTTGAAATTCTGAGATGTCCCGACGAGAGAGGACAGGGACATTGTCACCTGCATCTTAACACGGGCAAAATTCTGCAAAACACAAGCAGCGGGTCACGATCCGGTACCGAAGGTGAGCAAGAGAAGACGACACCATTCTAACAACTATGGGAGAGTTGACCAGGTGACAGATAATGAGATAAAAGCAGGACATCTTCCCAGTCAGGAGCTCACAGGATCTCACGTGGTGGTGGTGGTGGCTTATTGGTGTCTACGTTGCCTCTAAAGTCAGAGGCGCTGCGACTAACAGAAACAGAACATGCCTGTTAAGCCGAGTTGTTCGTGTCGCTTCAAGTAATCGCATAAGGAAACGCCAGTTCAGGGGTGATAGTCAACATTTTCCTACGTTATTACCCTGGCGACACAGACACGGCCCCTCGGCTGTAAGAGTCAGCGGCTGGGGGTCCTGAAAATAAACCCATTGTATTTTAGATCAGTGTTAACATACGCCGTGTCCGCACTTACATTTCCGATTTCAAAGTTCTGTCGCATAAGCAGATAGAGGGAGGCGCTGGCGTGCGATCTGATGGTGCCAATACTGCTGCTGCAGTGCCGGAGCAGCCGCAAGCACAGATCAGCGCACTGCTCCGTCTCCTCTTCAAACAGGAGCTCCGGGAACTGGGGGGGGGGGGGGACGACAACAAAGAGAAAAGATAAAATTAAACAGTTTGAGGTCGCATATTTTATTGAGAATTTTTATGGCCGTTTCCTCATTACGTGATTAATCAAATTAACATTAAAAGCTACACCAGAAGCCACGGAAAGCTCCGGAACTCTGGAAAGGAGATGGATGCTCCGCGTCCATCCAAAGCGAGCGCATTGAGAGCCATTGGTTGGTTAGGAATGTACTGGGATGTACATTCAGGACCTAAATCTCAGCAGACAGGGCAGCGTGAACTACTGTATATCAGCCTTCAACCCCACCTGCCACGGAGGAGGGGGAGGAGGGGTCATGGTGGCTGAAGAATTCCTTTAAGCGATAACCGTGCTGGGAAAAGCACCTATAGTGTAGCTTTCTAATTCATAATTACAGTCCCGGAGGGTCTCTACCCCTTTATTGGAATCTGCCTGGAGAAGAACTCAGCATGTGCACAACTTGGGGCATTTCTGAAATGTGCCCCAGATGAGGCCACTTCGCACATGCTCAGTGTCAGTTTTTAGAGCCTCACCAACCACAAATACCATTTATTAGGATTTTCCTCAGAAATATATATATTTCTGAGGAAATTTCTATACATATCAATCCACACATTGGTCCAGTACTCCACAAAGCCAGGGCAACTTGCATCTTTAGATTAATGCCATGTGCAGAAAAATCCGAGAATTAAATGCATCACGAAGCTGAGCAGACGCACTCAAGGGACTTTAATAAAAACAAACAAAATTATTGCTAAATAAACTACTAAAACACAAGGCTGACGTTTCTGCTCTCCTTCGGATCAAAAAAACACATAAAGTATTTTATTAAAACCAATATGAAATGATTAAAGCCGGCGTCACAACTTTTCACCTAGAACAGAAGGACTTTGCTAACAGCAGGTTAGAATATGTACTAGACGGCGCAAAGGTGGGAGGGCGCTTTGCCCTCCATGCCACCCCCAAATGTTTGCTGGAATCTAGATTTAAGAAATCTCTGACAGCGAGGACTGAAGGAGTGATCTGTGAATCAGCAACTTGGGAGGAAGAAAATGGACATTCCTCGATTAAAAGTAGTTGGTAAACACACGACGACATGGTTACAAGCAACAACTTCCCAATGGACGGGCCTGAAAGCTGTAATGTCTTACCTTGGAGACGAGGGCCCTTTGCGTAGCAAAGCAGTGTTGCAGGTACAGAGCGCTCTGGTTACACGCCATGCTGTGTAAGAGCGTCTTCAGCACGCCGCCTAGGATGCTCTCCTTTGACTCCGTCAGAGAGACCGTCTGCAAAAACAAATGCGTGATGTGTTACTGTATGAAATAGGATTCGGACTTGCTGTCTGGGGCCGCTCATTAAAACGCTTTAAACTTTATCTCCGCCGCACACGTAACGCCTGCAGCAATTCACATTAACACGCACGTTTGACATTCAGATTAATTCACACTCCTGGTTGTTTTGTTCTTCTGTCTGTGCTGTTATTTCATTCTTGCTTTCTTTTAATGTGATCTATTTTCGAGAGAATTATTTTGTATTCGAACGGACTACTTTACACGATGAGCCGCTCGTCCTTTTGGAAAACCGTGGCGATATCGATTAATTGGCTTGCGTGATACCGGATTCATTCTTTATAAAGTCTTCACACCATGAACCTGATGTGCAAAGCAATTTAAAGGTCCGCGACGCAGACACGAGATGAAGAGTTGAAGATACTGAAGATTTATTTATTATTTATTTATTTACAAAGTATTTTACCAGGAAGGATACATTGAGATTTCTCTCGTTTTCAGTATGTCCTGGGTTCAAGAACATTGAAGTGTTACAAAGTAATAAAATGCAAGACATTAAAATCAAAACACAAATATACAGATTAACCCAGAAAATAAATATGTAGGAAATATAGTCACTGTGTTACATGTTTACAGGTGCATTCTGTATATAGTCACTATGTTACATGTTTACAGGTGCATTCTGTATATAGTCACTGTGTTACATGTTTACAGGTGCATTCTGTATATAGTCACTGTGTTACATGTTTACAGGTGCATTCTGTATATAGTCACTGTGTTACATGTTTACAGGTGCATTCCGTATATAGTCACTGTTACATGTTTACAGGTGCATTCTGTATATAGTCACTATGTTACATGTTTACAGGCGCATTCTGTATATAGTCACTGTGTTACATGTTTACAGGTGCATTCTGTATATAGTCACTATGTTACAGGTTTACAGGCGCATTCTGTATATAGTCACTATGTTACATATTTACAGGTGCATTCTGTATATAGTCACTGTTACATGTTTACAGGTGCATTCTGTATATAGTCACTGTGTTACAGGTTTACAGGTGCATTCTGTATATAGTCACTGTGTTACATGTTTACAGGCGCATTCTGTATATAGTCATTATGTTACAGGTTTACAGGCACATTCTGTATATAGTCACAATGTTACATGTTTACAGGTGCATTCTGTATATAGTCACTGTGTTACATGTTTACAGGTGCATTCTGTATATAGTCACTGTGTTACATGTTTATAGGTGCATTCTGTATATAGTCACTGTGTTACATGTTTACAGGTGCATTCTGTATATAGTCACTGTGTTACAGGTTTACAGGTGCATTCTGTATATAGTCACTGTGTTACATGTTTACAGGCGCATTCTGTATATAGTCACAATGTTACATGTTTACAGGTGCATTCTGTATATAGTCACAATGTTACATGTTTACAGGTGCATTCTGTATATAGTCACTATGTTACATGTTTACAGGTGTATTCTGTATATAGTCACTATGTTACATGTTTACAGGTGCATTCTGTATGTAGTCACTGTAGTGTTCTACACCACAGTCACTATGTTACATGTAGAAGCCCTGCAACAGGCATCAATGGAATAATTTAAGGCAGGGATCACACGAGTGCACTTTTCGCGTCCGTCTGACCGCACCGTTTGTTGTCCGTCACAGCTTTTCAAAGGAGTCAGTGAAGAACAACACACGAAGCACGTGTGCAATTGTTCACGCACAGGCAACGCATGTTGCAACGGACACCATGGAGGCAACGACGTGAAAAAGCTACAACGGATATAGAGACACCCCCGCATACAGCTTCTCCCCCCACGTCCATCATAATTAACTGATACAATGTAACCATAATCTCATCCTAAAGTACATCTATTTCAACAGACACATTGTGCGCAATCCGTGCGCTCATCTGACCGCAGCCTTAACATTTTTCTTTGAGGGAGAGTGCTCAATATAAATATACATATATACTTAAACTGTGGGTCAGCACTCGTTTACCCGGCTGTGTAGTCAAATCTCAATATATGCCACGGTTCCTGGTCCTTGTTATATATCATTAGAAAATCCTGGACAACGCACTCAGGGACCTTTAAAAATACACATTTATTAAAGGTCCACCAAAAAGAAAAAATGTTTTGGCCCTTAACCCCTTCACTACCAAGCTATTTTCCAAAAATCCACTGGCAGAAACCAGTGTTGGTTTTTTTTTCATTGGGAAATCACTTTAATTACATAGTAAGAAGTATTTGGTAATATTCCCAGTGTATTTCTTACTGTAATAATCTAAATGGCAGAGAGATGTCGCCACCTGCTGGCCAAAAGGAGTTGGTGCAGTTCTAACTGCACCTTGTGTCTCCGTGTCGGCTGGGGAAAGCCTGATGTGTCAGGACATTCCCCGGCCGATCTAAAACAGTTTTAGCACCTTGGGCATTATGCCCACAGGGTTAAAACTCTGGGGGCACCTTTTGGAGCCCAAAAGCAATCAAAACTTGTTTGCAACAATACAGCAGAGCTACAGATGGCGTTAACACGAACTAGGGCGGCTTTGTTTGCTACTGCTGATCGTGCATACACTGTAGTGAAGGTGTTAGAGGCCATTAACAAGTTTACTGAACCTTGATAAAGGCTTCTAGGGGCTGAAACAATTTTTTTTTTTGGTCTTTTTAATGGAACTTTAATATGTATCTTTACAAGTCGCTGAATGCACCCTCTTGTATAAGATATACATACCAATATATACAGAGCAACATGAGTGAAGGATGCACTCAAGGCTTTCAGAAAAAGTTTTTTTTTAAAAATGATGATTAAATAAACATGCTTAAAATCCTGTAAACAAAACCAACGTTTCAGCTCCCGGGGAGGATCCCTTGATGAAGGCTCTCAGGGAACTGAAACGTTGGTTTACAGGATTTTTAGCATGTTCATTTAATAAAACATTGGTTTTTTTTAAAACTTTTTCTGAAGACCGTGAGTGCACCCTTCACTCGTGTTGCTCTGGATATTCTTGGGATTATTGCACCTTGGCATTTCCTAATTTAATGGGCAGAGGCAGGCTCTATATGGAATATACAAATATATATATATATATATATATATACACATCAATCACAAATGTGTCCCGCACTCACGGTTTACATAAGTTCTTCTCCCGGTGTTACAGCACAATCTGTTCACATATATATATCCACGATGCTGCCAGCACTTCAGGGTTTTTGCAAAAAGGATAAATTTATTAACCCATGATATATATATTATTATATCATGGATTAATAAATTTATACTTTTTTGCAAAAACCCTGAATTGCTGGCATCATCGTGGATATATATGTACATACATACATACAGACACACAGATCCAAAGCAGTGGGCACTGACCACCACCTCCGACACAGCACGCACTGTAAGCCGGTGCTATAGATCCTCCTGCCAGGGCTTCTATAAACCGTGAAGAAGATGCATCACACGGGATCCAAGAGATTAAATAGAACTTTTATTAGGATCAGGATTCGGATTTAATCTTACTTTTAATTATGTTTTATGCTTTGAAACCCCCGGAGCGCATCTTTTTTTAATTATATGTATTAATACCGGTGTGTGAGCCTCGTGCATTTCACAGGCAGCTTTCATACCTGAACGACGATCTCCAACGTGTCCAAAATGATCAGGTTTGCTTCCGTCGCAAGGTTTCCGTCGATCAATGCTTCATGGTCCAGCTCTGCTCTCGATCTAGAATAAACGCCAATAAAATGTGAGTATTTGCAGATCACATAAGTTGCCGGTAATGATGCGGTAAAGGTTTCTAGAGGAAGCCACACGGGGGGAAAATAGGATTTTCTATGGATCACTTATCGGGAGCCATTGCGCATGGTGACCCCAAACACCTCTGCTCTCTCTTTCTTGTTGTTTTTAACCCCTTAAAGGACCGGAATGGTTACGTCATAAATGCATTGACTTTAAAGACCCTTGGACCTTAAGGGGTTAATTCAGATTAACTTTGATTAGCGATAAGGGTGACCTGCAGCTCATTAATCAAAGTGATTAAAGCTTGGATAAGTCTACCGGCTCGCGGCAATAATGTATTTAATGCATTACAGCTGCTTTTCTATAGACGCAGGCAGTGATGTTTCCACCAGCCACGGGATTTCATGTCGTGCGGGAAGATAATGCACGGATTTATTTATTTCAGAATGCAGTAAAAAGCAGAGAGATTTATTCTAATCCTAAAAATCGCAAAGTCCTTTCATGCAATGTTAATTAAAGAGCATTAAAAAGAAAATGATGAAGATATTAACGCCTGTGGGACTTCCTCCATCAGATACATTATGCGTCCACGTTAGAGGGAGAACATACAACACACACAACATGAGGACATTAAATCAATGAGAACACGATATGATATATCTTCACTTATCTGCTCTTTCATTATATAAAAGTTATTTAAAAATCACATATAGGTTATACATCATTTCAACCAGAACAAACAGCAAGACGGAGACGGACGCGTCTGACATGAAAAACTCAATTTAAAGGGCCAGTACCACCAGAAAATGCAATGTCCTTATTATGCTTATTTGTTGTTGCCGATATCTTACATTTGCTTTGTTTTTCTCTTGTATGGTTAGTTAAGCAATTATTTTCCTCTATATGTGTCACTGGGTGCATCTATTGTGTGATATTTTCCTCTATATGTGTCACTGGGTGCATCCATTGTGTGATATTTTCCTCTATATGTCACTGGGTGCATTCATTGTGTGATATTTTCCTCTATATGTGTCACTGGGTGCATCCATTGTGTGATATTTTCCTCTATATGTGTCACTGGGTGCATCCATTGTGTGATATTTTCCTCTATATGTCACTGGGTGCATTCATTGTGTGATATTTTCCTCTATATGTGTCACTGGGTGCATCCATTGTGTGATATTTTCCTCTATGTGTCAATGGGTGCATCCATTGTGTGATATTTTCCTCCATATGCGTCACTGGCGCATCCATTGTGTGATATTTTCCTCCATATGTGTCACTGGGTGCATCCATTGTGTGATACTTCCTCTATAAGTGTCACTGGGCGCATCCATTGTGTGATATTTTGTGTCGTAAACTCCCCCCCCCCAGTATCTTTCCATCACTTACTCCTCACTGTGTGGCTTTGACCATAGAATGACGTGAATGGGTCAGTCGCCGACTCACATCTCAATGTATTGTGTGGGATGTATTCAAAGGACATCACCAGGGGTAGATTAGAAGTGTTTCAAGCTCCCTGTCTTATCTCATTCAGCTGTCAGCTCTCATCTCCAACAGCCTGAAGAATAATAGCACCATGCTGCCTTATCTAAACATTACCCTCCTCCATCTCAAACTGTTAAATACTGTAGATTAGATAAGCCACAGAAGTCCCACCAGAGGGCAATGACCAGTTTCCCATGTGCACAGATGAGGGCAATAACCGGCTTCCCTTGTGCACGGAATGAGGGACGTGACCAGCTTTCTGTGTACACAGAATGAGGGCAGTAACCAGCTCCCCATGTGCACAGAATGAGCGCAGTAACCAGCTTCCTGTGTGCGCAGAATGAGAGCGGTAACCAGCTTTCTGTGTGCACAGAATGAGGGCAGTAACCAGCTCCCCGTGTGCACAGAATGAGAGCAGTAACCAGCTTCCTGTGTGCACAGAATGAGGGCCGTGACCAGCTTCCTGTGTGCACAGAATGAGGGCCGTGACCAGCTTCCTGTGTGCACAGAATGAGGGCCGTGACCGGCTTCCTGTGTGCACAGAATGAGGGCCGTGACCGGCTTACTGTGTGCACAGAATGAGGGCCGTGACCGGCTTCCTGTGTGCACAGAATGAGGGCCGTGACCAGCTTCCTGTGTGCACAGAATGAGGGCCGTGACCGGCTTCCTGTGTGCACAGAATGAGGGCCGTGACCAGCTTCCTGTGAGCACAGAATGAGGGCCGTGACCGGCTTCCTGTGTGCACAGAATGAGGGCCGTGACCAGCTTCCTTGTGCACAGAATGAGGGCCGTGACCGGCTTCCTGTGTGCACAGAATGAGGGCCGTGACCAGCTTCCTTTGTGCACAGAATGAGGGCCGTGACCAGCTTCCTGTGTGCACAGAATGAGGGCCGTGACCGGCTTCCTGTGTGCAGAATGAGGGCCGTGACCAGCTTCCTTTGTGCACAGAATGAGGGCCGTGACCGGCTTCCTGTGTGCACAGAATGAGGGCCATGACCAGCTTCCTGTGTGCACAGAATGAGGGCCGTGACCAGCTTCCTGTGTGCACAGAATGAGGGGCGTCACGATTACAGGATCAGAACACTAGTTTATTAAATGCACATCAGAGGAAATGAAGATTAACATTGTCTCTTCGATCTTCTGGTCCCGGTAGAAATATGTAACAGGAACAATCTTCCGATACAAGTTACACAACATTATAGACAACAGACACAAATCCTAAAACACAGACGTGACGTTCTATGGTTACACAAAACATAATCGACGTTATTACAATTACATGACGGGCCAAACTAGTCATGAGGGACAGTCGAGCATCCACAAAGACTCTGTAAATTACAGAAGCACAAATCAATCCTAGAAGAAGACCACACCGATGCGACAATACCTTGCTGGTTTGTGACTCCTACATACACGGCACATGTGGAAAAATAACCAAAATTACAGGATTAGGATGGACTACAAGAAAGAAACAACAAAGCAGGCCTCCAAAATAGCACCAGTGTTATAAAGCGCCTAATACAGCAGAGGGAGCTTTACAGTAAGAGTTAACTAACACCTTCACTGCCAAGTGATCTCCTATAAAACCACTAGCAGGACCCAGTGGTTTTATTGAAAACCACGTTACATCGACCACACTGCAGAAAAGAACTCCAGTGTCCCTAAAATGCATTTTAAAGATTGTGTTAACTCGATCTTGGGTACAAGGGACGCTGAGGAGGACACGGATCTCTTGGTAGATGGGAGCACAGCATTAATAGAGAACATGACGTGTTTAACCTTCAATAAACATATCCGTCCATCGCCCGGCTCGGTCACAGTCGATATCGCAGGTCCCTGTGTCTTTACACAATACATCGCAAAATAAAATTGGAAGAAAACAACAAAGTCCTTCAAACACGCGTGAACACAGGAAAAAAAAAACAACAACAACAAAAAAAAGACTATTCCACGTACTTTTCTAGTTTATCGGTGTTCTGTCGCCAGTGAGTCATTTCCTTTCTCCATCGCAGGTTCTCCTGGCTGCCGAAAGCGCTGCCCGACGGGCTCCTCTCTGAAAAACATAGTAACATGGATTTGGGTCTAGATTCTTGACTTGGCGTACGGAAAATAAAAATCGAGTAAAAGCCTGGCTCTTTATTTACCACTTGATCCGATATCTGCAAACCTACCGAGCTGACCTCGGCTTCTCCTGACCATCTCCTGCCTGGCCCCGATGCTTCCGAGGATGGCCTCCTCAAGCTTGGCCCTCATGTCCTTCGATTTCTTAAACGTCAGGCTGTTCATGCGTTCAAACGCTTTCTTGCCCTGTAACGGAGCGTGCGGTCAGAGGCGACTAAACAGCCCGCGTCGCGCATGCAAAACCTCCATTTTTTTATCTCATGCCTTGTACTCGAAGCAGGAGACGCAGAGATACAGCAGGTCCAGCAGGCGGTTGAGCTGCAGAATAGACAGGTCAGTGAACCACTTCTGAAGGACCATCTCGTCGGCGTTCTTCAAGACCCAGAGCAGACAGATCAGGAGACTTCGACTGGATTCTGCAGAGAATGTCGCGTGCTGTCTTGCAGACTAAAAATAAAAGGCACTTTTTTAAAAAAAGAGTGAAATATTTAAAGGGCCAGTACCACCAAAAAAATGAAATGTCCTTATTGTGTTTGTTGAATGTTGTTGATTTCTTACAGGTGTTTGTTTTTCTCTTGTATGTTTAGTTAAGAAAATATTTTCCTCTATATGTGTCACTGGGTGCATCCATTGTGTGATATTTTCCTCTATATGTGTCACTGGGTGCATCCATTGTGTGATATTTTCCTCTATATGTGTCACTGGGTGCATCCATTGTGTGATATTTCCCTCTATATGTGTCACTGGGTGCATCCATTGTGTGATATTTTCCTCTATATGTGTCACTGGGTGCATCCACTGTGTGATATTTTCCCCTATATGTGTCACTGGGTGCATCCATTGTGTGATATTTTCCTCTATATGTGTCACTGGGTGCATCCACTGTGTGATATTTCCCTCTATATGTGTCACTGGGTGCATCCATTGTGTGATATTTCCCTCTATATGTGTCACTGGGTGCATCCATTGTGTGATATTTCCCTCTATATGTGTCACTGGGTGCATCCATTGTGTGATATTTTGTGTTGTAAACCCCCCCCCCCAGTATCTTTCCATCACTTGCTCCTCACTGTGCGGTTTTGGCCATAGAATGGAGTGAATGGGTCAGTCACGGACTCACATCATTGTATTGTGTGGGATGTATTCAAAGGACATCACCAGGGGGTAGATTAGAAGACTTTTAAGCTCCCTGTCTTAAATAATTCAGCTGCCAGCTCTTATCTCAGTTAGCCTCGAGAACACAATACCCTCCTGCTGCCTTATCTAAACATTGCCTCCTCCACCTCATTAACCCCCCTGACAGTTTTCAAGAGTGTGTCTAGGGTTAAATTTCACCGCTGAGAGCGGTAACCCCGAGACACACTCGGGCTGTATACATCACCTCTCCCTGCGCTCCCTCGATGTCCCCGCAGTCTCCTCCGGCGATCGCGACCTTATACTTCCTGGATTCCTTCTCGCGAGGAGGGAACCAGGAAGTATGAGGGACCCGATCGCCGAAGGAGGCTGCGGGGACATTGAGGGAGAAGTGATGTATCCAGCGGCATCCCGAGTGTTGCTCGGGGTTACCGCTTCCAGCATAGGAGTTTAACCCCAAGCAACACTCGGGATACCGCTAGGGTGGGGCAAAATAAATAAAGAAATAGAGCGCTTTTTGACATGAAAATGTCAGAAAACAGACCGCCAGGGAGGTTAACTGTTAAATAATGTAGATTAAATAAGCAGGAGCCACAAAGCAAAACCTTTGGTAAATGTTGCATCATGGGAAAAATACACAAAATGGAAACAAGAGATGAAAACCTTACTTTATTTTTCCTTTTTACATGCAATTACTTCAAAGAAAAAAACCAGCAGCATGTGCTTTAAAATGTATTCTATAAAGTGCTTTATAATGTGCTTTATAACGTGTTTGTTCGTAATGAACAAGTAATCTAGTGACAGCTTATGTATGTGTTAGTGTCCCTTTAAAATTCAGGTTTGTGCATCATCCTCCTTTCCTATGCCATCATCTTGTAGAAGGCACGGCCCCAAATTGAAAATTCCACCCCTGACCCCATGTGACAGGGACAGAATTATTACAATATAGACTATAATGCCCATCAGGCTGTGTGTGTATAAGGTGAGAATGAAACATAAATGGGTTTTGTGTTTAGACTTGGGTCTAGGGTTGCCAGATCGGCCATGTTTCCCTGGACTCTATTTAATGTTATGGAAGAGTACAGGGATGGTGCTGCCCTACAACGTGTAGAATTCATATGCTTCCAAATAAAAAAAAATAAAAGAGAAATCAGGTACCAAATCAAAGCAAGGGAACCGGGTGCCACTACATACTGCGGGGTTGTGAGTTACATGCACTGCCACGAGCGTTTCAGATAAGGGACCCTCTGCGTGTATGTATTTCGATGCTGCGGTTTTCAGACAGTTTGCGGCTTCTCCGCACGTATTTTGCTCACACAGACACATCCTTACATTAGAGCTGTGTATAAAGCTGCTCGGCCTCGTCAGCTGAGGGACGGAGGTTCCCGCGATAGCCATAGCGACAGTCTGGCTGATCATACTCCCACCTTCGCCTTCATGGTCATCAGCCCCAGAGCAGTTCGGACGCCCTCTCTGATTGAGACTTTCTAATAAAATGACGAAAACATAAATAATTTTAACCATACATACATACATATATATATATATATATATTTATACAGTCATGGCCAAAATTGTTGGCACCCCAGACATTTTTCCAGAAAATCAAGTATTTCTCACAGAAAAGTATTGCAGTAAGACATGTTTTGCTATACACATGTTTATTCCCTTTGTGTGTATTGGAACAAAACAAAAAAAAGGGAGGGAAAAAAAGCAAATTGGACATAATGTCACACAAAACTCCAAAAATGGGCTGGACAAAATTCTTGGCACCCTTAACTTAATATTTAGTTGCACACCCTTTGGAAAAAATAACTGAAATCAGTTGCTTCCTATAACCATCAATAAGCTTCTTACACCTCTCACCCAGAATTTTGGACCACTCTTTCTTTGCAAACTGCTCCAGGTCTCTCTTATTGGAAGGCGCCTTTTCCCAACAGGAATTTTAAGATCTCTCCACAGGTGTTCAATGGGATTTAGATCTGGACTCATTGCTGGCCACTTCAGAACTCTCCAGCGCTTTGTTGTTATCCATTTCTGGGTGCTTTTTGACGTATGTTTGGGGTCGTTGTCCTGCTGGAAGACCCAAGATCTCAGACGTAAACCCAGCTTTCTGACACTGGGCTCTACAGTGCGACCCAAAATCCTTTGGAAATCCTCAGATTTCATGATGTCTTGCACACATTCAAGGCACCCAGTGTCAGAGGCAGCAAAACAACCCCAAAACATCATTGAACCTCCACCATATTTCACTGTAGGTACTGTGTTCTTTTCTTTGTAGGCCTCATTCCGTTTCCGGTAAACCGTAGAATGATGTGCTTTGCCAAAAAGCTCTATCTTGGTCTCATCTGTCCACAAGACGTTTTCCCAGAAGGATTTTGGCTTACTCAAGTACATTGTGGCAAACTGTAGTCTTGCTTTTTTAGGTCTCTGTGTCAGCAGTGGGGTCCTCCTGGGTCTCCTGCCATAGCGTTTCATTTCATTTAAATGTTGACGGATAGTTCGCGCTGACACTGATGCTCCCTGAGCCTGCAGGACAGCTTGAATTTCTTTGGAACTTGTTTGGGGGCGCTTATCCACCATCCGGACTATCCTGCGTTGCAACCTTTCATCAATTTTTCTCTTCCGTCCACCCACAGAGAGATTAGCTACAGTGCCATGGGTTGCAAACTTCTTGATAATGTTGCGCACTGTGGACAAAGGCAAATCTAGATCTCTGGAGAGGGACTTGTAACCTTGAGATTGTTGATATATTTCCACAATTTTGGTTCTCAAATCCTCAGACAGTTCTCTTATCCTCTGTTGTCGATGCTTAGTGTGGCACACACAGACACACAATACAAAGACTAAGTGAACTTCTCTCCTTTTTATCTGCTTTCAGGTGTGATTTTTATATTGGCCACACCTGTTACTTGCCCCAGGTGAGTTTACAGGAGCATCACATGCTTGAAACAATCTTATTTTAAGGGTGCCAAGAATTTTGTCCAGCCCATTTTTGGAGTTTTGTGAGACATTATGTCCAATTTGCTTTTTTTCCTCCTTTTTTTTTGTTTTGTTCTAATACACACAAAGGGAATAAACATGTGTATAGCAAAACATGTGTTACTGCAATACGTTTCTGTGAGAAATACTTGATTTTCTGGAAAAATGTCTGGGGTGCCAACCATGTCGGCCATGACTAATATATATATACACACACACACGCATTTAAGTTGCAGTGGGGAGCAAAAAAGTGAGATTAAAGCCTCCACACTGCAAATAATGTCCTCTGCAACTATAAACTTTATTAACAAATCCCAGCAGTTCAGAAAACTTCTTCACAGAGTCACGTGCTACATTCCCCACGATATATATAAATACATACATACATACACTAACAGGCCAGAAAAAGTCACACACTGTAATATTTGGTTGTGTCGCCTTTTGCTGTGATCGCGGTACGCATTCACCGCGGCATCGTGTCGATAAGCTCATACAACGTCACAGCATATATTTGCGTCCAGAGTGTCATTAATTTGTGGCCAAGATCTTGTATTGATGATGGGAGAGTCGCGGCGCTGCGTAAAGTCTTCTCCAGCACATTATCCCAAAGATTAACCTCAATGGAGTAAAGGTCTGGACTGTGCGGTGGCCAATCCATGTGTGAAAATGATGTCTCATGCTCCCTCAACCACTCTTGCACAATTTGATCCCGATGACAGTCAATCACAGCCTGAAGTCTGGAACGCATAGACATCACCAGACGCTGGGTTTCATCCCTGGTGATGCTCTGCCAGGCCTCTACTGCAACTGTCTTCAGTTCCTGCTTGTTCTTGGGGCATTTTCCCTTCAGTTTTGTCTTCAGCAAGTGAAATGCATGCTCAATGGGATTCAGGTCAGGTGATTGACTTGGCCATTGCATAACATTCCACTTCTGTCTCTTTAAAAACTCTTTGGTTGCTTTTGCAGTATGCTTTGGGTCATTGTCCATCTGCACTGTGACGCGCCGTCCAATGAGTTCTGCAGCATTTGGCTGAAAGTGAGGAGATAATATTGTCCGAAACACTTCAGAATTCATCCTGCTGCTTTTGTCAGCAGTCACATCATCAATAAATACAAGAGAACCAGTTCCATTGGCAGCCATACATGCCCACGTCATGAAACTACCACCACCATGCTTCACTGATGAGGTGGTATGCTTAGGATCATGAGCAGTTCTGTTCCTTCTCCATACTCTTCTCTTCCCATCACTCTGGTACAAGTTGATCTTGGTCTCATCTGTCCATAGGATCTTGTTCCAGAACTGTGAAGGCTTTGTTAGGTGTTGTTTGCAAACTCTAGTCTGGCCTTCCTGTTTTTGAGGCTCACCAATGGTTTACATCTTGTGGTGAACCCTCTGTATTCACTCTGGTGAAGTCTTTTCTTGATTGTTGACTTTGACACACATACACCTACCTCCTGGAGAGTGTTCTTGATCTGGCCAACTGTTGTGAATGGTGTTTTCTTCACCAAGGAAGGAATTCTTCGGTCATCCACCACAGTTGTTTTCTGTGGTCTCCCGGGTCTTTTGGTGTTGCTGAGCTCACCGGTGCGTTCCTTCTTTGTGAGAATGTTCCAAACAGTTGTTTTGGCCACGCCTAATGTTCTTGCTATCTCTCTGATGGGTTTGTTTCTTCAGCCTAATGATGGCTTTCTTCACTGATAGTGACAGCTCTTTGGATCTCATCTTGAGAGTTGACCGCAACAGATTCCAAATGCAAATAGCACACTTGAAATGAACTCTGGGCCTTTTATCTGCACATTGTAATTGGGGTAATGAGGGAATATCACACACCTGGCCATGGAACAGCTGAGAAGCCAATTGTCTCATTACTTTTGGTCCCTTAACAAGTGGGGGCACATCTGCAAACTGCTGTAAGTCCTACACCGTTCACCTGAGTTGGATGTACATACCCTCAAATTAAAGCTGACAGTCTGCAGTTAAAGCACATTGTGTTTGTTTCATTCCAACTCCATTGTGGTGGTGTATAGAGCCAAAGATGTTAGAATTGTGTCGATGTCCCAATATTTATGGACCTGACATATATATATATATATATATAATACATATATATATATATATATGTGTTTATTATTGCAGAAGCCACCTGCACATCACAGCAATTCAATGAATTGCATCCCAGAGCTCCTGTGCCACATTCCCCATATGCAGCAAGGAATTCTGGGTAGGATAAGCAAATGAGATATATATATATATATAAAGAGGAGTCTTTCAGGTGTCTTATAATTCTTATGATGATTTGATAAAATACAAGTGCAAATATCAGTAAATACACCGTAACGGGTTATTACTAATCAATCCTCCACCCCTGGACAGTAACAGAAATGTCAAACCTGAAAACCCTCTAATCGTCATTATTTTGCAGCAATTTAGGGACCTCAAAGAATAAAGTAAAATAGTTTTTGTCACTGATTGTAAATTCTAATCCTCAATTTAGTGTGAGGCTGTTTTTTCACTCCGTGACCTTTAGTCGCAGGGAACGTACCAGTAAAATCGTAAAGTTGGGGCACGGTTTCCATGACAATGCCAATCAGTGGGAGATACAACGTGGCCACTCGGGCCTTTACCTCTGGATCAGCATACCGGGGATCGGAGTCATGGGTAGATAGCAAGTTATGTACCATATTGATGACCTTCTTATGTAATCCAAACAAGCTGTGAGAGGGAGATCAGTAAATGTGGTTAGTTATCTCGCACAGAGCAAACAGTGACAGCGATCAGTAAAGGCTATTTAAACAAAGGACGTGCTCTAAAATAACCCCTGAATGCACAGGATCGGGGCTGGCTTCTAAAATCACCCCATTTTACTATTTATGTAACTTACAGAAACATTCTGAAAGCTGATCTGACACGTGTACAGTTAAATGAAATTCTTTGCATCGAGAGATACAGGCAGGCAAATCCATATATAACACACACACACACACGCATTAAGGTTATTGCTGTGCAAATGCAGAGACCATTTCCATTTGTCTGTAATATTAAAGAGAAAAGAAAAAACATGTAAAAATTGGGTATTTCTAATTTCAGGAAACAAATTTTGAAACTATTTAGCCGGGGTCTTTTTTAGCGTTTGTAGATTTGGGGGATTAAAGTTTGAAAAAGTGTATTTTTTCATCATATTGCATAATTATTTTTATAGTAAATTATAGATATGATGAAAATAATGGTATCTTTAGAAAGTCCATTTAATGGCGAGCAAAACGGTATATAATATGTGCGGGTTCCATAAACAAGTAAGAGGACAATTAGACCTAAACGCAAACAGCGCAGAAACGTAAAAACAGCAGAGGGTACTTTTGGGCTGACAATGGTAATGACGCCCGGTCACTAAGGGGTTCATTTATTTGCTCTTTATCTTCTTTTTTTATCTTTAAAATTTTTATTTTGAAATGAAGGCATCATAAAAACAGGGAGTGAGGGCCTCGCAGGGCCACAGGTAATGTTATCAACATAAGCACTTCGGTAGAAAATAACAAAAGGGGGGGGGGGTCATACGAAAAATCAGCCGGATTTCAGAAAACAGGGGGGGGGGAGTAGTAACGATAGCCATCAAAAGGGCTTCAGAAGAACACAAAAATAAAAGTAAGAGGAAAATCAGAAGTCTCAAATTTATCCCCATCCAGGGAATGTCAGCAGGGAAAAAGAAAAAGAAAAAAAAAAAAAGAAAAAATAATATCCGAAGTGTCTCTGAGCAGCATAAAACAAGGGGGAAAATGGATAAGATACACAGAATCAAAGGGGGAGGGGGGGGGGGGTCTTGCCGCCAAAAAGAAAAATCAAAGTCTCAACATGGGGGGGGGGGGGTGAGGGAATAAAATAAAATGTTTCGCATATTCCGGCTCAGTGAAATCAGAAAGTCAGCAAATAAAGAAAAAGAGTCCTCAAAAGTGTCTCAAAATTCGGAACGAAAAAAGAGGGGGGGGTAAAAATAAAAATTTCCTCAGAAAAACAGAGCTAATTAAAGAAAATGAAAGCAAAAGGAGGGGGGGGAGGGTTTCGATGGGCGATCAGAGAAATCAGTATAAAATTAAAATAAAAATTTGGAGGAAACTTCACCGCAAAAGGTCTTTCAGCCCGCATCCCGAAATGATACCTCTCGTAATGCAGGCAATGCAGGGGCACCGCCATTCGCGTGGATGGCACATCGGGAAGGGTACGGGTCATGTATGCTCTGCCTCCATGGCTCTCCCGGGGCCGCACAACCCAGTAACTGGAAACAAGGCCAGTACATCCATTCTTCAGCAGCTAGGCCTCCGCTTCCCTTTGCCTTCACCACAGACCTCACAGACGCGGTCACCTCCGTTCTCTCAGCGACCGTCAACTCATCAGGGTCCACGCAGGCAGCACTGTCTCCTCGTGACTCAGGGATCCCCCCGGTCATCCGGCAGCTCGAGCCCGACTCAGAAGCCAGTCGTGTCGAATCAGCGCTGCGCGGAACCTCCTCCTCAATAGGATCTTTATACGCCGATCGTCCGATAAGCGCCCCGGTCCTCTCCTCTTCAAACTCTGAATCCGCAGGCATCTGGCCAACCGTCAATACGGTCAGTAGTCGATGCCAAGAACTGCATAAAAGTGGTTTTCCCTCCTCCTCCGGCCTCCACTTCAAGCACCGTTCCATGTCTGCAAACATCGCCTCCATTCCGCTCACCGGGGGGGAGGGGCGCTCCCAGTCCTGCCACGCCGTACACTCCCGTTCCCATCTGATCAAGGGGACCTCAGTCACAGTCGGAAGATGGGGGCCCTCCATCTTCACTGCTTGCGACCAACGAGCGCCCGACACAGGGGGAAGCTGGAGACCCGGCAGGCAATACAGGGTAGGCTGCAAAATGTCTGACAGCCGACCAGGCCCGAAAATAAAACCACAGAAAATCTCAGCTGCACCCCGGGGGGGGGGGACAGAAACGGGCCCCGGAGCAATCCACGTAGTAGCCAGCCCCGCAGGAACTCCAGTAAAGGGTTTTCTAGGTGGAAACTCCAGTAAAAGTTGCTGAAGTCATGAAAGTCTTGCGGAGCTCCACCAGAGCACGTCTGCTTCCATGCGGTGCTGGCCACGGCCCCCTCTTTATCTTCTTATTATTAGTTTAGGTATATTGCGCCAGCATATTCTGCAGCACGGTACAGGGGTCACAGTAAACTCGGGTGGTACATGGCTAGACATGAGGTGGAGAGGCCCCCCGATCCGTAAAGAGCTTACATTATCCATTCCGTCCCCGGACTAATGGCTGGGGCTGCCGCATTATTTCAGTCTGCAGTCTAGTCCCCATCTGGCAATATTGCATTTATATTTTAATTAATCGGGGCAATTTTTTTTCCAATCTCACAATTAAATCAAGTTTTACCACCAGCTTCCCCTTTTCCCCCTTAAATAAATGGGCAGATACCGCTGACAGTAAATTCCGCAAAGACGGATTGAAGCCGTGCGCGCATGTACAGAGCCAATCCATCAGCTGCCATCTCTCCAAATGATCGCTGCTGCCGAGTGGTCCCCGGCAGGGGGAGTATTCAATTCCTGTCTACCTGGAGACAGCTGTGTAGGTGGAGGAAACCCCTACGCTTCACACAGCAATAAAGTATCCAGGTTCAGGGCTAACTCAAGGAATGCATCTAGAGCCAACAGAGTCAACTTGTTGGCCAGAGGCCGTGTAGATATATAGTTTGGACAGATATATGCCTTTATAGATATAAAAGGTGGGCAGATATATGCCTTTATAGATATAAAAGGTGGGCAGATATATGCCTTTATAGATATATAAGGTGGGCAGATATATGCCTTTATAGATATATAAGGTGGGCAGATATATGCCTTTATAGATATATAGCTTTGGCAGATATATGCCTTTATAGATATATAGTTCGGGCAGATATATGCCTTTATAGATATAAAAGGTGGGCAGATATATGCCTTTATAGATATAAAAGGTGGGCAGATATATGCCTTTATAGATATATAGTTCGGGCAGATAGAAGCCTTTATAGATATATAAGGTGGGCAGATATATGTCTGTGTAGCTATATAGGTGAATATATAAAGCACAGAGACCATTGGCGTGGAGCAGCTCCTCTGAGTTCAAGCATCACATCTTTTGTCTGCGGAGGCACAGAGTGTGATTTACAGAGGGGGATAGTAACACATTAGCATGATTTTAGGTGTCGTCTGCAAAACACATGATTGCAATTAATTGACAGTACATCTCCCAGGTTTAGTTGGCTTCGAGACTTGCACATCACCACAATTTTCACCAAAAAACGGATTTTTTTTTTTTTTTTTAATCTGTCCGTTCACTTCGTCACCCATAGAAATAATGTTAGGAGAAATATAATGGGAATAAAGTGAAAGTAACTGTATAGGAAATAAAACAAGGAGGTTCAGGAAGATTTAATTTAAGAGGCGAAGAGAAATTAACAGACGTTGAGGGTGGGGAGAGGTAACACTGGTCTGGAAATAATGTGGAATAAAGCCCCACATGTCATCTCAGGGAAACAGAAGAAAATTTAAGAAAGTGATATTTTATTTTGTACTGGTAGAACATGTTTAGTGATAGTGTAGATGTCACTTATACTTGTACATTTACCCTCTTTTACATTGGTAAAATTGTTTTTTTCCAAACAACGGCCCTTTGTTGTGGTTACAAACCCACAACATTCTATGACATCATACAGGCTGCTCCTGTGATGTCGTAAAGGTTGCTGCTGTTGTAACTGCCTGAACATTCCATTGTGTCTCAGACACATCTGAGGCTCTGACAGAGCTCCACCTGTATCCCTGTGCATGGTGTAGAGATCTCGCCTCACTTGGATGTGTCTGAAGACTTGGAGCTTGACTACTTTAGATAAAACCTTGGTGCTTTGGAGGTTCTAGCTGTGAGCGATATAGTCTGTGTTGCTACTCGTATACCCGTTAACACAGATTAGTCGGTGTTAATATCCCCTTAAGCTTTGCGCGTGCTGCGTTAGGAGGCTTGCATAAAGGGAGGAGGAGGAAGGTGGGGTAGGAGATACTTGCCTAGTGCTCAGCAGTTTATAGCCATATTAATCTATTGATAATGATTGTTTTAGGTCTGTCTATATGTGTGTACGTCTCTCCCACGGGTGTGGAAATTTAAAAAAATATCTACTTGTCCAACGGATTAAGTGGTAGTCCAATCTACTTGTTCCGCAGGACGATCTACTTGTCCTGAGAAGAACATTAATTTCAACAAAATAGTCTTTAAATAGAGGTCTTTATTCATAACAGCCTAAAGAGGCAGCGTCAGATACATGTGATGAATAAAGACCTCTATTTAAACACTATTTTGTTCTGTATATGTATATATACATATATATATACACACACACTCCGAGGGCTGCAATATGTATGTATATATACATACTGAGTTCTGAAATATATATGTGCGTGCACACACACACACACTTCAAAACTCAGTATATATATAAAAACACACACACTGCAGCCCTCATATACACACTGAGGGCTGCAATGTGTATGTATGTTTTAACACACACACACATTGCAGATACATATATATACATACACACACATTGCAGCCCTGTGTGTGTATTTACATACATACACATTGCAGCCCTGTGTGTGTATATACATACATACAATATGTATGTATGTAAATACACACACACCGGGCTGCAATGTGTATGTATATACATACACATTGCAGCCCTCAGTGTGTGTATAATATAAATATATATACACATTGCAGGTGTGTTTGTGTGTATTTACATACATACACATTGCAGCTCTGTGTGTGTATACATACATACAATGTGTATGTATGTAAATACACACACAGGGCTGATATATATATATATATATATATATATATATATACACACACACACACACACACAGGCATGTTTTAGACCTCAGACCAGACATGGGGCTCTGTCCGAACGCTCTAACAGCATTCGGACAGGCCCGTGCAGCTCACCGCGTTCATACTTACCTTCCACGAGCGCCGCCTGCAGTCTTTCAGTGGCCGCTCGTTGCTAAGCCCCCAGGCACGATCTCACGAGATTGCTCCCGGCACGATCTCGCGAGATCGCGCCTGGGGCCTTCCCAGCGAGCGGCCGCTGGAAGACTGTGCAGGCGGCGCTCGTGGAAGGCAGGTATGAACGCGGTGAGCTGCAGGGGCCTATCCGAATGCCGTCAGATTGTTCGGACAGCCGCCCCAGCCCCTCGGATGCCGGCAAGCCAGCTCACTGCTGGCTTCCGGTATCGGGGGCATCCCTGGAATTAGCCTGCAGTTCGGCGGGCTTCTAGCCTGCCGGCGCATCTCAAAAAAAACAACTTGCCCGGCGCCCGGATCTTCATGTCCCGGGTGTCGGGTGATACAATTCCCACACATGTATCTCTGTCTATGTATGTCCGTCAGTCTATGTATGTCCCTCAGTCTATGTATGTCCCTCAGTCTATGTATGTCCCTCAGTCTATGTATGTCCCTCAGTCTATGTATGTCCGTCAATCTATACATTTATTTATTTGTAAAGTGTTTTACCAGGAAGAATACATTGAGATTTCTCTCGTTTTCAATGTTCATCAGTCTATACAGGTCTCTTTCTAAACAATCACCCCTTAAAACTTAACAAGCTCTTATTTCATAGAAACGCCAGATTAACCTCTTAATGCCCAGAGGGAAGGGCAGTCCTTCATGCCACGGTACCCTAGAGGTTTCCCCCCACAGGGGGTTTTTCCTCTCCTGATGGCTAAAGGATGACTCTCCGTGAGTCCAGAGGTAGTCTACAACATGGCTATTTGAAGGCCAAATCTATAATAATATATTTCTGCTTTGCTATAGCACATAAGCCCCCTATTTATTTATTTATTTATAAAGGATTTTACCAGGAAGGATACATTGAGATTTCTCTCGTTTTCAAGTATGTCCTGGGACATACTATCAATCCGTTACATGCTATAAAATGACTTTCAGTGTCCTAAATCTACTTAATAAATATAGCATTAATTTAAATATATAATGTCTCATTTTGATTTACTTATTTTTTTAAAACTAAGAAATTAATCTGAGTTGATTGGAGATGGTTCAGAGCAGTGTTTCCCAAACCTATCCTCGGGACCCTCAACCAGGCCAGATTTTGCAAATCACCTTGGGGAAATGCAGACTGAATCCTGCAATCACTGAGCAGCAAATAAGATCACCTGTGCTGCGCTTCAGATATTTGTCAAACATGGCGTGTCAGCGGGTCTCGAGGACAGGTTTGGGAAACTGGTTTAGAGGTACAACCTGGGAAAATTCCCATGTCCATTTGAAGGAACATGGAAAGTAAACCAGAAAGAGGTACCTCACACATAAAACAAGGATTGATCTCACACCACAAGAACAAGAGAAGAAAAACCCATCAGCGACTCACCCTTCAGCCTCTGGGTCCAAGATGACGGCCAATTCAGTGAGCACGAGGCCCGCCAAATAATGCTGCTGCCGGAATGGCACAGACAGCTCAAACATATTAGCGATCTTCTGGTCCTGAATGTTTGTGGAAAATCCAGAGCTCTGTTGGACATGTAGATAAAACACAATCAGAAGCTGGATGGACTGCAGAAATGTGAAAATATATATCCGTTCTCACTTCATCTGTCTCCAAAATGTATAAAATTAGAAACATGCGTCACCCTTTCCTTACCATAGCAATCTGCAAGACTCTACATCAGTGATCTCAAACTCTGACCCTGCCCCCCCAGATGATTCTGAACTGCAGCTCCCATGATTCTCTGTCCAGGTATTGCATTCAAAGAATTCTGGGCATTGTAGGCAATTAACTTCGGGGGGGGGGGGGTTTGTTGAGACTTATGCTCTACACTAAATTTTTTCTTCCTTTGTGTTGTGGGAGGATAGAGGAGAATGATATACATATCTCCTTCACCACCATGGAAGCGTATACTTGATCTTAAAAAAGCACCTGCTGGTGCCCTGATATCGAATATACTCCATCTGGAGCAACGAAAACGTATTTTGTTTATTGCGAACTCCACAACGGCCCCTAATGTTTCAACACATCGAGTCGGACATACAATTGCTTAAAAACTTTGGCATTCCATTTTTTCCTTTGAAGGAACACAGAGCCCAAAGCTATAAAGTACGTGTTGTAGTGCTATATGGCCAGTAGAGGGTGTCCTCTGCCTCAAATATTATTTACCAGCTGTGAACATATACAGTACAGACACATACCACAAACGTTTTAACATATTGAGCAATGTTAAGTGATCTTCCATAAAACCATCAGGTCCTGCCAGTGGGTTTATGGAACATCACTTGGTTGAAGGAGTTAATATATATTTTTGACCGAATCAACTATAAACCATTATTTTTTTGTTGTGGAATCCTTATTATCTATTGTTATTATTGATGATCGTTATCTTTTAATTAATCTGCTACAGACCATTAAAAATAAATTAAAAGGAAAAAGCAGATAGATAAAATATAAAGTCACATATAGTAACAGTATCCCATAAACTTCGATACACAAAAAAAAAAAAAATCTCTCTAGAACCATGGTCTGTATTGGATTTATTGTATTGTAATAGAGGCAGGAAAAGAAAATCAGCTGAGAATTCCCAAAAAAAGGTTGTCATGTGGCTCGACGTCCTTATAAACCACCTCATATTCACGTTCTGCGTGTCACTTACCTGCGACGTAGCAGAGGAAACTGAAGGGGAAGGAGAAGAAGGCGGCGTCAGCAGACTGCAGGGCAGGTTTAAGGTGACGTAATGTTCGTGGCTGCAGATAATCCTCAGGAAATCCAGCCGCAGGGAAACCAGAATGCTTGGATTCGGCAACATGTACAATTTAGATGAAATCTGGTGTCCGCAAAAATAAATAAAAAAATGATAACCGTTTCCGTATGGAATTTCCACATAACATGGAATGAGTTATTTTTTAATGGGACACTACAGCGCTAGGATCAGCAACAGCCACTCCCTATGTTTAAACGACATTTCCCAAGATGCTTAGTCTAATAAGTGGCTGAGCATGGTGGGAGATGTGGTTCCAAAACACCTGGAGGGCCAAATCACAAATCACTCCGACCAGTCGCCGAACAGGGGTAAAAAAAAAATAAAAAAAT
Organism: Leptobrachium leishanense; assembly: GCA_009667805.1. Taxonomy (NCBI): domain Eukaryota; kingdom Metazoa; phylum Chordata; class Amphibia; order Anura; family Megophryidae; genus Leptobrachium; species Leptobrachium leishanense. The sequence goes on from CM019070.1 coordinate 20,223,076, forward strand.
TTATAAATAAAATAAACCGCAAAAACACGTTTAAAAGGCATAAATAAATAAACATGAATATCAAGGAAAAAATATATAAGGTCCTATGAATAACAATAAAAAGGACTGTTAGAGAAAAAAAATTGCTGAAAAATACCTAGAAAAATGCCTAAAAAAATTCTAAAAAATAAATTAATAATGAGACTTTTTGCTGCAAATGAAAAGAATAAACAGTTGGATAAAAGTTTTTTAAAAAAATCACCGTATTTTTATTAACATTGAAACCTAAGGGATTCGCCTGTTTAAAGTTGTCGAATGAAACCACCGAAAATCTGTGACAACTATTCGTTACTGTTCGGCGTTCTCTGAATAGATTAACCATTGCTTCTCTATGAGGATTTCACTGCCATCGAACAGCACCTTATTTCACTGGCAATTCGCCAATAATTGGCGAATCACCAGCTTTTTGAATAGCCGAATGGCCATGAAATTGCACCGTACGGGAAAATTCACCATTCAGTGCTATTCGGTGGCAAGTTCGGCTCTCTTTGAATAACCCCTATAATCTGCTGTGCACGTCTACGCAGTTAGCAGGGATCGAGCTGGTAAGTAAAGCGCATTCATTCAGGTAGTTAAGTGATGAATATATTGAAGTCTGCTTAGCGGACGCTTTGATAACTTTTGCATTTTACAGACTACACGTAGCACCATCTGATACAAAAATTGGAAAAAAATAAATCCTCTTTCCTGCTCACTGCAAATGATACAGCAGCCAATCACGTTAAAGATTAGGGCTGGGAAGGCCGTAGAAATGTCAGGAAATGAAAAGAGAAGATAAGGTTTGTGTGTTAAAAAGGTGCACACACGGGATCAAGGGGAGCATAGGAAGACATGGGGACTGTCACAATGTGGGTTGTGTTTGTGTACCTGTTTGAAGTAGGCCTTAATCAGGCTAAAGACAAAACCTCTGTCCATCACCGACAACAGGTCATTGAGGAAGAAAGCCAGGCTGACATTCAGTCTTTCCACCATTTCTGTGTCCTATTAAAATAATAATAAAAAAAAATATATAAATAAGAAAAAGGAACATTACTTACTACAATAACAGAAGAAAAGGTTTGTGAGCATGGGGGCCGGATTAAGATATTCTTTACGTGCCTGGAGCTGAAAATTTCGGTGGGCCTATTTTTTGGAATTGTGTGAAATTAAAACAGATTTTATATAACTGAGCAGATACATATATAAATGGGAAGATATATGGCTGTGTAGATATATATGGGGCAGATATATGGCTGTGTACATATACATGGGACAGATATATGGCTGTGTAGATATATACGGGGCAGATATATGGCTGTGTAGATATATACGGGGCAGATATATGGCTGTGTAGATATATATGGGGCAGATATATGGCTGTGTAGATATATACGGGGCAGATATATGGCTGTGTAGATATACATGGGACAGATATATGGCTGTGTAGATATATACGGGGCAGATATATGGCTGTGTAGATATATACGGGGCAGATATATGGCTGTGTAGATATATATGGGGGCAGATATATGGCTGTGTAGATATATACGGGGCAGATATATGGCTGTGTAGATATATATGGGGCAGATATATGGCTGTGTAGATATATACGGGGCAGATATATGGCTGTGTAGATATATATGGGGGCAGATATATGGCTGTGTAGATATATACGGGGCAGATATATGGCTGTGTAGATATATATGGGGGGCAGATATATGGCTGTGTAGATATATATGGGGGGCAGATATATGGCTGTGTAGATATATATGGGGGGCAGATATATGGCTGTGTAGATATATATGGGGGCAGATATATGGCTGTGTAGATATATACGGGGCAGATATATGGCTGTGTAGATATACATGGGGCAGATATATGGCTGTGTAGTTATATATCGGGGCAGATATATGGCTGTAGATATATATGGGGCAGATATATGGCTGTGTAGATATAATATGGGGCAGATATATGGCTGTGTAGATATATATGGGTCAGATATATGGCTGTGTAGCTATATATGGGGCAGATATATGGCTGTGTAGATATATATGGGGGCAGATATATGGCTGTGTAGATATATATGGGGGGCAGATATATGGCTGTGTAGATATATACGGGGCAGATATATGGCTGTGTAGATATATATGGGGGGCAGATATATGGCTGTGTAGATATATATGGGGGCAGATATATGGCTGTGTAGATATATATGGGGGGCAGATATATGGCTGTGTAGATATATACGGGGCAGATATATGGCTGTAGATATATATGGGGCAGATATATGGCTGTGTAGATATAATATGGGGCAGATATATGGCTGTGTAGATATATATGGGTCAGATATATGGCTGTGTAGCTATATATGGGGCAGATATATGGCTGTGTAGATATAATGTGGGGGCATATATATGGCTGTGTAGATATATATGGGGCAGATATATGGCTGTGTAGATATAATATGGGGGTAGATATATATGGGGCAGATATATGGCTGTGTAGATATATATGGGGGCAGATATATGGCTGTGTAGATATATATGGGGGCAGATATATGGCTGTGTAGATCTATATCGGGGCAGATATATGGCTGTGTAGATCTATATCGGGGCAGATATATGGCTGTGTAGATATATATGGGGCAGATATATGGCTGTGTAGATATATATGGGGCAGATATATGGCTGTGTAGATATATATGGGGCAGATATATGGCTGTGTAGATATATATCGGGGAAGATACATGGCTGTGTAGATATATATATGGGGGTAGATATATGGCTGTGCAGATACATATCGGGGCAGGCCTCTCCTCAAAGGGCCCTATTCCAAGGTTGGTGCTAACTTAACCAGAGTGGTTATAAACGAATATACTCCATAGTACATATAATGGCTCTGCTAAGTTTACAACAGCTCTGGTTAAGTTAACACCAACCTTGGAATTGGGCCAAAAATCCTTCCCAAGCATTCACGCTTACCTTCTGAAATCGAGTGATGATATCGTTGGCCATCGTGCTGACTAAGGCCGTGATGTCGTCCATGAATCGCTCTGGAAATCGATGTTTCCGCGGGGAATCCAGCTTGTCCGCAAAATATAAGTGATGCACCATGCTTTTCACCTGCGAGAACGTCAGAGAACACCTAAATCAGGGATCATAAACTCCGCCTGTCCTGAGTTTGGACAGAGAATCATGGGACATTAGTAGATCAGAAACATAGGGGGGGGGGTCCAGAGTTTGAGATCCCTGACCAAAATGTTGCAAGAACCCCATAATGACCTCCCAAACATGGCCGTCACTAAATAAAAAAACCTTAACATCACCCCCGTCAAGACCTGAAAGAACCAGGAATACTTCAATTGGGCTGACAACAGAGCAAGTCAGGGATCAGCAGCCTCGGCCCTCCAGAGGTTTTGGAACTACATTTCCCACGAGTCTCTGCTAATGAGTGGCTGAGTAACATGGGAGTTGTAGTTTCAGAACATCTGGACGGCCAAGATTGCTAAACCATGGTGTAATTCCTGTGATCAGCACTGCATGGGTTAACTGGAGATTTATTGCCCCTTACTCCCAATATTAGCATCAATCTTACACAGAAAGTTTATTATATCACAAATCCAATAGTAGGCGCTCAAAATCGCACATTTTTACACTCCATGGAAAAAAAAAAAACTGAAATATTGTTCCTAAAAATCCACCAGACAAGAACTGAATATTTTCTAATATATATATATATATATATATGTTACGGGTAAAGCCAGGAGTGCGGTTAATCCTAGGAGTACCCGGGTAATCCTGACATTACCCAGGCGTCATTAGCAAAAGTCCGAAGTGAAATGAAATTTCAGACTTTACCCGGGTAATCTGCAAAGTATCCAGAGGCCTCTGGGTAATCCGCTTTTCTGCTCTATTTTAACTAGGGATGTGCGTTTCGGAATTTCCACGAAATTTCCCGATTCGTGCATTCGGATTCGACCGATTTTCCGAAAATTTTAAGATCCGAAAACAGCGGATCCGAACGAATTTTCGTGCCAAAACGAAAACTTTTCGGAATTTTCGAATGGACTACAAATGTGTAAAATCGAAATTCATTTTCATTCCATTCGTGATTTCGGCTCCATTCCTGACTTCGGTTCCATTTCAGTAATTTCGGATATCATATTTATATCGCTGATTCTGTAATTAAGTTTCATTCACATGAGAAATCTCAATGTATCCTACTTGTAAAACATGAGAAATCTCAATGTATCCTTCTTGTAAAACATGAGAAATCTCAATGTATCCTACTTGTAAAACATGAGAAATCTCAATCTATCCTTCTTGTAAAACATGAGAAATCTCAATGTATCCTACTTGTAAAACATGAGAAATCTCAATGTATCCTTCTTGTAAAACATGAGAAATCTCAATGTATCCTTCTTGTAAAACATGAGAAATCTCAATGTATCCTTCTTGTAAAACATGAGAAATCTCAATGTATCCTTCTTGTAAAACATGAGAAATCTCAATGTATCCTTCTTGTAAAACCAGAGAAATCTCAATGTATCCTTCTTGTAAAACCAGAGAAATCTCAATGTATCCTTCTTGTAAAACATGAGAAATCTCAATGTATCCTTCTTGTAAAACATGAGAAAATCTCAATGGCAGAATTATCGTATCGGCAGAATTATCGTATCGTATAATTATCGTATCGTATCGTATAATTATCGTATCCGAAAAACCATTAGTTTACGTCAAAATGAATAGACACTTTGAAACGAGGAGAACAGACGTTCCGAAAAACACAAAAATTTACGAAATCTCGAAAAAAAGTAGATCCGAAAAACGAAACGAAACAAAAATCGGCAGAAACGAGTCGAAACGAAAATGTTCAAAATCCGAACGAACCGAAAAAAAAAAAAAAAAAAAAAAAAAAAAAATCGGTGCACAAGCCTAATTTTAACCGGGTAATTCGCACATTACCCTAGTGTTGCTGGATAAAATGTCATGTGCAACGAAACATCAGACTTTATCCGGGTAATCTGTAAAGTATCCAGAGGCCTCTGGGTTCTCGGCTTTTCAGCAGGTTCCATTTGACTGAATTCCGAGGATTACCCGGGTAAAGCTGCAAACTGTCATCTGACCGATAACAAAATAGTGTTTTTAATGAAACTGTAACCACAGTTACAAACCACACTAAATAACCGTCATCTTACTCTGTGCGTTAATTGTCTGAAAATTAAATTTATGAAGATAAAGATATTATATAAAGAGTAACCTGATGGTTATTATGTTTTATAAATGACATATAAGCACATATGACACATAATAAAGATCATGTAACTCTTTCACATTGATATAAGAAACATATCCTGTCACTCTGTATATTCATTATATCCGCAATACATTTTAATGTTTGTTTTTTTCAATTTTCGTTGATAATATCCATAGATAATAGCAAAATTCCCTTTTACCCAAGTGGGGTTGGATGCTCTGCAGATTACCCGGGTGAAGCTGTGGATAGTACTCAGATTACCCGGGTGAAGCTGTGGATAGTCCTCAGATTACCCGGGTGAAGCTGTGGATAGTCCTCAGATTACCCGGGTGAAGCTGTGGATAGTCCTCAGATTACCCGGGTGAAGCTGTGGATAGTCCTCAGATTACCCGGGTGAAGCTGTGGATAGTCCTCAGATTAGCCGGGTGAAGCTGTGGATAGTCCTCAGATTACCCGGGTGAAGCTGTGGATAGTCCTCAGATTACCCAAGTGAAACTGTGGATAGTCCTCAGATTACCCAGGTGAAGCTGTGGATAGTCCTCAGATTACCCAAGTGAAGCTGTGGATAGTTCTCAGATTACCCGGGTGAAGCTGTGGATAGTCCTCAGATTACCCGGGTGAAGCTGTGGATAGTCCTCGGATTACCCGGGTGAAGCTGTGGATAGTCCTCAGATTACCTGGGTGAAGCTGTGGATAGTCCTCAGATTACCCGGGTGAAGCTGTGGATAGTCCTCAGATTACCCGGGTGAAGCTGTGGATAGTCCTCGGATTACCCGGGTGAAGCTGTGGATAGTCCTCGGATTACCCGGGTGAAGCTGTGGATAGTCCTCAGATTACCCGGGTGAAGCTGTGGATAGTCCTCAGATTACCCGGGTGAAGCTGTGGATAGTCCTCAGATTACCCGGGTGACGCTTCAGACTTGCACATTACCCGGGTAAAGTGTGAATTTTTCAGCTCTTCCAGACTGTTACCCAAGGGCAGTTGGTTACTCCTAAGATTACCCGGGTAAAGTCCGAAATTTTCATTTTTTTCCAGCTTTACCCAGCAATTTTGGGTGATGTCAGGATTAACCGGGTAATCCTAGGATTAACCGCACTTCAGACTTTACCCGTAACATGTAACATATATATTTTCAAAGACTTACCATCAGCTCAAAGAAGAACCAGGCTTGCTGCAGGGCAGCTTCTCGCACGGTGCCGCTGCACACCACCCACTGCAACGCCAGCTCCTCATGGAACAACTGCACAACAGCAACACAAGATCACAACCCGTTACATGACACGCCGAACAGTCCAATGAAGGAAAAAAGAAAAGAAAAAAGGGACAAACCACCAGGAAATGCAAATATCAGGAAAAAATGGAAAACCAGGCAAAAAAAAAAAAAAAAATTATATATGCATAAACACATACAAATAAAATGTGGAAGAAAACGACAGGTGCGTCAAATGCAAGGATAATGACAGGAAGCAGCGCAAAGGCAAGCGCAACATGAAGAACGAAATACAACAGTCTCAACGATGTTTCTCAACCGGCTTCGTGGCGTAAAAGGGGAAAGATCGCTTTTCTCGCTTCTGAAATTAACACAAATGGGTTTTTTTGGGGTAAAATGTTCCGTTTCTATGAGAAAACATCACCAACGATATTTTTTTTCTGTTGTTTCATTTTTGAATTCACTGCTAGTTTCCCGGAGGCAAAACGACATGTTCTCTTTGCCAGCAGCCAATCAGCGTGCGCGTCGGCAGTACGCCAGTGTATCAGAGGTCAGCAACCTTCAGCTAATTCAGAACTACATTTCCCATGAGGCTCAGCCATTTTAATGAGTACCTGAGCATCATGGGAGATGTAGTTTCAAAATATCTGGGCGTGGGGCCAAGGTTGCTGACCACTGCGACATCAGGTTGGCTGCGTGTCCTTTTACGTGTGGGTTTGGGGCTTCCACGTGAAGAAAATGATGATAGCCCTATAGAAAGAGTGTATCGCTCCCTCAAACGCTATAGTGTGTATTTGCATTCCCTTACCCTGCCATTGCTTTTAATTTTATATCAAGTCAGGAGGCTTCATATTTTGCATTCTCTTTTCTTTACTAAAACATCAGCAGCAAGGAAAGTTTACATAGCAACAGCAGTAACCAATCAACAACAAGAGTGTAGTAAGTCCTTAGCCACGCCCTCTTTTCTTGCTGCTGGCGACCAGGTGAGACGTTTTCAAAACAGCTCCTGGTTGCCAGGCTTTAATTTAGGTGTAATTTGTCACTGTTAGGTTTATTATGTAATTTTATACTCAGATTTATTATATGTACTGTGCACCTGATTGTTTTTTTCCTAGGTTTCCTCCCTGCTGTGTGGGCACTCTCCCGCCTGCAGGTGCGCTTTGCTCGCGTTGCGCGACTTGCGGCGCCCCATCGTAATTTACTTTGTTTAAACAGCTCTGTTTTCTCCTTAAGGTTTTTTTTCCCCCCTTTCTTTGTGTTTTGCGCGGCGCCCGCCGCCTTCCCGCGAGTGCGCGACTAAACTTTCTCCTCAGGATAGTATGGCTTTTTGTCCGTGCGCACTCCGGCGGCCATCTTAGTTCTAACCAGCAATTGCCGCCATTCGGGACATCGCGTCTTCGTGTCCCGATGCAAACTAGCAGGTCAGCTCTTACATGTTAAACGGCCTCAGGTTCTATTTATATAAATAAATTATTATTTTTGGTGGGATTTCTGTCTGCCCAACGTAAACATCGGGTAAGCCCCGATACGCTTATACTATATATATACAAATAAATATTATTTCTTCTGGTGGGATCTGTCCCATGAAGGCATCGGGTGAGCCCCGATAGATATATATATATATAAAAATAAAATTTTCTGACAGGATATCTGTCCCACGAATGCATCGGGTGAGCCCCGATAAGTAAGTAAGTAAGTATGTATATATATATATATATATATATATATATATATATATATATAAAAATAAAATTTTCGGACAGGATATCTGTCCCACGAATGCATCGGGTGAGCCCCGATAAGTAAGTAAGTAAGTATGTATATATATATATATATAAAAATAAAATTTTCTGACAGGATATCTGTCCCACGAATGCATCGGGTGAGCCCCGATAAGTAAGTAAGTAAGTATGTATATATATATATATATATATATATAAAAATAAAATTTTCTGACGGGATATCTGTCCCACGACGGCATCGGGTGAGCCCTGCTAAGCTTATATATATAAACAAATATATTATTTATCAGGCGGGATATCTGTCCCACGAAGGCATCAGGTGAGCCCTGATAAGCTTATGTATATAAACAAATATATTATTTATCTAACGGGATATCTGTCCCACGAAGACATCGGGTGAGCCCTGATAAGCTTATATATATATATAAGTATATTATTATTCTGGCGGGATCTGTCTGTCCCACAAAGGCATCGGGTGAGCCACAACACATTAATTTATAATGAATATATTATTACCTTCCTGACGGCTAGTACAGGATTTTTCTGTTTGGCCACACTAAACATCAGGTGAGCCCTGATATATATCCCTATAAATTTTAATATATATAAATTACCTCAACAGGTGAGTCACGTTATTCTGTTTTCCATGGATCCTCCTCAGCTCCCCACCAATCCAGAGGAGCTTTCGGCCTGGCTTTTAGCTGCCATTTCAGAAACACTGCCCATAGCTTTGGCAGCCATGCCCCGCTTCCCCAGCCAGAACCTCCGGTCCTTTCTAGGGCCCAGTCACCGGCCCTTTCTGAGGGCTCCCATTCGGTTCATTCTGAGGCTGCCGTGCCATCTCGTAAAATACTCTGGAAGGGTTAATCTGAGTCCGCTGGCTAGGGTAAGGGCCCTGCTACAAACTCCTCCCGCACTTCTGTCCCCAAAGAAGGGGACGATGATTATGACATGGATATTTACCAGGCTCACTACCCGAGGAGGAAGGAGCCAATACCACCGGTGATCCACCGACTACTGCAAGCTCGACGGGTGAGCCCCGTTCTGATAGTTTAGCGATCGTGCCCTTCTCTACCGCTCCAACACCGCCTCGCTCCTTGGTGTCCTCGGATACCCCGGCGCCACTCCTCGACGCTAGAGGAGCTCCCCCTTTTTCGATCCATGCACTACCACCCACCCCAGGTCTTCGGCCTGGCTCCCGCCTGACCACACAGCGGAGTTTCTGCTCTTCTGGCTACGCGGTCTCTTAGTTAAAATTTCCAGGGCGCATCTGTGGGCAGGATGCCCTTGCCCGACGCTGCCTGACAAGGTATCTCTTACGCCAGAGTTTGACGTGGATTTCGTCTCCTTTCTGGGCAAGGTTGGCAGGGATCCTTGTCGAAGTCGAACAGGGCTTCCGCATCGCCCAGGACAAATGCTGGAGGTTTCAGGCCCGCTCGTCACGGTGGACGAAGCACTACCTTCTGGAAACATAGAAACTGTCGGCAGATAAGAACCTTTCGGCCCATCTAGTCTGCCCAATTACATGGATACTTTACCTGGATTTACCTTTTGTTTAGGATAGCCTTATGCCTACCCTGCTCGGCCCTGCAACGGTCCGTGAATGGGCACAGCGTGCCCTCTGTCTTTAGGTAACGCCAATGTCAGCATCTCTTCTGCACGCCGCAATGAGGCGCTTTTTCGCTGACGCTAATTTAACAAGTATGTGCTCCAAAGAATTGGGTCCTGCGGCCAAGGGGTTGTTTTTTTGGGGACCTCTTCTTAAAAGAATCGAATCATAAGGTTAACATCTATACCAACCTTCCGACTCTTGGGTCCTACGAATCGTATCTGGTTTCTTGATAGACTTTTCCCAGGTTCCCTTCCAGTCTGTTTTCCCCATACAATGTGTTCTGGTAGACAAGAAGTCTGCGGACCTTCGCCCGGTCTTAAACTGGATAGTCTTCAATCCCTTCTTGTCCTATCGACACTTCACAATGGAGAGCACACATCTACTCAGGGGTCTACCTTTCGGCCTCAGCTCCGCACCATGGTGCTTCAATGAAGCTCCTCTTACTGGCCATGGCCTCCATATATTCACAGGGCATCAGGTCTCTCATATACCTGGACAATATCTTCGTACTGGCTCAAGATCCGGTCCTGTTTTCCCATCACACGGCCCTAGTGCTTACTCTCCTGTAAGACCTCTGGTTCATTACCAACATGGACAAGTCAGCTTGTCGCCCAGCCCAAGTCATCACCCTTCTCCCTGGCCCACTGCATTATCGGGCGAGGCAACGTCAGAAAACCACGTGCCTCAGTCTCAATCCCTCCTACGACCAGCTGGTCCCTATCACTCCTGAGGCTCGAGTGGAACTCCTGTGGTGGCTGCGCCTCATGGAAGCCTGGAATGGGTGGGCCATTTTTGGCTCTCTACCGGACTTCGTATCGGAATCGGACGCCAGCCAGTCGGGTTGGGGAGCGACTTGCGGACGTGTATCCACGGGTGGGGCATGGACGCCAGAGGAACAGCCGCTTCACATCATCTGCCCTCTACTCCTTTGGGTCAACCTGTTTACTTCCCGCTTGACCCACCAGATGCAGACCGGCTTCAGTTGGCTTACGGACCTGCAGGCGGCAGCGGTGGATGCTTTCCTCCCACCATGGCCCCATCGAGGAGCCTACACTTTCCCCGTTCACGATGCTCACGTGCACGCTTCAAGAAGTCCGCAGATGGATGGTTTCGACTTCTACTCATGCCTCTATGGGATGCACAGAGCTGGTTGCCACTGACGCTACAACTCCCTTGTCTACTCCTGCCCGCTGCTGCCGTCCTTTTCCATCCATTCTTCTGGACCCTCAAGGCAACCCTAATCCAGTGGTATTGGAGGGCAATCTTCCACTGGTGGCTTGGACAATTTCCGGGGACCCTGCATGCTACCAGGCTTATCAGCTGCGGCTCGCTCCCTATTATGGGAATCCTGGACTTCTGGCACGCAAAAATGTTACGCCTGGGGAAATTTGGTGTGGTTGGTGTGTGCCTGATCCTGCTACAGCCCCTCTAATTTGTTGGCGAGCCTTTCCACGGCCGGCAAGTCCTATCATCACCTGGTTCCGCTCGACCATCTCGGTGGCTCACGCTCCCCTGGGTAGCGTTTCTGTGTGTTGTCTCCTCAAGGGCGTTAGGCTCGCTCGCCCGCCGCCCCAAATAATATACTCACTTTTGGGATGTGGTGCTTGTTTTGGAGTTCCTGCGTAACTGGCCAGATACTACTCGCTGTCCCTGCGTCAGCTCTTGATGTATTCTAACCATCATTTTGTGTTGGGGGTCCTTTAGACGTGTTTTGGATGCTAGAGCCTTCGATGCGCACGCTATGGTTTTCTCTCCTAAGGGAGTCGTTTTTCACGCTTACTAGATGTACAAAAACCCCTTTTTCTAAGGTTTTCTACCCTATGTGTCGCTAGGTGCGTTACGAACTACCTCTCCCACTTAGGCTCTTTGCGCTCCCCTCCGGTTGGCCAGCTCTTGGTCTCCTATGTTTCCACTTACAATCCTGTTTCCTCGCCTACACTTTCTAGAGGGGTCCCCTGGCTGCTCTCCCTAGCAGGTGTTGCTCCTCACTTCGGCGCTCACTCCGTGCGGGGTGCAGTGGCTTCTTCTGTTGCGGTCGCCGGCGGCTCCCTGTCCGACATACTAGCGGCTGCTGATTGTTCTAGGGCGGTCACCTTTCGTACCTTTTATTTTCGCCCTCGTCCTCATGCATCTGAGGCTCTGGTGCAGCTTTAAAACTGCAAAATATGAAGCCTCCTGACTTGATATAAAATTGTGGATTATTCCAGCCTTGGTGTTAGAATAATCTTAATTTTAATAAAGACAGGAGGCGAATATTTTTCCCGCCCGCCCATACCCGGGATTGCTCACATTGTACCGGATTTACTGCTATATTCGATAAAAAAAATAAATAAAAAAAAATTATAATAATAATAATAAATAAATAAATTTTGAATAAAGGATGTAATTTACGTATCTACACTTCTTCGACTTTTGTCCATTATTGTCTAACTATTTTTCATTCCCCTTAGTAGGGTTTGCATGTCTCATTGGCCTAGCCTACGGCTACTGTCTCATAATTGATTTAACTATTGATAATTCTTCGCTTTGACTGGTCAGTTAGTTAACTGTTGATTGGCAAGCCTCCATCACATGGTACTTTCACGTATCCTCTGCTTTCTCCGTAGCTTGATTTGCTTCTGCGGCCCTGTTGGTCTCCCATCGTTTCGGACGCCCGTTGGCTTCCAGTTCTGCGACTGACCATCTCGTTGACTCCTACCTAGTCTTGGCTTTCACCTCTTCAGTTTCCGGGTTCTTCCTACTTCTTGGATTTCTACGTCACGTCTCTCCTGCTCGTTCGGCATACAAGAAAAGAGGGCGTGGCTAAGGACTTACTACACTCTTGTTGTTGATTGGTTACTGCTGTTGCTATGTAAACTTTCCTTGCTGCTGATGTTTTAGTAAAGAAAAGAGAATGCAAAATATTCGCCTCCTGTCTTTATTAAAATTAAGATTATTCTAACACCAAGGCTGGAATAATCCACAATTATTCTTCATAGGAAAGGGATGGAAGTCATGTCCCATAACAGGCCATTAATTTAGAAGACCTGGATCATTGATGGTGAACTTTGGGACCCTGGATGTTTTGGAACTACATGTCCCATGATGCCTAGACACAGGTAAGGTTGGCTGAGCATCATGGGACATGTAGTTCAGAGACATCTGGGCTGCCCAGGTTCGCCATCCTCGCTCTAAACAGTTTCTAACATTAAAAAGTTGCTTTTTTTGTTTTTAGTAAGCGGATCACGGCTTAGGGAGGTTTTGGGATCATGTAAAATATGCGTACGAGAATCTACCTTTCTGGTCGGTAACCGTCCGGTCAATGTTTGTAAGAAACTTGACGTCTCTGTGTGCGACGACATTCGATTACATCGATCCATTGCCTACGAGGGTGGAGATGAATGATTGATGATAGCAGGTTAAACCTGGCCAAGCCGCCAGCGTCCGGCTTAGCGTGCGTCTCACCAAGGATGTAAAATATATTTACTGATGGACACACATGAGGGGAAAAGGGGAGAGAGAAAAAAAAAAAAAAAAAGACAACACACCCAAATTCCAAAAGGTTAAGAAAATAATATTAAATTGTACATATTTTATTTATAATTATAGAAAAATATATTATAAATAAAACTATGCATATAATTAATTATATTTGTTAACCTTTGGAGTTTTAATATATTCTATATAGATTTATAATTTTATTTCATATATTGTTAAATCATTGAAATATATAACTCCAAAGGATAAAAAATATATATATATATATATATACAAACCACGTATATACATACATATACAAATTCCAAAGATTACCAAAAAATATATTAATATCTCCAAGGGTTAAAAATATATATAAATATATTGTAGTATTTATATATTTTTAACCTTTGGATATATTGTATATATAAATTCCAAAATATATATATATATACATAAATTCATTTTTTTTTTTTATAGAATTTATATATTTTTAACCTTTGGCGTTTATAGATATAAACTCTAGACTCTAAAGGTTAAAAATTATTATTTTTTAATATATATATATCTACAAATCCCAAAGATAGAAATATATATATATATATATATATATATACACACACACACACATCTCCAAGGGTTAAAAATATATATATAAATCAATATTTATATTGTAGTATTTATATATTTTAAACCTTTGGAAATATATATAAATTCTAAAAGGTAAAAAAATAATAAAAACTATATATATATATATCTATTTTATAACCTTTGGTTTATATATAGTAATGGAGGTATTCTAGTTGTGGTCTTTTTGTGGAATAAGGGCCGCTGTGTTAGTTTAAGCATTCGTTTAGAATTTGGGAAGAGTTGAAATGATTTCCGTTCGCATGCAGGAAGCTGCAGTAAAGAGTTATTTGGTTGATTTAGTAAAAGGATTTATTCCAGGCAGGAAATGCCACCAAGAGTCAAGTAGGGGTAAAGTAGATCGGTAGAAAGAGCAAAGCTTGGCTGAGCATGATGGGAAATGAAGAAAAAATTTATTGTGAGCCCTCGTAAAATCCAGATAAAGGTAGAGATTTGCACCCCAGTTACAGGTCTGCGGTATGCTCGCATTTATTACCATATACAAGTATAATTCTGCGCTTTACTCCTCACATTACATTAATAACCTGCTCACCAGGCGTTACGTTTATTATGGTCATTGTTGGACTAAGTAATGGATGCAACATGCTATACTGATAAACTAAACGCCTAGAACGCCAGATGTATGGCAGCTTAGAGAACATGCTATACTGATAAACTAAACGCCTAGAACGCCAGATGTATGGCGGCTTAGAGAACATGCTATACTGATAAAAGACATACTGCGACTAAACACCTAGAACGCCAGATGTATGGCGGCTTAGAGAACATGCTATACTGATAACTACATACTGCGACTAAACGCCTAGAACGCCAGATGTATGGCGGCTTAGAGAACATGCTATACTGATAAAAGACATACTGCGGCTAAACGCCTAGAACGCCAGATGTATGGCAGCTTAGAGAACATGCTATACTGATAAACTAAACGCCTAGAACGCCAGATGTATGGCGGCTTAGAGAACATGCTATACTGATAAACTAAACGCCTAGAACGCCAGATGTATGGCGGCTTAGAGAACATGCTATACTGATAAAAGACATACTGCGGCTAAACGCCTAGAACGCCAGATGTATGGCAGCTTAGAGAACATGCTATACTGATAAACTAAACGCCTAGAACGCCAGATGTATGGCGGCTTAGAGAACATGCTATACTGATAAACTAAACGCCTAGAACGCCAGATGTATGGCGGCTTAGAGAACATGCTATATTGATAACTACATACTGCGACTAAACGCCTAGAACGCCAGATGTATGGCGGCTTAGAGAACATGCTATACTGATAAAAGACATACTGCGGCTAAACGCCTAGAACGCCAGATGTATGGCAGCTTAGAGAACATGCTATACTGATAAACTAAACGCCTAGAACGCCAGATGTATGGCGGCTTAGAGAACATGCTATACTGATAAACTAAACGCCTAGAACGCCAGATGTATGGCGCTTAGAGAACATGCTATATTGATAACTACATACTGCGACTAAACGCCTAGAACGCCAGATGTATGGCGGCTTAGAGAACATGCTATACTGATAAAAGACATACTGCGGCTAAACGCCTAGAACGCCAGATGTATGGCAGCTTAGAGAACATGCTATACTGATAAACTAAACGCCTAGAACGCCAGATGTATGGCGGCTTAGAGAACATGCTATATTGATAAAAGACATACTGCGGCTAAACGCCTAGAACGCCAGATGTATGGCGGCTTAGAGAACATGCTATACTGATAAAAGACATACTGCGGCTAAACGCCTAGAACGCCAGATGTATGGCAGCTTAGAGAACATGCTATACTGATAAACTAAACGCCTAGAACGCCAGATGTATGGCGGCTTAGAGAACATGCTATACTGATAAACTAAACGCCTAGAACGCCAGATGTATGGCGGCTTAGAGAACATGCTATATTGATAACTACATACTGCGACTAAACGCCTAGAACGCCAGATGTATGGCGGCTTAGAGAACATGCTATACTGATAAAAGACATACTGCGGCTAAACGCCTAGAACGCCAGATGTATGGCAGCTTAGAGAACATGCTATACTGATAAACTAAACGCCTAGAACGCCAGATGTATGGCGGCTTAGAGAACATGCTATATTGATAAAAGACATACTGCGGCTAAACGCCTAGAACGCCAGATGTATGGCGGCTTAGAGAACATGCTATACTGATAAAAGACATACTGCGGCTAAACGCCTAGAACGCCAGATGTATGGCAGCTTAAAGAACATGCTATACTGATAAAGACATACTGCGGCTAAACATAGAAACATAGAAAAATGTCGGCAGATAAGAACCTTTCGGCCCATCTAGTCTGCCCAATTATATGGATACTTTACCTGGATTTATCTTTTGTTTAGGATAGCCTTATGCCTATCCCATGCCTGCTTAAATTCAATTACTGTTTTGGCCTCTACCACTTCTACTGGAAGACTGTTCCATGTATCTACCACCCTCTCAGTAAAATAATGCTTCCTGATGTTACTTTTAAACCTTTGCCCCTCTAATCTAAGACTATGTCCTCTTGTTTTGCTACTTTGTTTCCTTTTAAATATACTCCCTTCCTCTACCTTGTGGATTCCCTTTACGTATTTAAATGTTTCTATCATATCTCCTCTGTCTCGTCTTTTTTCCAAGCTGTACATGTTAAGATCATTAACCCTTTCCTGGTAACTTTTCTCCTTCAAGCCGTACGCCATTTTAGTAGCCCTTCTCTGAACTCTCTCTAAGATGTCTATATCCTTCTGGAGATACGGTCTCCAGTACTGCACACAGTACTCCAAGTGAGGTCTCACCAGTGCTCTGTACAGTGGCATGAGCACTTCCCTTTTCCTACTGCTAATACCTCCTTCCTTTGTTTTTAATCTAACTAAATCCTTGTTTTACTTTTCTTTTCTCGTTTATGTATCTAAAAAATGTTTTGTCCCCCTTTTTTACTGACTGAGCTATTTTCTCTTCTGCGTGTGCTTTGGAAGCTCTTATAAATTGCTTTGCCTCTTTCTGCCTAATCTTATAGGTTTGCCTATCTTCTTCACGCTGAGTTGTTTTATAATTATTGAATGCTGTCTTTTTGTTCTTCACTATTTTGGCCACTTCTGCAGAGTACCACAGTGGTTTCTTCCCTTTTTTTCTTTTTGCTAACAAGCCGAATGCAATTGCCTGTGGCCTTCAATAATGCTTCCTTTAAATAATCCCATTTCTCCTGGACTCCCTTTAAACTCCTCCAGTCTGATAATGACTCCTTCACACAAAATCTCATTTTAGAAAAATCTGTTTTTTTAAAGTCTAAAACTTCTGTTTTTGTGTGGTGCAGCTCTATCCCTGTTCTTATATTAAACCACACTGACTGGTGATCACTAGATCCCAAATTTTCACCTACAACAACGTCCGATACCAAACCTCCATTTGTGAGTATTAAATCCAATATGGCCTCTTTACGGGTCGGCTCCTCAAGTACTTGTGTTAGAGATAATCCCAGTAAGGAGTTTAGAATATTTGTACTCCTGGTGCACCCAGCTGTTTTGGTTTTCCAGTTCACATCAGGAAGATTAAAGTCCCCCATGATAATAACTTCCCCCTTCATTGCCATTTTGGCTATTTCCTCAACCAGCAGATTATCTAGCTCTTCTACTTGTCCAGGGGGTCTATAGATCACACCTACACGAGCTACTGTATGATTGCCAAATGTTAGTGTAACCCAAACTGACTCTATGTTCACCTCGCTCACTTTTATTTGGTTCGTTTTTATGTTGTTTTTCACATACAGGGCCACTCCTCCTCCTTTCCTACCTTCTCTGTCTTTTCTATATAAAGAGTACCCCGGTATTGTTATGTCCCAGTTATTTTTCTCACTGAACCATGTCTCAGTAACCGCCACTAAATCTACTTTTTCAGCTGCCATCATTGCCTCCAGTTCATTGATTTTATTGACTAAACTGCGAGCATTTATAGACACGACTCTGAGCTTGTCATTTTTTCCCCGCATGTTGCTTGCACCCTCAGATTTAGTTTTGGGGGACAATCAGGCAGATTGTTTTTTACCCTTTTGTCCCCCCTCCTAGTTTAAATATTTCTTTGCGAAACCTTTGAACTTCTCACTGAGAACATATGTTCCCCTATGTGTAAGATGCAAACCATCTTTTTTATACAGTTCCTTTCTGCTCCAATTAGAGCTATCATGGGACACAAAGCCAAATCCTTGCTCCCGACACCATTCCCGAAGCCACAAATTAAACGCCTAGAACGCCAGATGTATGGCAGCTTAGAGAACATGCTATACTGATAACTATATACTGCGACTAAACGCCTAGAACGCCAGATGTATGGCGGCTTAGAGAACATGCTATACTGATAACTACATACTGCGACTAAACGCCTAATGTATGGCGGCTTAGAGAACATGCTATACTGATAACTACATACTGCGACTAAACGCCTAGAACGCCAGATGTATGGCGTCTTAGAGAACATGCTATACTGATAAAGACATACTGCGGCTAAACGCCTAGAACGCGAGATGTATGGCGACTTAGAGGACATGCTATACTGATAAAGGCATACTGCGATAAAACGCCTAGAACACCAGATGTATGGCGGCTTAGAGAACATGCTATACTGATAAAGACATACTGCGGCTAAACGCCTAGAACGCAAGATGTATGGCAGCTTAGAGAACATGCTATACTGATAACTACATACTGCGACTAAACGCCTAGAACGCCAGATGTATGGCGTCTTAGAGAACATGCTATACTGATAAAGACATACTGCGGCTAAACGCCTAGAACGCGAGATGTATGGCGACTTAGAGGACATGCTATACTGATAAAGGCATACTGCGATAAAACGCCTAGAACACCAGATGTATGGCGGCTTAGAGAACATGCTATACTGATAAAGACATACTGCGGCTAAACGCCTAGAACGCAAGATGTATGGCAGCTTAGAGAACATGCTATGCTGATAAACTAAACGCCTAGAACGCCAGATGTATGGCGGCTTAGAGAACATGCTATACTGATAACTATATACTGCGACTAAACGCCTAGAACGTGAGATGTATGGCGGCTTAGAGAACATGCTATACTGATAACTACATACTGCGACTAAACACCTAGAACGCGAGATGTATGGCAGCTTAGAGAACATGCTATACTGATAACTACATACTGCGACTA
Organism: Leptobrachium leishanense; assembly: GCA_009667805.1. Taxonomy (NCBI): domain Eukaryota; kingdom Metazoa; phylum Chordata; class Amphibia; order Anura; family Megophryidae; genus Leptobrachium; species Leptobrachium leishanense. The sequence goes on from CM019070.1 coordinate 20,242,207, forward strand.
AACACCTAGAACACCAGATGTATGGCGGCTTAAAGAACATGCTATACTGATAACTACATACTGCGACTAAACACCTAGAACGCGAGATGTATGGCGGCTTAGAGAACATGCTATACTGATAACTACATACTGCGACTAAACACCTAGAACGCGAGATGTATGGCAGCTTAGAGAACATGCTATACTGATAACTACATACTGCGACTAAACACCTAGAACACCAGATGTATGGCGGCTTAAAGAACATGCTATACTGATAACTACATACTGCGACTAAACACCTAGAACGCGAGATGTATGGCGGCTTAGAGAACATGCTATACTGATAAACTAAACGCCTAGAACGCCAGATGTATGGCAGCTTAGAGAACATGCTATACTGATAAACTAAACACCTAGAACGCGAGATGTATGGCGGCTTAAAGAACATGCTATACTGATAACTACATACTGCGACTAAACACCTAGAACGCGAGATGTATGGCGGCTTAGAGAACATGCTATACTGATAAACTAAACGCCTAGAACGCCAGATGTATGGCAGCTTAGAGAACATGCTATACTGATAAACTAAACGCCTAGAACGCCAGATGTATGGCGGCTTAGAGAACATGCTTCGGAAGCAGCGCAGGAGGCGGGATGCGCTCAGGAAACGAGCAGGAATGAAATGACAGATGCAAGACATGAAGACGCTGGGATCCACGGGATAAGGAATCGATCGATCAAGTCTCCCTGTGAATGGAGGGGGGTATCATTCCCATGCGCAGACCAGTGGTGATCCGGCTGGGTGTGCGGAAAAGCAACAGCGACCATCAAACCGTATTTGCAGTGTCCAATTTTTTTTCTTTGAAAAACTTTATTAATCAGGCACAGCAGCTTAATGCTGTTATTCCTTTAAAAAGCCTTGGAATGAACTTTGCGACACGGGACGCGGCCAAGAGGGATATTTATCCTGCCTGGCTGGATGCAGTGTTGATTTGGCATTTTCCTGCAGCGTCCTCCTTACAATCTTAAAAAAAAAAATTTTTTGTATTTAAGTTTTCATGGTCAGATGAATTGGTGTCTCTGTGCGTGTGTGTCTGTTTGTGTGCCGACCTGCCTATCTGTGCGTGTGTGTGTCTGTCTGTTTATGTGCTGGCCTGCCTATCTGTGCGTATGCGCGTTTGCGTGTGTCTGTTTATGTGCCGACCTATCTATCTGTGTGTGTGTGTGTGTGTGTGTGTGTGTCTGTCTGTCTGTCTATGTGCCGACCTACCTATCTGTGCGTGTGTCTGTCTGTTGTGTGCTGGCCTGCCTATCTGTGCATGTGCGCGTTTGCGTGTGTCTGTTTGTGTGCCGGCATGCCTATTTGTGCGTGTATGTGTGTCTGTCTGTGTGCCGGCCTGCCTATCTGTGCGTATGCGCGTTTGCGTGTGTCTGTTTATGTGCCGACCTATCTATCTGTGTGTGTGTGTGTGTGTGTGTGTGTGTCTGTCTGTCTGTCTATGTGCCGACCTACCTATCTGTGCGTGTGTCTGTCTGTTTGTGTGCTGGCCTGCCTATCTGTGCATGTGCGCGTTTGCGTGTGTCTGTTTGTGTGCCGGCATGCCTATTTGTGCGTGTATGTGTGTCTGTCTGTGTGCCGGCCTGCCTATCTGTGCGTATGCGCGTTTGCGTGTGTCTGTTTATGTGCCGACCTATCTATCTGTGTGTGTGTGTGTGTGTGTGTCTGTCTGTCTATGTGCCGACCTACCTATCTGTGCGTGTGTCTGTCTGTTTGTGTGCTGGCCTGCCTATTTGTGCGTGTAAGTGTGTCTGTCTGTGTGCCGGCCTGCCTATCTGTACGTGTGCATGTGCGTGTGTGTGTGTGTGTGTCTGTTTGTGTGCCGGCCTGCCTATCTGTGCGTGTGCATGTGTGTGTGTGTCTCTTTGTGTGCCGGCCTGCCTATCTGTGCGTGTGTGCGTCCATTTGTGTGCCAGCCTGCCCATCTGTGCGTGTGTGACTGTCTGCGCGTGTGTGTGTCTGTCTTTCTTGGTGTCTGTGCGTCCGTCTGTCTTTGTGCTTGTGCCTGTGCGTCCGTCTGTCTTTGTGTCTGTGCATCTGTCTGTCTGGGTGTGTGTGTTTGCATATATATCCCCCTTATCCGAAATACTCAGGACCAGAAATGTTGGGGGGGAGGGGCCATTTGTGATATTTGCGCATAATAATGAGATATCTTGGTGATGGGACCAGAGTTTAAACAGGAAATTCATGTGATTCATACACAGCCTGCAGGGCATTTTATACAGGATTTTTTATCATTTTGTTCCCGTCACATGAGGCCAGTGAAAATTGTCCTCCTTTCAGCGTCTTGTAAGCGCTTAAAACATTTTATATTTTGGGATTGTGGGTAAAGGACCAGCAACCTGTATTTTAATAGATTTGGCACTGTCAGCAGTGACCTTGTGTGCCGGATAGAGGTGATTGTGTCAGGGGTTGCACACTGGGTTTTGTGCGTTTCCAGACACAGTCTATATTTACACTCATCGTGCGAGATCTGCCGTTCTGCAGGAACATGGCCACGCTGTTGATTTAACAAACCCTTCAGGATCACCGTATGATGTAACCCCAGGCTGCACAGGAGGGCCGGCCGCAGCCTGCTCAAAGGAGGCACAGGGCTCCCTACAAAAACAGTAGCATCCCAACAAACAGTAATAGAGTGAGGTCCTCTGGGATCTGGATTTACTGAAGAATCCGAGGGGTTATCCACTAAGCGCCGGTGTTTGTCAGAGTTGCAAAAAGTGACTAAAATCTCCCGTATTGAAGTGCAGAGAAACGCCAGCGCTTCACTAAACTAGAAACAATAAAGCAAAAGGAGAAGCTTTAGTGCAAAGCCCCTCCTTTGGGAGTTTAAGCTTTACTGTAAAGCCCCTCCTTTGGAAGTTAAAGTTTTACTGTAAAGCCCCTCCTTTGGAAGTTGAAGCTTTACTGTAAAGCCCCTCCTTTGGAAGTTAAAGCTTTACTGTAAAGCCCCTCCTTTGGAAGTTGAAGCTTTACTGTAAAGCCCCTCCTTTGGGAGTTAAAGCTTTACTGTAAAGCCCCTCCTTTGGAAGTTGAAGCTTTACTGTAAAGCCCCTCCTTTGGAAGTTAAAGCTTTACTGTAAAGCACTCCTTTGGAAGTTAAAGCTTTACTGTAAAGCACTCCTTTGGAAGTTGAAGCTTTACTGTAAAGCCCCTCCTTTGGAAGTTGAAGCTTTACTGTAAAGCCCCTCCTTTGGAAGTTAAAGCTTTACTGTAAAGCCTCTCCTTTGGAAGTTGAAGCTTTACTGTAAAGCCCCTCCTTTGGAAGTTGAAGCTTTACTGTAAAGCCCCTCCTTTGGAAGTTAAAGCTTTACTGTAAAGCCCCTCCTTTGGAAGTTGAAGCTTTACTGTAAAGCCCCTCCTTTGGGAGTTAAAGCTTTACTGTAAAGCCCCTCCTTTGGAAGTTAAAGCTTTACTGTAAAGCCCCTCCTTTGGAAGTTGAAGCTTTACTGTAAAGCCCCTCCTTTGGAAGTTGAAGCTTTACTGTAAAGCCCCCCCCTTTGGAAGTTGAAGCTTTACTGTAAAGCCCCTCCTTTGGAAGTTAAAGCTTTACTGTAAAGCCCCTCCTTTGGAAGTTAAAGCTTCACTGTAAAGCCCCTCCTTTGGAAGTTAAAGCTTTACTGTAAAGCCTCTCCTTTGGAAGTTGAAGCTTTACTGTAAAGCCCCTCCTTTGGAAGTTGAAGCTTTACTGTAAAGCCCCTCCTTTGGAAGTTAAAGCTTTACTGTAAAGCCCCTCCTTTGGAAGTTGAAGCTTTACTGTAAAGCCCCTCCTTTGGGAGTTAAAGCTTTACTGTAAAGCCCCTCCTTTGGAAGTTGAAGCTTTACTGTAAAGCCCCTCCTTTGGAAGTTGAAGCTTTACTGTAAAGCCCCCCCTTTGGAAGTTGAAGCTTTACTGTAAAGCCCCTCCTTTGGAAGTTAAAGCTTTACTGTAAAGCCCCTCCTTTGGAAGTTAAAGCTTCACTGTAAAGCCCCTCCTTTGGAAGTTAAAGCTTTACTGTAAAGCCCCTCCTTTGGGAGTTAAAGCTTTACTGTAAAGCCTCTCCTTTGGAAGTTGAAGCTTTACTGTAAAGCCCCCCCTTTGGAAGTTTTCTTGTTTGGAGAAGTGCTGGCATTTCTAGGCACTTCAATTGTGATTTTAGCCATTGTTTGCAACTCCGGCAAACACCTGCGCTTAGTGAATAACCCCCCCTAGAGTAACACTTTATTTCAATGCAGTCTGGATAAGTGCTTCTCTGTAGGACATTTCATAGCTCGAACACTTTGTTCAGGCAGTAGAGGTAACCCTCTGCAGCACACACGTCTCTGGCTGTGCATCATGGGACATGTAGTTCTGAAGCACCTGTGTTGCCAATGCAAGCCCTCAGGAGAGCACCGGCACTCCGACTCAGCCCTAATCTGCAGCGTAGGGTTATATAATGACCACATGGCATTTATCATTGATTACTGATAGGAAAATGGAAAAGCCCTTTAAAGATGCAAAGGGTCTGATCAGGCAAGGAAGAAGAAATAAAGCCGTTATTCTTTGGAAACACCACCTGCACCGAGTCAGCGCTGGGGCTGGGGTTAGTACCCCACTGGGCCGCTGTGGGACAACCTGTGTTTACCCAGGAGTTGGAGCGATCCAAGCCCTGATCGCACGGCGAGCGGGAGAGAGGGAAGCAAGAAAAGGAAAGGCGTTATTACAGGTTGCACGCCGCGTGGCAGGCAGGTTGAGAAGAAGGGCAGCGGCCCCCATGACAGGACAAGGAATCAGATCATCGCGTCCTCAGCATTAGTAACATTAACTCAGAAAACCTCTTTAACCTCATGATGACCAAAGATGCCTCGTGCAAACAGCTCTGGGTCAGATTGTGAGGAAGGCATGGACCACCGATGGTCTTTAAAAGGTTACTTAAGTTTTCCGCACCCTTTCTTTATTGACTTAACCCTTTCCATGCCAAATTTCAAGAGAGAAGACATAGCATTGTGATTATTTGGCAGAGAAAAGGTTAATTCGGCAAGAATTTCCACGTTTGCTTGACGGCCTGGAGGATAAAATAGGAATCATTACACACAGAAAAAAAACACACAGTTTATATAGAACATTAAAACTATATTAAACCATCTCTGAGAAAATCAAAGCAACACCTCGATTAAACCAAATCCATGTGTGTGTCTCGTCTTTGATGGTTGTGTGTGTGTCTTGTGTTTGATGGTTGTGTGTGTGTGTCTTGTCTTCGATGGTTGTGTGTGTGTGTCTTGTCTTCGATGGTTGTGTGTGTGTGTCTTGTCTTCAATGGTTATGTGTGTGTCTCGTCCTCGATGGTTGTGTGTGTGTGTGTCTCGTCTTTGATGGTTGTGTGTGTGTGTCTCGTGTTTGATGGTTGTGTGTTTGTGTCTCGTCTTCAATGGTTGTGTGTGTGTGTGTCTTGTCTTCAATGGTTGTGTGTGTGTGTGTGTGTCTCGTCCTCGATGGTTGTGTGTATCTCGTCTTTGATGGTTGTGTGTTTGTGTCTCGTCTTTGATGGTTGTGTGTGTGTGTGTGTGTGTCTCGTCCTCGATGGTTGTGTGTGCATCTCAACTTTGATGGTTGTGTGTGTCTCGTCTTTGATGGTTGTGTGTGTCTCGTCTTTGATGGTTGTGTGTGTCTCGTCTTTGATGGTTGTGTGTGTCTCGTCTTTGATGGTTGTGTGTGTCTCGTCTTTGATGGTTGTGTGTGTCTCGTCTTTGATGGTTGTGTGTGTCTCGTCTTTGATGGTTGTGTGTGTCTCGTCTTTGATGGTTGTGTGTGTCTCGTCGTTGATGGTTGTGTGTGTCTCGTCGTTGATGGTTGTGTGTGTCTCGTCTTTGATGGTTGTGTGTGTCTCGTCTTTGATGGTTGTGTGTGTCTCGTCTTTGATGGTTGTGTGTGGCTGTCGGCTTCGATGGGTGTTTGTGGCTGTCGGCTTCGATGGGTGTTTGTGGCTGTCGGCTTCGATGGGTGTTTGTGGCTGTCGGCTTCGATGGGTGTTTGTGGCTGTCGGCTTCGATGGGTGTTTGTGGCTGTCGGCTTCGATGGGTGTTTGTGGCGGTCGGCTTCGATGGGTGTTTGTGGCTGTCGGCTTCGATGGGTGTTTGTGGCTGTCGGCTTCGATGGTTGAGTAGTGTTCGGATTACGTGGGAACCTTGGATTACCCCCCCGAAAGAGCTCCCGTTGAAGCATTGCCGATGAGGGAATCTGTTGTGTGACGGTGGATGTGGCTGATACACCGTTTCACACATCACTCAGGGGGTTATTCAGAAGGCGCCGGTGTTTGCTGTAGATGCGACCGCAACTTGCTTCGGCGGGTCAAGCGTGAAATTCAGGCAGCGACAGGAGAAGATTCATTGGTGAAGCTTGAACTTCTCTTTTGGAAACGGTAAAGCCTGACGCCGTTTTGGGTAATTACGGCAAACATCGTCGCTTTGCGAATAGACTCGGAATTAGAGGGACCCTGCATTGGCTGTAAATCCTCAGACCAGAAAGTGTTTCACCTTAAAACGACCACCTCCCCCATGAATATGTTTGAACATATCACAGAGTCCCTTGCAGCGGTGCATTATGGGCAGAGAGGTGTTCTGGGTGTTGTAGTGCTTTATAACATAGGACTACAGCTCACATAAAAAAACACAGATGTACAGACTAGAAGTCGCTGCATTCGCCACATCCTTCCAGCAGGAAATAACCACAAAGTGACAAACGAGACACTGGGTGACCGGTCCAGCTCATTCTGCAACTCACTGTGTAAATTGCATGTGCAAACCCTGCTCAGACATTTCACAGGGGTCAAGGGGTGTTTGACAAACGAGATTGTGCAACGCGGCTTTGAACCCAGCACTTTCACATCCATCACGATGACTCCTATGATGAAATGTACGGGAGGGATGACTGCGTTTTCTGGTCTGAGCGAGATGTCTACAGATTAATTCTACTGTAAAAAAAATGTATTTAAAAAAGGGAATCAGACATTTTTTCCACTCTCAGAGCTCCTAAATGGATGAACTAGGGACTGTTAACCCCTTAAGAACCAAGGATCTTTAACCCCTTCACTACCAAGTGAGTATCCAAAAAAACATGGTCAGAAACCATTTTTTGTAAAATCCTTTTTAATTAATTTTAAAGTAAGAAATATTTTGGTTTATACCCATTGTATTACTTACTGTAAATAACCTATTTTGGCCAGTAGATGGCGCCATCTACTGCCAAATTGAGGTTTGAGCGGCTGGTCTATTTTCTTCTTTTTTTTTCCCTGCATCGGCTGCTGAAAGCCCGATATTTCGGACCATTCAGCAGCTGATTTTGCAGCTCATTCGGCATTACGCCCACAGGGCTAAAACTTTGAGGGCACCTTCTGCAGCCCAAAAGCAAACGAAATTTGTTTGTTTTTGGGCTGCAGATCAGCATATCAAGATATCTTGATATCGGGGCACCAGATGGTGCCTTTGAAACCCGAGTTATCTCTATATTGGTAATTAAGGGGTTAAAGTCAATGCATTTATGATGGAACAGTTCCATCATTGGTCCTTAAGGGGTTAAATATTGATATTGTCCACAGACAGGTAAATAGCAGGTACCAACATCGCGTTGACAGGATGTGTGTAGCCAATGTATGTGATGTAAATAAGTCTGTGTGAGTGAGGCATCCTGGATCATTTCATTTTATTATGGAACCCATAACATCAGATAGATCAGTGTTTCCCAAACCTGTCCTCAGGACCCTCCGCCTCACCAGGTTTGCAGGATATCTGAAGCACAGCACAGGTGATATGACTTGCTGCTCAGTGATTGCAGGATTCAGTCTGTTTTTCCCCAAGGTGATCTGCAAAACCTGTCCTGGTTGAGGGTCCCAAGGACAGGTTTGGGAAACCCTGAGATAGACGGATACATGAGCGGTCGGCAAATCCTTTGAGAGCCAGGAGGCTCCTTTCAGTGGTTCTTACCTTGCTGCCAATTATTGAGCGGACCTCATCGTCCGGTGAGGTCGGGGTCCCGGATATATCAGGGTTACTGTTGCTCAGGCTCCTCGATCGGTTTAAATTAAGACTTGCAGGTCTGTTTGCAGAACGAGCCATCGTGGCATAGTGCATCGAGCCGCCCAAGCCCCCAGGACCTAGATTTTAGAATAAAAATAAAGCTATGTGAAATTGTAATGAAAAAATAATGGCAAAAAATTAAGTTATTGACAAAAATTTATGAATAAATGGGTGTCGTTCCAAATTTTACTACAGCGGATTGATTCAAACATCCAAAAAGGTATACCATATCCAAAATGCCCCAAAACCCAAAATGTGGAGCACAATGAAGCTAAACGATGCTGTGGGGACAAACATTATTAAAGATCCTGTATAACAGCCCTTCAGGCTCTGTGTATGAGAAACAAATACATCTGGCGTTTAGTCTCTGCTCCCATCCCTGAGATATCTCAATATTACAAGCAAACACCCCAAAATCCCAAATACAGAACAATACTGGTCCCCAACATTTCAGAGAATGGATACTCTTATATATATTATATATATGAGTCAGGCCCACAGAGGCTGTAATAAAAATAAAATAATATTTATTGCATAGAATCAACGTTTCAGTCCCAACCGGGACTTTCCTCAGGATGGAGGAAAGTCCCAGATGGGATTGAAACGTTGATCCTATTCCTTTGCAATAAATATTTTTATTACAGCCTCTGTGTGCGCCTGAATCTTTAATATTTTATCTATGCTGCTTGCAGTCAGTGGAGCACCAGAGCAAGGAACGCTTTGTTACACCGGTGTACGGGGGTCTCTTGGACTTTATTAAATGATATATACATATATCATTTAATAAGGTTTATAATTGAGGAAGCCATTTACACATACCAGCAATTCAGAGAACTGCTTCACGAGCTCATGTGCTACATTCCCCACATGCAGCAAGGAACTCTGGGTAAGACATGTAAATGGCGTTTGCAATTTCTCACTTTTTTTGCATCCTGGGTCTGTTTTAACACAGAACCCTCTTACCAGAGCCATACCATACTAGATGGCTTTTTTTTTTTTTTAGCAAAGGTCAGGTCCATGCAACAGGTCACAACCACTCCTGTACAGCTGTTTTGGGTTTATTGTGCCCTCATCAGAAGGAGTTAGGCCAGTTGCAGTTTGATGCTTTACCCCTAGGACAAATCAATAAATGAGTATATATATTGTATACATACACACACACACACACGATAGTGGAGTGGGATAAGTCTCCTTGAATTACCCGGTGATGGAGAATTCGGATCACACACACACACACATATATAGTGGAGTGGGATAAGTCTCCTTGAATTACCCGGTGATGGAGAATTCGGATCAGTGTTGGGCAGCCGGAAGACGTAATGGATGTAGGAAGCGAGGAGGTTGTTCCTTCCGTGTTGATCGTGATTCCCTTCCAGGTTTTTGTGCAGTCTGTTCGTGATGGAAGCCATCGCTTCAAACGACGCCTGACCTAGGTTAACTAACAAGAACAAGTCGATAAGTCTGTCTGAATCACCAGCGTGTGAGCGGCACACGGCCAGCATAAAAAACACGCAGCTCGCTCCCGTAAAACACTGCTTGCGCGCCCCGCCATTAATTTTTATTTCAGCCCGGTGTGAAGAGTTCATCTGTTCTGGCATCGTACTTTTAACTCACCTATTTGGCCGGCGATGATGGGAGGCCGCACGACCAGGAGAATCAATTTGTCGAGCAGGAGGTGCAGAAATCGCACGACGGGTTCCAGCTGCGCAGAGTTCAGGGCCAGGATGCTGCTCTTCAGCTCGCTCTCTAAGCTGTTCTCCATGATTCTCACGTCTCCGATTCGAACCGGGAACATGTGCTCGTCCAGGGCGTGCACCAGCGCGAAGAACTTGTCCAGGTAGGAATCCTGGGAAAAGAAGAAGAGAGTTGTGTTATCCAGGTTAGAAAATCCAAAATGCATTCCATGTTTATAATAATGTGACAGTATCTTGCTTTGATTGATATCTGCTCTATCACAACATTGTCTGTTATTATTTACTGCTTTTCCTGTGTGTTCAAATCGGTCTTGATTTTTCACGTTTATTCTGCTTTTGACAAATGAATAAAAAAAAATAATGAATACAAAAAAAAAAATTATACACCATGTCCATAGAGCCAGAAGGATCTGGAATCCACTGTTTGTTCAAAGAAGTTAATATTTACTTTCATTTTTTTGGTTTAAAAAGAACACACACTAACATTAACATTCCTTTAACTTAAGCAGGAGATGATACATTCAAAGGGAAAGTCAAAACATTTTTGCTTTATAGACCGACAGATTTGTGGATATATTCTTGTGCTCAAAAATGAGAATAATGTCTGCAATTCATATGGAAAAGAAGATAAAACGGAGCAGTTGGCGGATATATAGAGGTTGTTAAAATTTGTTTCTAATCTCTGGGTCTAATAAGGGATATGGCTTTTAAAATCCGCTTAAACAGTCCAATAAATCAGAACGCCAGGGAATATAGAGGAATGGCTCAGCACGGACACAAGATATACACTTTTATAAAAGATACAAACACAGAAATACAGAGCAAAATACACAACTGTCCCCCCTATATCTCTGTATCTTAATCAAATGGGTTCTACTCTGCTCTCGGGGATCACTGAGAGTCATGATATGGTTAAAGGGGGCGCTATTCTCTATATGTGTATAATCAAGTCACTCTTATTGGGGCTTCTAGTGATATAACCTTTTAATTTGCCACAGTCATACCCAAAACAAGTTGGACCCCTTTGTCAGGAAATCGCTCCCTTTATATGTGTTGGCACGTCCTTATTAAGATAAATAATTGAAAGGGGGAGGGGTTATTCCTTGTCATGGTTTTGTTGTCCATCGCATGACCGCGGCATGCCACAGACAGCTCTGCTCAGACAGCAGACCTACAGGACAACTCTCTGCTAGGTCCATGCCCACTTTTGGCAAGCAGCAATATCACTGCTGAGTGCCAGTAGCCATCGCTGCACAACAGACCCCATGTTAGCTTTGTCCACGAGGGGGGAAACATGGTGGCACCCATCACTGGATTGATCACTATCAAGGCATGATATAGTTCGGTTTTTTGCTTTTTTTCTGCAGTTCGGCGACTCAGTGTTTGGTGCACTTTGGGGACTCTTTAGTGAATAGTGAATTCACTGCAGGGTCGGCGAAATGGAATCACCAAAGTGCGCCGAACGAGAAAGCACTGAAATTTCGGTACTTTCTGAATAACCCCTACAGTGAAAGGGAATTCACTGTGACAGATAGACATAGCAAGGACCAGGAACGCAAGGCCACGTGAATACAGATTGTACGGAAAGGTGCCTACTTGTGTATGAACAGAAGACGCTGAAACCACTTCAACATTGAACACTCCCTTGTGGTTGTCCACCCACTTCATCCCAGGAAGAGGAACCTAAAGGAACAAAAAGGCAGTGGAGTTATTATTCGTGACCTGCAAGCAGGAGTGAACGAGATCACACACGATTTCCACGTTAACAACAATAACATCTCCCTTTTCTGATTAAAGGAATTCCGTAACAGCTGAGGGAATCCTCTAGTAATATAGTACTTATACATGTATGTAGATTGTGAGTTCCTACGGGAATAGGGCCCTCCTCTCCTCCTGTACTGTTTGTCAAATGTTGTTCAATGTATCGTAACCCTGTCTATACTGTGCTTATTGTACAGCGCTGCGGAATATGCCAGCGCTTTATAAATAAAGAATAATAATAGGTATCCGGTCATTTTCTGCTTTTCTATTAACAGCCTTACTCTGCATACTGGAATCTAGATGCTTCACGGTGGATCTGTCTACTAGAGGTGTGCACGGCTGGAAAATTTGTTTAATTTCAAAATCATTTCGTTTCCGTAATTTCGTTTCGTTTGGTGTATCGGATCACTAAAAACCCCATTGTAAGTTATGATCGATTCGCTATTTGATATGGATTTGAAATTCGGATCACTAAATAAAACCCCAATATATCCTGCTCAGGAATAATTTAAATCAATGTTTCTCTTGTGAAACGAATCAAATTCATTAAATACTGTTTCGTTTCAATTCAGATGAAATCAATTTCGTTATTTCGGAAGTACTTCCGTAATACGAATTAACGAATTTTCAAACGAATTGCGGTTCGTTACGAAACGAATGCACACCTACAGTTGTGTTCAAAATTATTCAACCCCCACTGAAATTGAGTGTTTTGGCCAGTTTGACATTGATTTTGATCATTCAGTCATCTTGGTTACAATTAAATCAAAGAGGCACGTGTAGGTCAGACAAATATAACATAACATTTATAATGAAATAACCACAAATGTCTTTTCTGTGCTCACATCATTATCAGTTTTATTCAACCCCCAAGTGACATTCAATCTTAGTACTTAGTACGACATCCTTTTACAGTTATAACAGCTTTTAAACGTGAAGCATAGCTTGACACAAGTGTCTTGCAGCCATCTACGGGTATCTTCGCCATTCGTCATGGGCAAAAGCCTCCAGTTCAGTCACATTCTTAGGCTTGCGCACTGCAACTGCTTTCTTTAAGTCCCACCAGAGGTTCTCAAACGGATTTAAGTCAGGTGACTGCGATGGCCACTCCCAAATGTTCCAGCCTTTAACCCTTTCGCTGCTGAGGCTTTTCCCGCCCCTGTGCTGAGGTCATTTTTACTGGTTTTGCTCATCATGTTTAAACGCGTTTTGAAGGCCTATTTTAGTATATGACCCAGACATATTATATATCGTTCTTTCCGTCAGACTCGGCAGATTCATAATATGTCATTATTATATGTATACGTCATGACCTGTCTGTATATTATAACAAAAAATGCAATAAAATATGATTTTTCAATAATTTGCAATGTGTAAAGTTTTTTTTTTTCACATTTTAAGATGCGAACAATTGCGGTTATATTTTGTATGGGGTGCGCTTGTTAAAAAAATTAGAGATGGGGTCTCGTTACATTTTTTTTGGGGAAAATTACACGATTTTTAACAAACGCACCGCATACAAAAATCGTTAGTGCAGCATCATTGTTCACATTATAATTGAAATGGGAACAATATTGCTGCATTAACAAACCAAAAAAAAGAAAAAAAACTTGTTAATTTTTTTTTTATAATTTTTTTTTAAATATTTTTTTATTTTTATTTTTAATTTATTTTATTTTTTTTTACTAACTTTTTCACATTCAAGTTTGGTATCGTTGGAACGGCCATGCTCTGGCCGATCCAACAATACCAAACTTTAACCCCTAGCTGCCACGGATCGGGAGATAGGGAGTTCATTGGAACTCCCTATCTCCACCATTGGTGGCAGCTAGGGGTTAACTCTAGGACTGGCGTCATCGTGCTATGCACGATGACGCCAGTCCTCAGGGGGAGTTCCCGGAGGCTTGGCCGACATCCAAGATGTCGGCCAGCTCCGGGAAAGGATCACGAACCGGCGCTTTTCAGCGCCGATTCGTGATCCGGCTCCCCAGGGGTTAATGCCAGGTACCATTTGGAAGGGCAGGCTGTGCCCTTCCAAATGGTGCCTGGGTTAACCCCCGCAACGCCGCCGATCGGGAGGGAGAGAGGTCCGAAGGACCTCCCCCCTCCCTTTCAGGCGCCTCCTCCGCACATGCGGGGGGGGCGCCTGAATTAGGTGTCATCGCGCAGCCGCGATGACACCTAATTAGCCCGGCGGCGGTTCCGGATGCTGGGCTGACATCGAGGATGTCAGCCCGCACTGGGGGGGCCAGCGATCGGCCGGAACCCGGCCGAACGCTGACCCCAAAGGCTGGACGCGCTCAGCGCGTCCTCCGCACGCAACGTGACATGCGGTTGGACGCGCTGAGCGCGTCCACCGCAGCGAAGGGGTTAATCTGCAACCATGCTCTAGTGGACTTGGAGGTATGCTTGGGATCATTGTCCTGTTGAAAGGTCCAACGTCTCCCAAGCCTCAGGTTTGTGACGGACTGCATCACATTGTCATCCAATATCTCCTGGTACTGAAGAGAATTCATGGTACCTTGCACACGCTGAAGCTTCCCTGTACCTGCAGAAGCAAAACAGCCCCAAAGCATGAGGGACCCCCCGCCATGCTTCACAGTAGGCAAGGTGTTCTTTTCTTCATAGGCCTTGTTCTTCCTCCTCCAAACATAGCGTTGATCCATGGGCCCAAACAGTTCTAATTTTGTTTCATCAGTCCACAGAACACTATCCCAAAACTTCTGTGGTTTGTCCACATGACTTTTGGCATACTGCAGTCGACTCTTCTTATTCTTTGGAGACAGCAAGGGGGTGCGCCTGGGAGTTCTGGCATGGAGGCCTTCATTACGCAGTGTGCGCCGTATTGTCTGAGCTGAAACTTCAGTACCCACATCTGACAAATCTTTTCTCAGTTCCTCAGCAGTCACACGGGGACTTTTCTCCACTCTACGCTTCAGGTAGCGCACAGCAGTCGAAGTCAGCATCTTCTTTCTGCCACGACCAGGTAGCGTTTCAACAGTGCCCTTTGCCTTGAATTTGCGAATGATGCTTCCTATGGTCTCTCTTGGTATGTTTAACATCTTTGCAATCTTCTTATAGCCATTGCCCTTCCTGTGAAGAGTAATCACCTCTTCTCTTGTCTTCCTGCACCATTCTCTTGACTTCACCATGTTTGTAACCACACCAGTAAATGTCTAGAAGGAGCTGAGTATCACAGTCATTTTAAAGCTGCCTAATTGGTGCTTATTATGCTTTATTGCTGCTCCGTGACATCCACAGGTGTTTTCAATACCTGATTGAAAACACTTGAATGAACCTCTGTTCTTCAGAGTGGTAGTCTTTAAGGGGTTGAATAATTGTGTCAATGAAGAATTCACAAAAGAAACATTTACTACTGTATTACAAAACCAATTGATGTCATTTTAGTTGCATATGGTTCTTTAAAAAGTCCTTGTAGGATTTCATTCTGAATACAATTACAAATGTACACTAAATTCCCTAAAACCCTTTACAGCATTGGGGGTTGAATAATTTTGAACACAACTGTATACTGTCTACAGGTTGACGATCCCTTATCTGAAATGCTTAGGAACAGAAGCGTTCTGGATTTTGGATTTTTTGTGATTTTGGAATATTTGCATATAATTTTTTGTGGTTGCACGAGTATACCATTATAGACACATACTTGTACATTTTCCGGGGGTCCCAGTTTGTGTTTTAATAATCATGATTATAAAAGTAATGTTTCTGTACAAAGTAATGTCAAAAAAATGACCCATTATAACAAAAATCACAAAATAAAAATAATAAAGCTAAAATAACAAAATTCACATACCTAAAAAATACATAAATCAAACAGATTGTGATACTGACCTCTGGGGAGAGCACTGAGTAGGCCTGGGGCGGCTTCTCTAAAGACACGGGAAGGCAGAACTGACCGGTCTTCAGGCGGCCATTTTGAAGCATTGGTATCCACTGAATTAAGAGAAAACGATAGAAACAGCTCGTTCCACTGCAGGGTATTAAGCACGAATAACAAACCGCGGCACTGAAAGCGACATACTCATCCTATAGTCTACAACTTACCCCTTTGTGGGAGGGGGTAGATATTTTTGGCCCTAGAATATAGAGTATACAAGACCATACATTGAATTGTGCAGCCGGTCCATGCATTAACAAAACTGTGTCGCACCTGAGCCCTACCGGGGCGGCTGCAACTACCAGACGTATCCAGCTCAGTAACATGTATAAAACAGAAGAAAAAAATGTAATCTGCGCTTATCCATATAAGGCCCCGGCACACGAGCATATTTACGGCTCATGTGCGCCCGCAATTCCCTGCGTCCGTGCGTTTTTGACGGGGAAGGCCATCCACCAGACGTGAAAAAGCCCTCCCCGTCAAAAACGGACGCTGACAGGATACAAAGCGCGATTCTCCATAGGAAGATCGCGCTTTGTACGCTGAGCGCAGAGAGTGGAAGGAACGCCCACTTTCACGGACGTTCCTTCCATTCTCTCAAAACGCTCGTGTGCCGCCGGCCTTACACCACGTGAAACAAAACACAATTAGAGGTTTAGGTTTAGCTGAATGGCCATTGAAATAACAAGATGATGTCATCTGCGCTATGTTTTATACAGGTTATTGGGCTGTATACGTCTGGTAGCTAAAGCCGCCCCGGTAGGGATCAGGCGCGACACTGTATGTATGTATATTTTGTCGTATCTCCAGCCAGGTCATTCTTGCTGCTGTCCCTTTCCGTGGTTTTGTTTTTAATCCCAAAGTGGAATTGTTTCTGGAGAGGGTACAAATGAAAACCCACCAGTCTCTCTCATGACTGAAAAGAAGCAGGAGCACATGTGGATTGCTTAGAAAGCAGCTTTTGGCTTCATTAGGTAGGACTCACCTGACCAGAGGTGCCTTGACGGGGCAGGTGGGCTTACACTTCAATGGCCATTCAAGTAAACCAAAACCTCATACATTTACATTAGCGATAGGATTGGATGTTACAATACACAGATGAGAGGAGGACGACTGCAACGCAACGGTCCCCATAACACAGCAAACATAGGGCTCGATTTAATGCTAAATCGGCAGGTTTGTGGTTTTTCTGGAAAAAAATCTTTCGCTTGCGGCCGATATTTATAGTGAAATATCGTCCGATTCATATGGAGCAAATAAAATAAAAACCAGAATCGACCCTCGAGGGCGACGAATGGTTAGATATATGGGAGGCGGCCAGGAAAGTCTCGATTTGCACAACGCTACAGGAACAGGCATTGAAGACGATGATGAGATGGTACACTACTCCGGTACTTCTGCATAAGGCCAATGCTGCTGTCCCGGACGACTGCTGGAGGGGATGCGGGGGCAGGGGCATTCAAGCACATATGTGGTGGACATGCCCCATGATATCGAGATACTGGGACTCTGTACAAGCTCTACTGGAACGGGTCTTTGGGCCTGGGATACCTAGGGACCCCGGGACCTACTTATTCGCCAACCCAGCCCCGGACTTATCTCTACACCGTAATCGTCTCCTCTCCAAAATCTTGCTGGCGGCGAGGAAGGCAGCGGCGGAAACCTGGAGGTCCCCGCGGCTCCCCTCGCAGAAGCGAATGTTTCGGATAATGAAGTACATTCAAATCATGGACGAACTGTCAGCTAAAATACACCATACGTCATCAGCGTATCGGAAGATCTGGGACAAACGGGACTCTTTCAGGGACTAGTGGTCTAACGTGATGCTGTATTTGGTGTCTAGTCAGAATTATACAAACAGGGTTATTCAAAGAGATTCGAAAAGTCACCGCACGTTCGGTGACTTTTCATTCTCTTCAATTCGGTTCCTTTTGCCGATCCCATTTCGGTGACCCTGCGGTGTATTCAGCAAACACCACAGGGTCCCTGAATTGCAGGGAAAAGCTGCCGCAAACCCGACGAAAATGAACCGCAAAACCCGGCGAATGCACGCCGAAAACCCTCAAAAACATCTGGATTAACCTGCCGAAAACCACAGAAAAACCCGAGCAGGAGCCGATCACAGCCTTCGACACAGCAGAAGAGGCAGTGAATAAATTAGGAAAACAGTTTGTATGAATGATTGAAAAGTGAAACGCTGTTTGCAAACAAACTACTGAGCGAAAATGTCTGAAATTTACATATGAGGTCCAGGGAATGATAATAAAAAGGGCTGTTACAGAAAAAAGAAGAAAAAAAAAAAAAAAAAAAAAAAAAATTCTGAAAAAATCTATAAATAAAGAGACTCTTTACTGCAGAATTTTATAATGAACATTTTATTAGATATTGAATTAAAACGGGAATATTTTTAACATTGAAGCCTATGGGATTCTCCTGAATAAACCTGCCGAATTAAACCACCGAATGGCAGGGCATTTCAGGAACCTTTCACTGCTGGTTTGTGTTCTCTGAATAGACGAAGCAGTGCTTCTCTATGGGGATTTCACTGCCCTCGAACAGGCACCGTATGTTCAGGCAATTCGCTAGGATTTGGCGAATTGCCTGCTCTCTGGATAGCCGAATGGCCAGGAAAGGTAACCGAACGCTGCTTTACAGCGTTCGGTTACCTTTCTCAAGCAATTCGGAGCTCTTTGGATAACCCTGATAGTCTGGTGATGGTTACTACTACCTGATGCAATTCGCTCACTGGCTTGCTCTTGGCCTTGTTGTTTAGTGTTGTCTTGTCGTGTCTTGGTGTGTTTTGTTCTCTCCCCCCCCCCTCCCTTATGGCTCTTATCTCTACTTTCTTCTCTCTTTTCCTTTGTTTTCTTTGTGCCCTATGCCGCTCTGGGCATCTTGGTGCTGCGCTCTTAACAACTACAAAATGGGTCTGAGTTGGATCCCGTCGCCATTGGTACCATGTATTGAATATCTGTTTGATCTGCTCTGATTACTTTAAAGTATTTAGAAAAAAAAACAAAAACAAAACAGAAATTAAAGGCTTGGTCAGTAAAACGCCTGATCAAGCTTATTTTCAGCCAGTATTTGTGCCTTTAAAAAAAAAAAAAGCTGCAAAAGGTCCTAATTTCGGCCATCGGGCCGAATTAAACAGACTTCACAGATGCTAAAGAACATAACGTCCTTACGGTGTAGCCGACAGGGGTCTCCAGCGGCGTGTTCTGCTTCTGCTGACAGCTGACGTGGTAGAACGTAAAGAGCAAGTGGTGGTGATCGGTTAAGGTGGCGGGAAGCTTAATCTTCATTTCTTCATGAAAATCTGGAGACCTGGACATAGAAGAAGAACAAGAAAATCACGCTGGTGGGAATAAACGTCACAGCACAGATTTAATGTTACTGTGCGCACAACTCTCTGGTTCCAAGGACCCTTCAACGTGTATTTCTGGGGTCTGGGTCACCAGGGCCTCACCTGTTATGATACACTACAGCCGTGTAAGCCTCCTTTGAAAATTCAGGACAGCTGGACTTCCCAAAGATGACCTATGTTGGAAGAAAACCATGTCTTTAGAGATATTCTCTAGAACAAAGCAATCGTCCGTGCTTCAGCAGGTATATATATATGACAATATGGTGGCAGTCCTTACCGGCATGGCGTTGCTTGGATCCTCCCCATTCATGAATTGGACCTTCACGGTTATGTTTCTCGCAGAGCCTTGCCGGTTGGCAAAATTAAGGCTTTGCGGGTAGACGTACAGGAGATTTCTGTTTGGAAGAAGAATAGGAATAAGTGTAATTATTTAACAAACCCAAAAATATTTCAACTGCAGCAAAAAAGCTCAGACAGCAACGAGGAGACAAAAAGTGCGGCATACGGACAGATATACACTGGCTCCAAATGGCACCATCAGGAGCATTAGTGAGAACATGGACCAGATCCAGCACTACAAAACAGAAGATCTTAAGTACAGACTGAAGGGGTAATTCAGAAAGCACCGCAATTCCTGTGAAGTTTCAGTTCTTTCAAGTTCGCCGCACTTCGGCGATTTCAGTTCGTCGACCTTCCAGTGATTTCACTATTCATCGCCGGGTCCCCAAAGCGCGCCGAAAAAGAAGTCGCTGAATACCGCCACGGAAGACAGTCAATCAGGCCACCCAATGGCGCCGAAGACGGCCGAACTGAACGCAGAACGTTGCCGAAGACGGCCAAACTGAACGCAGAACGTTGCCGAAGACGGCCAAACTGAACGCAGACCGTTGCCGAAGACGGCCGAACTGAACGCAGACCGTTGCCGAAGACGGCCAGACTGAACGCAGACCGTTGCCGAAGACGGCCAGACTGAACGCAGACCGTTGCCGAAGACGGCCAAACTGAACGCAGAACGTTGCCGAAGACGGCCAAACTGAACGCAGAACGTTGCCGAAGACGGCCAAACTGAACGCAGAACGTTGCCGAAGACGGCCAAACTGAACGCAGAACGTTGCCGAAGACGGCCAAACTGAACGCAGAACGTTGCCGAAGACGGCCAAACTGAACGCAGAACGTTGCCGAAGACGGCCAAACTGAACGCAGAACGTTGCCGAAGACGGCCAAACTGAACGCAGAACGTTGCCGAAGACGGCCAAACTGAACGCAGAACGTTGCCGAAGACGGCCAAACTGAACGCAGAACGTTGCCGAAGACGGCCAAACTGAACGCAGAACGTTGCCGAAGACGGCCAAACTGAACGCAGAACGTTGCCCCCTGCTAGGCCGGCCTCCAGGCTCAGGCGAGCCCCCTGCTAGGCCGGCCTCCAGGCTCAGGCGAGCCCCCTGCTAGGCCGGCCTCCAGGCTCAGGCGAGCCCCCTGCTAGGCCGGCCTCCAGGCTCAGGCGAGCCCCCTGCTAGGCCGGCCTCCAGGCTCAGGCGAGCCCCCTGCTAGGCCGGCCTCCAGGCTCAGGCGAGCCCCCTGCTAGGCCGGCCTCCAGGCTCAGGCGAGCCCCCTGCTAGGCCGGCCTCCAGGCTCAGGCGAGCCCCCTGCTAGGCCGGCCTCCAGGCTCAGGCGAGCCCCCTGCTAGGCCGGCCTCCAGGCTCAGGCGAGCCCCCTGCTAGGCCGGCTCCAGGCTCAGGCGAGCCCCCTGCTAGGCCGGCCTCCAGGCTCAGGCGAGCCCCCTGCTAGGCCGGCCTCCAGGCTCAGGCGAGCCCCCTGCTAGGCCGGCCTCCAGGCTCAGGCGAGCCCCCTGCTAGGCCGGCCTCCAGGCTCAGGCGAGCCCCCTGCTAGGCCGGCCTCCAGGCTCAGGCGAGCCCCTGCTAGGCCGGCCTCCAGGCTCAGGCGAGCCCCCTGCTAGGCCTGCCTCCAGGCTCAGGCGAGCCCCCTGCTAGGCCTGCCTCCAGGCTCAGGCGAGCCCCCTGCTAGGCCTGCCTCCAGGCTCAGGCGAGCCCCTGCTAGGCCGGCCTCCAGGCTCAGGCGAGCCCCCTGCTAGGCCGGCCTCCAGGCTCAGGCGAGCCCCCTGCTAGGCCGGCCTCCAGGCTCAGGCGAGCCCCCTGCTAGGCCGGCCTCCAGGCTCAGGCGAGCCCCCTGCTAGGGCGGCCTCCAGGCTCAGGCGAGCCCCTGCTAGGGCGGCCTCCAGGCTCAGGCGAGCCCCCTGCTAGGGCGGCCTCCAGGCTCAGGCGAGCCCCCTGCTAGGCGGCCTCCAGGCTCAGGCGAGCCCCCTGCTAGGCCGGCCTCCAGGCTCAGGCGAGCCCCCTGCTAGGCCGGCCTCCAGGCTCAGGCAAGCCCCCTGCTAGGCCGGCCTCCAGGCTCAGGCGAGCCCCCTGCTAGGGCGGCCTCCAGGCTCAGGCGAGCCCCCTGCTAGGCCGGCCTCCAGGCTCAGGCGAGCCCCCTGCTAGGCCGGCCTCCAGGCTCAGGCGAGCCCCCTGCTTGGCCGGCCTTCCAGGCTCAGGCGAGCTGCCTGCTTGGCCGGGCCTCCAGGCTCAGCCAGGGGTTCACCTGAGCCTGGAGGCCACCTGAGCTGCTTGCTCGGCCGGCCTCCAGGCTCAGGCGAGTCCCCAGGCCCAGGTTCGAATGACTGATTTTCGGTATCGGTTTTCGGCCGAACTGAAACCGAGTTTTCGGCTTCAGTATCATCTGGAAATTTTAATTTTGGTGCATCACTAGCATGTACCTGATGGGAAAGGAAAGGAACAAGGAAAGGACATTGGGAACTATTTGTTCTCCCTGTCCTTCAACATGCAGCAAGAAGTGTTGGTGGATCGTGACATCCTTTGCACAGTAGAAACAGACGTAAATAGGGATTTTATTTTTTATCCATTTATGTTTTTGTGCTAAATGATTTTGTAAATGCCGGCAAGAGTTCCAGGTTCCCATATGCTACAAGTAAAGGTGCTAGCTCAGCGTCTCAACCTTAAAAGGACACTCTAGCCACCCTGACCACTTTAGCTTTTTTAAAGTGGTAAGGTTGCATTGAGTACCTCCTTTCCTTCATGTCCCAATTTGCCGACACGACTCTGCGAAGTGGACGAATTCCTTCCACCTACACAAGCATCACTAAGCAGATGGGATTTGAATACCCCACATGTTGGTCACCAAATCGATCAAAGATGACTTCAGCAAACTCTGTCTGCTGACATCATCCTGTCTCCAATGCTCGCAGCAGCAACAGCGAGCATTCTAGGAAACAGGTGCTATTGGATAGGTTCTGCGCGTGCGTACACACACACACACTGTATTCCGCCAGCCGCCCCAGTATGTAGGGGCTGGGGCAACTGGCAGAATGTACCAACAGCATTCTGCCAGGCCCCTCCAGCTGGCCACATTCCAGCGAGCGGCCGTCGGCATGTGAAGGTTGTAACGCGGCTCCACTGGGGCTTCCAGCCGTGCTCTCACAAGATCTTGCAGAGTCAGGCCCCAGCGGAGCCGCAATTCAACCCTCACATGCCGGCAGCCGCTCACTAAAATGGGACACTACCCATATCGAACTCACTGAAATGCGGCTAGCCAGAGGGGCCTGGCGGAATGCTATTGGTGCATTCTGCCAGCCGCCCAAGCCTTTACATACTGGCTTCAAGTGCTGGCTTCTGGTATCGGTAGAAGTATCGGGGGGGGGGGGGCATTTGCACAAGTACTTCTTCAAATGGCCGGTGTATCGGTGCATTTCTAGTATGTACATTTATAACGTTCTCTAAACATTAAATAAAATTTTAAAAAGTTAAGGCATAAAAGAGAAGACTGTACAACTAAAGAAAGATTTTCTTTGCCAAAGTTCGTAAACAGACCGTGTACAGCTGAAGTGAAGACAATAACGCCCAAAAAATAATTAAAAAATTATTTACTTTCATATCTGCTCGATGAAACTGTATATATTTTTTTGTTTTTTACACTTTTCGTAGTTTTAAGAGACCAACGAGGCAGGACTTTTCTGTAGCTCACAAACACCGGAATCTAAACAATTCCAGTTATCTTTTGTTTTCATTTTATTTTTTTTTCCAAGATCACGAGTCAATTAAACCTGACCCTGGGGTTCTTTCCGTCTGCCGGCCAGAAGCTGGAGAGTAAAATCGGCAGCCTAGACTTGTTTAATCCAATTATAGCTTAATAAAGGCAGGAAATAAAAAAACTTTGACAAATTGAAATAATGGACAATGTTGGAGTTTTATGTTTAGTAACTTGGAAAACGATGTTTAAATAATTGTAACTCTTTTAAGGGTGAGATAGACGGGACCAAATTTTTTTTAAAAAAAATAATCAATTTGTGTGTTATAGGGGAGGAAAAAAAAGCGTGGACTATGGCAAACACACGGGTCATGTTTACATTGCAAATTGGGAAATCGCGTCTGGTTTCTTTACTGATCCAAAGCCGACAACCCAGAGACCTCTGTGCCAAAAACTGACGACCCCCCCCAGTGCATTAAAACAGACTTACGTTTTATTGGGTACAGACTCGCTTTGATTCTTCACGGCCTTGAAAACAAAAAATTCCCAAAAGCCGTAATTTCCAAACAAACAGCTCAACGCCTGCATGTCCTTAAAAGAGGTCACTAGAGAAAACCTGTATCCGGGAGGGATTTTGAATTTTGGCAGAAAAGTGGGAGAATCTACATATGATAGGACTCAGGGATGGGCAATATCTTTTTTTTAACCTTCCCTCTATCCATAGCATCGCAGAACGGACTCGATATATGGCAGGAGGGGACACAGGACAAGGATCAGGTAGGTGATGGGGTAGAAAGTGGTTTAGGGGATGACATTATACACCAGAGGTGGCTGGTGACATTTCAAGGTGGGTTGGGGCTCTAGACTGGAAACATGAATGTTTTTTATCATGAATAGGAACGCGACGATACTATCTACAAAATATGTGGATGATCCCATATATAGGGTATAAACCTTGGACATATTCCTATTAAATTCAATGATTGCAAGTGTAATCCAGAAATCAGCCACAAGATTTATACATAAAACATTGTACAGTACAAAAAAAAATCTAAAAGTAAAAAAAAATTGATAAAAAAATGATACTGAACACTAATACTACCCATTTTATTCTGAGTATACAAAACGTCAGTGTGTGAAAGAAGTAAATCCTGTATACTATTGCTGTTTAGCACATTAAGGAAACTGTTTCTGTGCATTTTCTGTCATTAAAGGGTTAAGGCAGGCACCTAGCTTGTGAAGTAGATAAAATCTACATTCAAGCCTCAGACCAGCTTGTTGTGGTCTGGGTTTTTTTGGACGTCCAACAGAGTTCAAATAGCCAGCAGCAGGGGGCTTGAATATACATACACACATACAGTCAGGTCCAGAAATATTGGGACATCGACACAATTCTAACATCTTTGGCTCTGTACACCACCACAATGGAGTTGGAATGAAACAAAAACAAGGTGCTTTAACTGCAGACTGTTAGCTTTAATTTGAGGGTATGTACAGCCATCTCCGGTGAACGATGTAGGACTTACAGCAGTTTGCAGATGTGCCTCCCACTTGTTAAGGGACCAAAGGTAATGGGACAGAATAATAATCATAAATCAAACTTTCCCTTCTTAATACTTGGTTGCAAATCCTTTGCAGTCAATCACAGTCTGAAGTCTGGAACGCATAGACATCACCAGACGCTGGGTTTCAGCCCTGGTGATGCTCTGCCAGGCCTCTACTGTAACGGTCTTCAGTTCCTGCTTGTTCTTGGGGCATTTTCCCTTCAGTTTTGTCTTCAGCAAGTGAAATGCATGCTCAATGAGATTCAGGTCAGGTGATGGACTTGGCCATCCACTTCTGTCCCTTCAAAAAGTCTTTGGTTGCTTTTGCAGTATGCTTTGGGTCATTGTCCATCTGCACTGTGAAGCGCCGTCCAATGAGTTCTGCAGCATTTGGCTGAATGTGAGCAGATAATATTGCCCGAAACACTTCAGAATTCATCCTGCTGCTTTTGTCAGCAGTCACATCATCAATAAATACAAGAGAACCAGTTCCATTGGCAGCCATACATGCCCACGCCATGACACTACCACCACCATGCTTCACTGATGAGGTGGTATGCTTAGGATCATGAGCAGTTCCTTTCCTTCTACATACTCTTCTCTTCCCATCACTCTGGTACAAGTTGATCTTGGTCTCATCTGCCCATAGGATCTTGTTCCAGAACTGTGAAGGCTTTGTTAGGTGTTGTTTGGCAAACTCTAATCTGGCCTTCCTGTTTTTGAGGCTCACCAATGGTTACATCTTGTGGTGAACCCTCTGTATTCACTCTGGTGAAGTCCTCTCTTGATTGTTGACTTTGACACACATACACCTACCATACACCTCCTGGAGTGTGTTCTGGCAAACTGTTGTGAAGGATTAGAACAGAAATGAAGAACATAAAGTGGTGGCTATTTTCTCATGTCTATTGGCTATTAAATTAATGCCACATGTGCTGGTGTGATTCAAAATGACAACTGTACATAGACACTAATAGTCAACTTTATTTAAACACATACATATATAAAACTTGATTAACATAAATTAAATGGTTCACAATTGTTTGGATAAATTCCCGGTGGATCTCAGTATCAAGCTAATTAGATCTCTCATATACCAAAGGGTTGCTTAACAGTCCTAAGGATATAATTCTTTAGATTTAAATGGGAGCCAAGAATGGTTATAACAATGATCGAAAAGCAGATTATAAATAACAAAATACAAAGTACCACCTTCTACTTCGATAGCGACTTTCGAATGTTTACACTTGTTTAATACGATTAAATGCTTCCCACAGAAACGGATAACATCAGGTGCAGTGAAATATCGTAATCGCTACTTCAAATAGACTCATATTTCGTCACAATATTTGTATTTGCTTGTATGATTAAGTATCACCTACAATGACAATTGACATATGGTGCAACAAGATATCGGTAGGTTCATTTCAGTTAGATACACAGTTCCTCATGCATAGAAGGTTATGCTACAAAGTATAGCTGAATATTATACTTAATTCTAGTTCGAAATAGTTCAATTTCACATCAGCTGTTCATGCATGATAGAGTGGGCTAAGAAAGGGTCTTATATATTCATGAGGACATCATATTATTTCACCACAGTGACAGAGTCCATCAAGATTGGCTAAACCAAACCCACATAATAGTTAAGCCCCTCAATCAGACTGATGTTAGGGTCTATTCATATCACCTTAGTCTTAATTGCTATAGCACATGCAGTCAGTAATACTTTGACAAAGCAAGGTACAATGTTAAACAATTAGTGCAAACTGGGTCAAGTAAGATCCAATGACCAGACCAAACATATCGCCAGGTTTAAATGCAAACTGTTAAAATCAATTGGCCATCACCAAATCAGAAAGCTGACTTGCGTTTCGCCGTATTGTCACGGCTTCGTCCAGAGTGTTGTTGTGAAGGGCGTTTTCTTCACCAGGGAAAGAATTCTTCGGTCATCCACCACTGTTGTTTTCCGTTGTCTCCCGGGTTTTTTGGTATTGCTGAGCTCACCGGTGCGTTCCTTCTTTTTGAGAATGTTCCAAACAGTTGTTTTGGCCACGCCTAATGTTCTTGCTATTTCTCTGATGGGTTTGTTTTGTTTCTTCAGCCTAATGATGGCTTGCTTCACTGATAGTGACAGCTCTTTGGATCTCATCTTGAGAGTTGACAGCAACAGATTCCAAATGCAAATAGCACACTTGAAATGAACTCTGGGCCTTTTATCTGCACATTGTAATTGGGGTAATGAGGGAATATCACACACCTGGCCATGGAACAGCTGAGAAGCCAATTGTCCCATTACATTTGGTCCCTTAACAAGTGGGAGGCACATCTGCAAACTGCTGTAAGTCCAACACCGTTCACCTGAGTTGGATGTACATACCCTCAAATTAAAGCTGACAGTCTGCAGTTAAAGCACATTGTGTTTGTTTCATTCCAACTCCATTGTGGTGGTGTATAGAGCCAAAGATGTTAGAATTGGGTCGATGTCCCAATATATCTGCACCTGACTGTATAGATTCTCGTACCCATAAAACAGAAAAGGAGGAAAATATATACACACACACACACACACACAACACACACACATTATATATATATAGAAAGAAATAAAAAAGATTCATATATATATATGAATATTTTAAAAAAATTTGTCTACAAGAATATATATAACATATATTCTTGCACCCTAAAACACACACACACACATATATATATATTCTTGTACCCTAAAGCATGAAAGAGAAAAAAAGATTCCCATACCATAAATTATAGAAAGATTCCACACCCCAATATAAAAAAATATATATTATTTTATCTAAAACATAAAAAAAATATTATTCCCTAACCTTAAAAGCAAAATACAAATATTCTTGTACCCGAAATCATGAGAGGAAAGTGAAAAAAATCCCATTGCCTAAAATATAGAAAGAGTCTGTACCCCAAAACAAATATAGATTATTCTTGTACCCCAAAACATAAAAGGCGGTAGAAAAGGGGGGGGGAAAGAATCCCATACAATAGAACATAGAAATGTATATATTTTCCTCGTACACTAAACCATGAAAGAAAACCAGACTCCTGTACCCCAGACATGGAAAAAAAAAAGATCCTGGAAGGGAGAAAAAAAAATTCCCTGTACCCTAAAACATGAAAAAGATTCCCTACCCTAAAACATAAGAAAGGAAATCATAAATATACAAAAAAAAAAAAGAGACATTTTCTACATGTATAAAAAAATAAATAAAATAAGCTGGAACATAATACAGATTGCACACATTCCAAGAGAAGCGCAGCCTGGGATGTCTTTTACAAAATCCCTTATTATTAAAATAAACGAGATAATCGATAAAGCAGCTTCGTTACACCAGAGCTTTATTTTGTCTTTTTCTCCCCATCAACCACGAATCCAATGGGACGCAGAGCGGCGAGGATGGACAGGGGTTACATTAGTTCAAACCTCCTGTTTAATTATCAACTAATACAGTGTCTGGGTTAATCGCCTTGGGATATATATAGCGTTACTATACCCGCCGAGAGCTCACTCGGGGCAGGAGACGGCAGCTGCAGCTTCTGTAATTCAGCAGCAAGATGAAGGTGATTCTGTTCATCATTTTCCCCCTGGTCCTCACGGTACCAGTTGAAAAGGAAGACGCCGACTTTGAGAACCTGCCCGCAGAGCCAAAATCCCGATTCGCCATGTTGGACGACGTACGAATCTTGGCCAACGGCCTTCTTCAGCTTGGCCATGGGCTGAAGGACTTTGTCCACAAGACGAAGGGACAAATCAACGAGATCTTCCAGAAGCTGACCACTTTCGACCAGTCTTTTGACGTCCTGGCCAAGCAGACCAACGAGATCAAGGAGAAAGAGGAAGAGCTCAAAGAAACCACGTCCAAGCTGCAAGTCAACAATGAAGAACTCAAGAACATATCCATGCAAATCCATTCGCAGATGGAAAACCTGCTGCAAGACAAGAGCCAGCTCCAAAACAAGGTCGGGAGGCTGGAAGAGAAGATGACACAGATCGCCGAAGGGAACCAAGAAGGCTCAGATCTCAAAGACGTAGCCATGCTGAAAGTGAGTATTCAACCGCCTATGGATACAGTGTCATTGCCTTTCACCATTTAAAGACCACAAGGCAGCCTACACTAGGGCAGTCAAACTCTGGCCCTGCAGATGTTTTGGAACACAACTCCCATGATTCCCTGGCCAAATAGCTCAAAGAATTCTGGGAACTGTAGGTCACAACATCTGGGGGGCTGGAGATTGACAGTCATAGTCTACATGGTCATGCATCGTACCGCTTTAGACTAGTGGCAGAAGTGCGCCCGTACTGACGTGTCTTCCTACGCCCGTCGCAGCGTTGTGACGTTTCAACAGGGCTGCCCACCGGCTGTAGCGCGTGCTATAGCAGACGTGCTGAAAGCCTCTCCATCAAAACGCTACGAAGCGTGTTCGATGGGGCTGCAAAGCGCGGTCCTCCATAGGATACAGCGCTGTCTGTAAAAACTGCGCTCAGCAAGGTGGCCAGATGGGCGTCAGAGTGGAAGGAACGTCTGACTGGGTATCCATGTATCTGGGGTCTGATGTCTGGGTATACATGTATCTGGGGTCTGATGTCTGGGTACACATGTATCTGGGGTCTGATGTCTGGGTACACATGTATCTGGGGTCCGATGTATGGGTACACATGTATCTGGGGTCTGATGTCTGGGTACACATGTATCTGGGGTCTGATGTCTGGGTATACATGTATCTGGGGTCCGATGTATGGGTACACATGTATCTGGGGTCCGATGTATGGGTACACATGTACCTGGGGTCCGATGTATGGGTACACATGTAGCTGGGGTCTGATGTCTGGGTACACATGTATCTGGGGTCTGATGTCTGGGTATACATGTATCTGGGGTCCGATGTATGGGTACACATGTATCTGGGGTCCGATGTATGGGTACACATGTATCTGGGGTCTGATGTCTGGGTATACATGTATCTGGGGTCTGATGTCTGGGTACACATGTATCTGGGGTCCGATGTATGGGTACACATGTATCTGGGGTCCGATGTATGGGTACACATGTATCTGGGGTCCGATGTCTGGGTATACATGTATCTGGGGTCCGATGGATGGGTACACATGTATCTGGGGTCCGATGTATGGGTACACATGTATCTGGGGTCTGATGTCTGGGTACACATGTATCTGGGGTCTGATGTCTGGGTATACATGTATCTGGGGTCTGATGTCTGGGTATACATGTATCTGGGGTCTGATGTCTGGGTATACATGTATCTGGGGTCCGATGTCTGGGTATTAATGTTATTTTTGAAACTTTATAACCTTTAACAGTGTAATTTCATAGATAATTTAAGGGGCTGTGTTTAGGGGCGGAGTTAAGGGCTGGATAGGGATTAGGTGGAGCAACTGGTGGCGAGTAACTCTTATGACCTGGTTAGTAGCTTGGGACTTGAAATATTGAGCCCTGACACAGCTACAGTGATATATAGATGTATGAAAGTCAAATTACAGACATTCAAGATATAGGAGGTATTCCCACATGCAGCACAAAGCTCTGAAATTGTCCTGTGTTACATTCATTCATTCATTTCCCTATGTGTCCCCAAATTATTGCCAGAGAAAAAAAAGGGATTCTTTTACATTTTTTAACCAATTTAATTTTCTTTCCATTTCATGCTTTTAGCTCAACAAAAAAGTCCCAACATTTAACACATTTGGGATTAAAAGCAGGGATCTCAGACTCTGCCCATCCCCCCCCCCCAGATATTTCTGAACTACACCTCCCGTGATTCTCTGGCCAGTTTTGCATTCAAAGAATTCTGGGAATTGTAGGCAAAAAAACATCGGGGGGGGGGGCAAAGTTAGAGATCCCTGAGTCAAGTTTATCTGTGATTTATTGTGAAACACATTAACGAATAACTATACACAGAACTAGTAACAAAACGGAAAAGTCATAAAATGATTAAAGCTATTATAGATATTATTTTACTATATGTATCAGACGGCTTCCTGTGTATAAAAGATATTGGATCAATGTCTTCTTCCACTGTCTGCAAAAGCAACCAATGCATTCACACCGCAAAAACCTGCATCCGACATTTTATTTTTATCTATCCAATCACATATTGCCATCTCTCCAGATGAGGGCTCCAACTCCAACCACCACCAGATACTTCTGTACTACAACTCCCATGATCCTCTGGCCATCTACTGCATTCAAAAAGAATTCTGGAAACTGTAGGCCACCAACATCTAGTCATTAAAAAAACAGCTGGAGGGTCAAGGGTGCCACCACTTGCTCTAGATTCTACCCTCTAGATCAGGGATGTCCAAACTCCGGCCCCCCAGATGTCCCTGAACTACAACTCCCATGCTTCTCCATCCATCTAATGCAGTCAGATTTCTGGGAGTTGTAGTTCGGGAAGATCTGGGGGGGCCGAATTTAGACATCCCCGCTCTAGATTCTACACCCTCCAGCTGTTTTGGAACTTAATTTCCCATGGTGCTCACCAAATTGTAGTGAATGGCTGAGCATCATGGGAGATGTAGTTCCAAAACATCTGATGGGCCAATTTTGCTGAACCCTAATCTAGAAAGATGTTTGATATCCCTGCACAGAAAAAAAAAAAAACGAATTGGGATTCTCTGTTTAACGATAAACAGCCCAGTCCTGTGTCACATGCAAAATCTCTTTTCTTTGAGTCTTAATGAATGGTCTCTTGTTCCTAATCAACCCACTCCACCTCGACGTCTCATTTTTAGAAATATGATGGAAAACAAACTCCCTGGATTATTTTTCTATTTTAAACTGTAACATCTCAATAAAGATTTCACATTCAAGTATATACAAAAGACGGTCATTATAGTCATTATAGAGAATGCACGACCATGTCTATCCAACAATAACGCATCGGATAAATTGAACAGCAGAGATATATGCAGAAAAATATCTGTAAAGCTTTAATTATGAAGGGGACCAGATAATAAATTAATTTGGCTTCATAGATCGAAATGGGGATTTTTTTCGTTCATTTTTCAGTTCGGGAGATGCAGGTTTACCAGCATTTCAATTGGCCGATAATAAATCCGCTCCGATATCGGTTCTCGCACCTATACTTTTTTATTGAATTTATCGATGCAATTCAAATTTAATCGGCCTATCGATTTCCCAAAAAAATAACAAGTGCTGAAAGGTGCAGACAAATGGATTTTCAGGAAGAAAAAAAAACAGGGAAAAAGACTGAAATAGTTTATTAAAAATCTAATTTTTCTAATACTCAAATCTGTATGATGGCAGCCGAAAATAGAAAATAAGCTTTTTCAATCGATTTACCGGCCAACATTTTTTTTTTTTTCAGACCACCAGAATTTTTTGCATAAACGATAAAAAAAAAATTCCCGTTGAATCGGCGGATATTAAAAATAAATAAATTAATATTGACCAGCAGCAAATAAAAATAATAAATAAGCCAACGGAATTAATCGGTGCCCGATTCCTACATTTCAGAATTTCGTTGAAGAGCAAGGAATTAATATTCGCCGCCTCCTGAAAATTGTTCAAGAACAGCACGTGCAGCTCGACCATCAAAACGGACAAATTAAAGACCTGGAAGACAAGGTAACTGGCTACAAACTTTAAATGATAATAAATGATTGGGGAGGGAGGGTTAGAGGAGAATCTGAATTCCACAGGCGTTTAACACCGTAGCGTAGGTGAATGGAAGCAGATTTATTATTATTGGGAATCGTCGTTTTTGTCCAAAAAAAAATAAAAAAAAATTGCTGAAAATGTAAATAAATGAATATGGACAATTTATCCATATATTTATAATTAAAAGTTATGGTGACTGATGTCTTTGATAGCTCTAGATAAAATAAAAAAAATGTTAGTCTGGCTCCTTAAAAACACGTGGCTGGCCCTGAAATTTTTGCTAATTTGCTCCCAAGTTTGATATTAATTTGATGGAATTTTATTTTTTGCAGCTGATCAGCGCTGGGAACCATGAAAATCTGAAGACATCATCTACCGGTCACGTCATCCCAAGACCAACTGTTTACCGTCCACAAAATATAACGGATCCGACAGCACACGATAACGGTACGGTGATCGTGTCATGACGTGAGCTGAACCGTGGCGGCAAGAAACGGAATGTAGATTTATGTAAATGTGGCAGAAAGAAATCTCCTTTTTTACAAAACCTCATTACATGAGACTCGTCATACAATTAATCCTGCATGTAAACACACATGTACACAGGGCCAAATTTCTAACTGGGCAGAGTAGGCATGTGCCTACAGGCACCTGCCACAAGGGGGCGCCTTTCTTTGTAAAACTTTTCTCTTTTTCCCCCTCAATCATTTACACCACTTTATCTCTGGAGCCCTAAGGGCTAGAGAGACATATGAGGTATCATTGGAAAGGTCAGATTATGGCCTTTCCGGTGAAATCAAATGTAACCAGGTTAGAGTTAAGTAAAAATTAAAATAAATAAATTAATAATTTTCTCATAACGCCGCACTAAAATTCAGTTTATAATTATAAAGTGAACAGTGATGCTGCGCTAACTCACATTCTCATTTCCCACACTGCCAGGAAGCGTGGAGCTGCTGATGGTGCAACACATTCAGGGTTATTCAAAGAGAATCGAAAAGTCACCGCACGTTCGGTGACTTTTCGTTCTCTTCAATTCGGTGTGATTTGGCGATCCCATTTCGTCGACCCTGCGGTGTATTCAGCAAGTACCACAGGGCCGTCGAAGTGCGGGGAAAAGTCGCCGCAAGCCCGACAAACACTCACCGCTAAACCCAGGCGAATGCACACGAAAACCCGCAAAAACATCTGGATTAACCCCGCCGAACACTATGGAGAAATCCAAGCAGGAGCAGATCACAGCACAGAGCAGCCGCCGGAAAAACGCGACACCGCAGACGAATGGAGTGAAAAAAAAAAAAGTTTGCTTGAATGTTTGAAAAGTGAAGCGCTGTTTGCAAAGAAACTACAGAACGAAAAGGTCTGAAATTTACATATGATCCAATGAATGATAATAAAAAGGACGGTTACAGAAAAAAAGAACAAACGTTTAAAAAAAAAATTAGTTTTTTTTAAAAAAAATAGGCAAAAAATAGGCAAAAAAATCCCAAAAAATGCTCAACAGATCCTAAAAATAAAGAATCTTTTTACTGCAGACTATTATAATAAATGGTTTATTAGATATTGAATTGAAACGGGAATATTTTTAAACATTGAAGCCTATGGGATTTGGCTGATTAAACCTGCCGAATTAAACCACCGAATGGCAGGGCATTCCGGGAACCTTTCACTGCTGGTTTGTGTTCTCTGAATAGCCGAAGCAGTGCTTCTCTATGGGGATTTCACTGCCCTCGAACAGGCACCGTATGTGCAGGCAATTCGCCAGGATTTGGCAAACTGCCTGCTCTCTGGATAGCCGAATGGCCAAGAAAGGTAACCGAACACTGATTTTCAGTTACCTTTCAGCAGCCATTCGGATCTCTTTGAATAACCCTGATTGTTTCATCAACAACCTAGACCGTAGCACTGCAGTGAGGAGACACAGGGGGACTTTGGAACCTGCCTCTCTGAATTGTATAGCGCACAAGGTTAATTGAGGCGTCATTGGAAAGGTCCGAGTCTGGTCTTTATATTGATACCAAACACCACCATGTAGCGTTTAAAAATAATAAAATGCATTTTTTTTTCCTCTGTTATACGGCAGAGACAATATCCGCTTTATAAAACAAACAAAGTCGCTGCACTAACTCAACAGATTCTGCCCCTTCTTTAGATTTGAGAGCAGAGAGAAACGGTTTCAATTATCGTAAATGTTTTCCTTTAGTTTGCCCCAAAACCAAAAAGTAATTTTGGCATGTTTTTTTGGGGGGGGGGGTTAGGGGCGCTCCACATTTCGACGCTTACAGGCTCATTAGAAGCAAATCCGGCCCTGCATGTACATTTTACACACACACACACACACACACACACACACACACAATTGCACTCCCAAGCTTGTCAAATATAGGGTCTTGTACTCAACCTGTACAACCGCAACAAGCCCCCGGAGATCCATAATAAACCGGTTGGCATCCAACTAATTCTAACACTTTTGTTCCATTTAGACAAACCCAGGGACTGCACGGACATCTATAACAGAGGGGAACGCTCGAGCGGGGTCTATGCCATTACGCCGAATGGAAGTGCCGAATTCAACGTGTACTGTGAAGTAACATCAGGTAAGACCAGGTCCAGAAACATTTCACTGAAGTTCTGCACAAAGTGGTAAAGCAGTGAATCTATAGTGAATCTATACGGCGATCTTAGAAACCTGTAAGAAAAAGCAGGAGTCAGCATTAAGGCTAGGGTCAGAGTGGGGCAGTCGGAACGCGCGTGCAGACGCACTAAATCACGGCGGCAGTAGCAGCACATAACGGCCAATGACGGCCAATATACGCAGTACGTGCGTACGAAAGTGCGCCGACACCACGCAACCAGCAAATGAACGCATTTTTATCAGAACGTGAAACCGCTGCTACTGACGTACAAAGTGCGCTGCGGCCGCATAGCAGCGTGTGTGCGTGATTAGGAGATGTCAGACGCTGCTAGTGTGCGGCCAACATAACGTTCAAACAGCCGGATTTCCCTAGACTTCTTTTTACCCCACCGTCATGAAATACGTCCAGAATTGCGCATCGTCTGACCACTTAAGCGTATTCCGTGAAAAAATGCGTGCGCACGCATCGACGTACATTTTGACGGTGGCTGCAGAAAATGCGCTCATCTGTCCCTAGCCTAAATGAATGGGCCGAGCCCCTGAAGAAGAACAGCACCAGGGACTCCAGAAGCACTTCCTGCTTCGGCACCGAATGTGAAGCCACCCCTGACATCATGTGATGGGGACAAAATGATTAGAACTATAGTATAAAACGCCCTTCAGGCTGTGTATGACGCATAAATTAATTTCCTGTTTACACCAAGATATTTCATTATTACATGTAAATAGTCCAAAATTCCCCCAAAATCCCAAATACAAAACACTTCTGGTCCGGATCATTTCAAATAAGTAGAACTCAACTTGTAGAAGATATATATATATCTCTATCTCTATTTTGTGATACAGCAACCACTCGGGATACTTGGTTCCAGCCAAACAAGACGGTCCACTAGGTGGTGGTTCCCAAACTCGGTTCCCCTAACAGGCCAGGTTTGCAGGATATGAAGCATAGCCCAAGTGATATGATTTGCTGCTCAGTGATTACAGGATTCCATCTGCATTTCCCCAAGGGAATCCATAAAACCTGACCTGTTCGAGGGGGTTGGGAACCACTGCTCTAGGGTATAAACAGCCGCGGATTTGAAGTTGTGGAAATGAGAGGTCTTTTTATTCCGGCGTTAATGCCGCACTTGACTTTGACTCACCGTTGCAGGTGAATAAAAAACAAAAAAAAACAAGCAAACAAAATCCTAGCTCAATTAGAGCACTTGCTAAACAGACAGTGATCGTGACTATGCAGGTAACAATCTAAAAACCAAATAAAAATCACAGCATTTCTTAGACGTGTATCGAAAAAGAAGGGGTATACAGATCTGTATTCTTTTTCGATACATGTCATAGGGTTCAGTCCATTTTTCTACAGTATCCCTACTCCTTCTCTGAGCCCTTTGTGACTCAGATTTAGCAGTTTTCTCTTTCTTAGACGTGTTACTGCTCCTTGCCCTGCTCTGAGCAGTCTGATTAAATACTTCTGTATGGGAGTCGGCAGCCTGAGCATTTACCTGCCTACCAGAATGGATTAAATTGGCAACACGTGTGCGACAGGATAGAGGCCATGAGGGATTCTGGGCCCTAAAGATCTTCCCTCGAGATATATATATATATATTTATTTAATTTTTACTATGACTGGCGGCATAACCTGACCTTTGGTAAGAAAAGCCATCTAGTATGGCACGGCCCTGGCAAGGAGGGTTCTGTGTTGTTACAGAGCCTAGATGCAATAAAAGTGAGACGTTGTGGACTTCATTTGCATGTCCTACCCAGAGGTCTTTGCTGCATTTGGGGAATGTAGCACATGAGCTCTGTAGAGCAGTTCTCTGAATTGCTGGGATGTATAAATGTACTCTGCAATAATAAAACACACATTGAAATATATATATATTTCACACACGACATGTTTGACTCTCGTATTCCAGATAACGCTTGGACAGTTATCCAGAAACGACTGGACGGGTCCGTGGATTTTAACCAAACATGGGAAGAATACAGTAATGGATTTGGAGACCTCGTGGGTAGGTTTGTGTTTGTTTTTTAACTTGTGTAACAAACACATCATTGTGGAATATATATATATATATTGCATTTCTGCCTCTAATTAGAGCTGTATAATTCCATAATAATAACCTATTAGGAATAGAATCAACACTGCCGAACCTGTATTTGTGGAGTACAGCTGCCTAGGGGTATTTTATTTTACAGCTGCCTAGGGGTATTTTATTTCACAGCTGCCTAGGGGTATTTTACAGCTGCCTAGGGGCATTTTATTTTACAGCTGCCTATGGGATCGTTGGAGATCACCACTTTAAAATCGTTAAAATATATCTAATACCGTTTCATCCGTATCTGAAACACTAAACGCAGAAATAGCCACAATTTACTGATTTTATGCAAGCATGACATTTATTTGCGTCCAGAGTGGCATTAATTTGTGGCCAAGATCTTGTATTGATGATGGGAGAGTCGCGGCGCTGTGTAAAGTCTTCTCCAGCACATTATCCCAAAGATTAACCTCAATGGGGTTAAGGTCTGGACTGTGCGGTGGCCAATCCATGTGTGAAAATGATGTCTCATGCTCCCTCAACCACTCTTGCACAATTTGAGCCCGATGAATCCTGGCATTGCCATCTTGGAATATGCCCGCTGTGCCATCAGGGGAGAAAAAAACCATTGATGGAAAAACCTGCTCATTCAGTATATTCAGGGAGTCACATGACCTCGTTTTATGCTAAAACATATTAATCACTGCAGTAATTATCCAATGGAAGGCGAGCGCCTATTGGCGGAGTTACTTCCAGGTAGCGACTTTATTTTTGGCCAGACAACGTATCAAACCAGCATGTATCTATGATCTAGGGTCAGAAACGTGAATATCCCGCCGTCATACAGGGAGCTCTTGTTATAGCAGGATGGCGCCCAGAAAGCCTTAAACTAGAGTCGAGTGATTTCCCTGATCGTTTGAGACTGACCTTGATTCATGAAAAAAAACAAATAAAAAAGGAGTAATCTGGACATTTTTAATTGACATATCGGAGCGTCCGTTCCGCGCATTGGCAAAAGCAGATCCGTTTGTCGGGCGCCTGTTGATCCTGGCCGCGGCTCTGCCAATGCTCGGACAGTCACTCCTTCAATTAAGAATCCCGATCCTTCGATTTTTGTTTTTTTGTAAACGTAAAAACTGAGATCAATCTCAAATGCTGAAATTATGCAAAAATCTAAGAAATTGCCCAGAACGATCCATCGACAGGACCTGATTCGATTGCATCAGTCGGCAAAAATTACCCTTTTCACAACATAATCCACTATATTTGTCCAGAGCAAACACTCTTTGCTGCTCTCTTCCAACCGGCGAGATCCAATCACCAGGTCCCGAGCCGGGTCAGACTAAAAACACCTTTATTTGCACTAGTTAAACAATTACTTCTTGACGACAAAAAAAACCAAAAACTTATGCAACAGCAAAATTTCTAGTCACTGTGAGCGTATTGATCTGTGGGTACATGACGGGATCAATAGGCACGTGTGCACCCCTAGGTATCTATATGCAAAGATCCCCAATATATAATAATACGAACTATCTAGCCCAAAAAAAAAAAATCACCACCTGGATGTAACAATAGGTGCTCGTCTTCCATTGGGTAATTATTACTGCAGTGATTAATATGTGTCAACATAAAATGAGGTCATGTGACTCCCTGAATATATTGAATGAGCAGGTTTTTCCATCAATGGGTTTTTCTCCCCTGATAGCACAGCGGGCATATTCCAAGATGGCAATGCCAGGATTCATCAGGCTCAAATTGTGCAAGAGTGGTTGAGGGAGCATGAGACATCATTTTCACACATGGATTGGCCACCGCACAGTCCAGACCTTAACCCCATTGAGGTTAATCTTTGGGATAAAGTGCTGGAGAAGACTTTACGCAGCGCCGCGACTCTCCCATCATCAATACAAGATCTTGGCCACAAATTAATGCCACTCTGGACGCCAATAAATGCTGTGACATTGCATGAGCTTATCCAAACGATGCCGCGGCGCATGCATGCTGCAATCACAGCAAAAGACGACACAACCACATATAACAGTGAGTGACTTTTCTCTGGTGGGTGTATCTCTATATCTATCTATATCTAATGATAATATTATTTATGTTTTCGTCATTAAGGCTAGGGTCAAACGAAAGCATTTTTACACGCGAACGTAAAAAAAAGTGCGTCCGAATGCATTGATGTATTTTTTCACGGAATATGCAAAAACGGTCATACGATGCGCATTTTCGTGCGTGATGTTTTACGAATCCAAACCAGGAAACTTTTTGTGTCTGGACGTTATGTTGGCCGGACACGAGCAGGGTCTGACGTCTCCAAATCACACACACCGCTAGCGGACGCAGCGCACTCTGTACGTCCGTACTAGAGGTTCTGCGTTCTCGAAAAAATGCGTTCATTTTCCACTTGCGTTGCGCGGCCGGACTTTCGTGCGGCCGTACTTCGTATATTGGCCGTCATTGCCCGTCATTTGCTGCTAGTGCGGCCGTGATTATGTGCGCCAGAACGCACGTTAAAAATGCGCTGGTCTGACCCCAGCCTTAAAAGTCTTGACGGGATGACCAAATATTACAGATTGTGACTTTTTGGCCAGGCAGTATCCACTGCAACTGGTCATGCCTAGCTCCTGCTGAGGAGGGTCCAATAAACCTGAAACAGCGCTGTCCAGTAGTGACTTTGACCAGTTGCATAAACTTTATCTCAGCTAAAAAAAGCCATAGTATGACGCGGCACTGATTTTAGGGTTGTGTGTAAAAACAGACCCAGGATGCAAAAAACTGAGACCGATGTCATTTGCATATCCTACCCAGAGTTCCTTGCTGCATATGGGGAATGTGGCACAGGAGCTCAGGGATGCAGTTCTTTGTATCGCGGTGATGTGCAAGTGGCTTCTGCAATAATAAACATATATATATATACACACAGCAAATCTCCTTGTGTGATTATATATATATATATGACAGATGTGCACAGGTAGGGATGCACCAATACCACTTTAAGATCGAGTACCGATACTTTTTAAAAGTACTCACTGATACCGAGTACCAATACTTTTCTTTAATGTCATGTGACCACTTTCCAATAAGAACAGACCATATAAAAATGACCCCAGCTCACATGTATATATCCCCCCCCAAGATAGATATATATATATATATTCATACTGCCCCAGCTCATGGAAAATGCCCCAGCTCACACATGGATTTGCCCCAGCTCACACATGGATTTGCCCCAGCTCACACATGGATCCCCCCCCCAGCTCACCTGGCACCTGGAGCTCTCGGCGATGATACTTACCTTCCTGGGCGACGCCGGGAAAGTCTCCGCGCGTGCGCTCGTTGGAAGGCCCCCCAGCCGCGACCACGTGGGACCATGTGATCGCGGCTGGGGGCCTTCCAGCGAGCGCACGGGCGGAAACTTTCCCGGCGTCACCCAAGAAGGTAAGTATCATCGGAGAGCTCCAGGTGCCTATCCGAATGCTCTATCGGCATTCGGACAGGCCCTACAGCTGCTCACTGTGTTCATACTTACCTTCCTGAGCGACGCCGGGAAAGTTTCTGCGCGTGCGCTCGTTGGAAGGCCCCCAGCCGCGATCACATGGTCCCACGTGGTCGCGGCTGGGGGGCCTTCCAACGAGCGCACGCGCGGAGACTTTCCTGGCGTCGCTCAGGAAGGTAAGTATGAACACAGTGAGCAGCTGCAGGGCCTGTCCGAATGCCGATAGAGCATTCGGACAGGCGCCCCAGCCACTTGGATGCCGGCAAGCCGGGGTCAATGCCGGCTTCCGGTATCGGGGAAAATATCGGGGGTACTGCACGAGGACCAAGTACTCCTGCAGTACCCAGTATCGGCACCGATACCGATACTAGTATCGGTGCAACCCTATGCACAGGGAATGTAAATTAAATGGAAAATAGAGCAAATGCTGATAAAGACATAGGATGGAAAGTTTGTACATTGTAACGGATCTGATTTAATTCCATTTCAGGAGAGTTTTGGTTAGGCCTGGCAAAGATCTACACCCTCGCTCAGCAGGCGGATTATATCCTGCACATCGAGCTTCAGGACTGGAAAGAGAACAAGCGGTATGTGGAGTATGCCTTCTCCCTGGGAAACGAGGACAGCAGATACGCGCTCCAGCTGTCGCAGGTGTCGGGAAACATTCCCAGCGCGCTCCCGGAACGCAACCCGCTCCCATTCTCTACAAGCGAAGATAACTCCTGGGATCTGAAGTGCCCGGGTGAACCCACATCCGGTAAGTGCCTGCACACCGCAATGAGATATCCCACCACCTCTCCATGTCTGAGATCAGGATCAAATCCCTGAAACACAGTGCACGGCCACAGCAATGCCACCACCGATGGGGAACCGCCTGCCCAAGGGGTCTACAGCAGGTCTGTAAAACTCCAGCACCCGCATGTTGATGGGCAACAATTCCCAGAATTCTTCCAATGCAGTAGATGGCCAGGGAATCATGGGAGTTGTAGTTCAGAAACATTTGGTGGGGCCAGAGTTTGACAGCCCAGAGGTGTGTTCAGTTGCTCAGCCGCTGCAAGTGCTAAGTTAGCAACTTGCCACTGAACGGCGTTCTGCCGCTCAGCGCTGCTAACTTAGCACTTGCAGCGACCCAAGGAGATGCTGCGGGTAGCTGAGTGTGACGTAGTAAAGATGGCCGCCGCCATGAAGCAAGTAACAATTCAGTATGGCATTGTTAATTTTGAGGTTTTTTTCACCAAATCACAAAATATTTATTTATTATTTACCCCGGCACATAGACATATATTACAGCTCAATTTATATTTTGTTTCAGAAGTAAACATAACGTTTATTCAATTAAAACTATCATTTGTGGTGTGTGCGTACAAAACGGAATTGTGCCGACTGCTTTTCTTTATCATATTTTGTCCGAGTCATGCGAAAAACAATCTGAATCTTTCATTAAGAAATTGTCGGCCATTTTGCTTCGAAATTCGCATCCAAAGCGTACAGTGACACTGCAATTCAGCAGCTGCTGAGGAACTGAACGGGGCTCTGGTCTACAGCTTTCGGGTATCAGTGTTAATTTAGTCGAACTAAATATTATAACATGTTTTTGACTAAAATGTGACTAAAATTAAAATAATTCAGGTGACTAAAATGTGACTAAAATTAAAATAATTCAGGTGACTAAAATTAAATGAGGTTTTAGTCAAAAAGACGACTAAAACCAAATCAATTTGCTGTCAAAGTGGAAACTGGGTTTTAAGATAAATATTATTTATAACATAAGTTATATCTGCGCCTGTATCGCATGTTCAGACCGTAAAACCATAAATAATAACAGGTTAATAGAGGTTTACTCCACGAGT
Organism: Leptobrachium leishanense; assembly: GCA_009667805.1. Lineage (NCBI taxonomy): Eukaryota > Metazoa > Chordata > Amphibia > Anura > Megophryidae > Leptobrachium > Leptobrachium leishanense. The sequence continues at coordinate 20,284,286 of CM019070.1, forward strand.
ATAGAATGAGAAATGCTGAAATAATGCATTAATTACACTTTAACTGAAACCATTAGATTTTAGTCGACTAAAACGAAAACAATTCAGACGACTAAAATGTGACTAAAATTAAATGAGGTTTTAGTCAAAAGACGACTAAAACCAAATCAATTTGCTGTCAAAATGGAAACTGGGTTTTAAGATAAATATTATTTATAACATAAGTTATATCTGCGCCTGTATCGCATGTTCAGACCGTAAAACCATAAATAATAACAGGTTAATAGAGGTTTACTCCACGAGTATAGAATGAGAAATGCTGAAATAATGCATTAATTACACTTTAACTGAAACCATTAGATTTTAGTCGACTAAAACGAAAACAATTCAGACGACTAAAATGTGACTAAAATTAAAATAATTCAGGTGACTAAAATTAAATGAGGTTTTAGTCAAAAGACGACTAAAACCAAATCAATTTGCTGTCAAAGTGGAAACTGGGTTTTAAGATAAATATTATTTATAACATAAGTTATATCTGCGCCTGTATCGCATGTTCAGACCGTAAAACCATAAATAATAACAGGTTAATAGAGGTTTACTCCACGAGTATAGAATGAGAAATGCTGAAATAATGCATTAATTACACTTTAACTGAAACCATTAGATTTTAGTCGACTAAAACGAAAACAATTCAGACGACTAAAATGTGACTCAAATTAAATGCTATTTTTGTCAAAAGACTAAAACTAAATCAAAATTTGCGGTCACAATTAACACTTCCGGGGATAGAGGTCATTACACAACGTATAAAATATAATAAAGTAAAAAGGGAAATAATATAACAATAATTCTAGATTTAAATAAAAAAAAAAAAAAAAACACAATTTAAAAATATAAATGATTGTTTTTTTTCTAAGCCCACCATGAGAAAAACATCCATTGTTCTACATTGCCGATGGAGGCTGGAGATCAATTGAATTGGACCGGGAATGTTTATGTATGGCCAAGAAAAAATAAAAATAACTAAAAAAATTAAAATATCAATATTTTTGGGTGAACTTTGCACCATGAAAAAAAGAAAAAGGTAAAATAAAGTCAAGATAAAAAATTTATCTGCAGAAAATAAAATATCATATTATTATATTATTATTAACCTTTATTTATAAAGCGCCAACATATTCTGCAGCTCTGATCATATAAAGATTGAGTGACAAATCCAAAGGAAGGCAAAATAAATCCATGTAATAATGCGGTTAAGGCTCAGGGTTCCTTTATATATATATATATTATTTTTTTCCTACAGGAGGCTGGTGGGGCACGACATGCCCCGGAACAAACCTGAACGCCAAGTACAACAAAGCCAAATCAAGGGCGAAACTGGAAAGACGAAGGAGTCACGGCTTGTACTGGAAGCCGGAGAAGGGCAGGATGTACTCGCTCAGGTCCACGAAAATCATGCTCTATCGCACGGACATGGAGCACTTCGATTAGCCTTTTACAAGGGATCCGACACAAGAATTTAAAATAGAATTAAAAAAGGCACAAGAGACAAAACGCTTGTTGTAGCAGAGCATCCACGACTAGACATTGAGGAGATACTGGCTGATCAGAATGGGTTTACTCAAAGAACGGAATATTTGGTTAGATCGCTGAAGCCGCAATACTCGACAGCCATACAGGGGATATTTATATTTTTTATATATATTATATATTTATACACACTCACATACCAGATTATAGCAAAGAGAAACATTGCCGGGCTCCTAAAATACACTGTTGGCTCCTTTGTCTGATATAATGTTGCCCAGCCCTGTAATTCTGTATTCGCTGCACCCAGAGGCTTGTGGGTAATTCCTCATACAGTTTCTGAGCCTTGATATGAATGACATATATTATACAGCGAAGCAAGACTATTCCAAAAAAATAAAACTCCTTGCTTTTAAACTTAGATATTAATGAAGAGAATGGGAACGAGGGAGAGAGGGGCGAGGAAAGGGAGAGAGAGGGGCGAGGAAAGGGAGAGAGGGGGGCGAGGAAAGGGAGAGAGGGGGGCGAGGGAAGGGAGAGAGGGGGGCGAGGGAAGGGAGAGAGAGGGGCGAGGGAAGGGAGAGAGAGGGGCGAGGAAAGGGAGAGGGGCGAGGAAAGGGAGAGAGAGGCGAGGGAAGGGGAGAGAGGGGCGAGGGAAGGGAGAGAGGGGCGAGGAATGGAAGAGAGGGGCGAGGAATGGGAGAGAGAGGGGCGAGGAATGGGAGAGAGAGGGGCGAGGAAAGGGAGAGAGGGGGGCGAGGAAAGGGAGAGAGGGGGCGAGGAAAGGAGAGAGGGGGCGAGGGAAGGGAGAGAGGGGGGCGAGAAAGGGAGAGAGAGGGGCGAGGAAAGGGAGAGAGGGGGCGAGGAAAGGGAGAGAGGGGGCGAGGGAAGGGAGAGAGAGGGGCGAGGAAGGGAGAGAGAGGGGGCGAGGGAGGGAGAGAGAGGGGCGAGGGAAGGGAGAGAGAGGGGGCGAGGAAAGGAGAGAGGGCGAGGAAAGGGAGAGAGAGGGGCGAGGGAAGGGGAGAGAGGGGCGAGGGAAGGGAGAGAGGGGGCGAGGAATGGAAGAGAGGGGCGAGGAATGGGAGAGAGAGGGGCGAGGAATGGGAGAGAGAGGGGCGAGGAAAGGGAGGAGGGGGGCGAGGAAAGGGAGAGAGGGGGCGAGGAAAGGAGAGAGAGGGGGGCGAGGGAAGGAGAGAGGGGGCGAGGAAGGAGAGAGAGGGGCGAGGAAAGGGAGAGAGGGGGCGAGGAAAGGGAGAGGGGGGCGAGGGAAGGAGAGAGAGGGGCGAGGGAAGGAGAGAGAGGGGCGAGGAAAGGGAGAGGGGCGAGGAAAGGAGAGAGAGGGGCGAGGGAAGGGGAGAGGGGGCGAGGGAAGGGAGAGAGGGGGCGAGGAATGGAAGAGAGGGGCGAGGAATGGGAGAGAGAGGGGCGAGGAATGGAGAGAGAGGGGCGAGGAATGGGAGAGAGAGGGGCGAGGAATGGGAGAGGGGCGAGGAATGGGAGAGAGAGGGGCGAGGAATGGGAGAGAGAGGGGCGAGGAATGGGAGAGAGAGGGGCGAGGAAAGGGAGAGAGAGGCGAGGAAAGGGAGAGAGAGGGGCGAGGAATGGGAGAGAGCGGGGCGAGGAATGGGAGAGAGGGGCGAGGAATGGGAGAGAGGGGCGAGGAATGGGAGAGAGGGGCGAGGAATGGGAGAGAGGGGCGAGGAATGGGAGAGGGGAGTGTTGAGGAAGGGAGAGGGGAGTGTTGAGGAAGGGAGAGGGGAGTGTTGAGGAAGGGAGAGGGGAGGGGTGAGGAAGGGAGACGGGAGGGGTGAGGAAGGGAGACGGGAGGGGTGAGGAAGGGAGAGGGGTGAGAAAGAGGGAGCGGTGAGAAAGAGGGAGCGGAAAAATGAGAGGAAGAAAAAGTAGAGAGAGAAAGAAGAGGAAAAGAGTAGGAAGAGATGGAGAGACAGAGGAAGAGATGGAGAGACAGAGGAAGAGATGGAGAGACAGAGGAAGAGATGGAGAGACAGAGGAAGAGATGGAGAGACAGAGGAAGAGATGGAGAGACAGAGGAAGAGATGGAGAGACAGAGGAAGAGATGGGAGACAGAGGAAGAGATGGAGAGACAGAGGAAGAGATGGAGAGACAGAGGAAGAGATGGAGAGACAGAGGAAGAGATGGAGAGACAGAGGAAGAGATGGGAGAGACAGAGGAAGAGATGGGAGAGACAGAGGAAGAGATGGAGAGACAGAGGAAGAGATGGAGAGACAGAGGAAGAGATGGAGAGACAGAGGAAGAGATGGGAGAGACAGAGGAAGAGATGGGAGAGACAGAGGAAGAGATGGGAGAGACAGAGGAAGAGATGGAGAGACAGAGGAAGAGATGGAGAGACAGAGGAAGAGATGGAGAGACAGAGGAAGAGATGGAGAGACAGAGGAAGACATGGAGAGACAGAGGAAGACATGGAGAGACAGAGGAAGAGATGGAGAGCGATAAAAAGGGAAAGAAAAAGAGGGAGAGACAAATATAACTGCTGTAAATCAATAGCAGTTTGATCAGGTCTCCCAGCAACGCATCGTCCAAGGTTATAGAATTATGTTATGAACAGGGAAAAAAAAAAAATCAAACCAAAAAAAAGTCACTATGCAGCAACAGGAGGCTTCAGCTATTTATTGGGGATGGTCCGGCGCCATCCACAGCCTTATTTAAAAGAATTCATAATGTTTTATTTCCCATCAAAGCTTTTCCTCCTTTAACTTCCAGCCACTAATCTGTTATTTGTTAGGATTATTATTAATATTATTATTAGGGCAGGAACTTTGTCAGACAATGTGGATTAGACATTCGAGATGCCTCGTTGGTAACGTCCATCCTTGCCAGCCTTAAGCCTGACTGAGCATGATGGGACATGTAGTTCTGAAAGACCCGGGCGTGCCAAGGTTACCCGTCACAGCCCTCCGGCTCTCATCACCCTAACCTTATAACTATCCAAGTGCTTCAAAACCAGTCGCTGGGTTTAACCGCAAAGTGTATTTTTGGGTCACATTGACTCTTCACATGAACGTGTTGTACTGTAGACTTGCTTTGTTTTTTTTACACACTGGTAATATTGCATTTATTACACACAGAGATGAGCTAGAAGATTTCTTATCTCTCCATATTGTAGAATTGACAGATCTGTATATACGAGCAATGTAAGATAAACTGCACCGTAACCGTATGGTTTTACCTTTTGTATATTCTCTACTGCAATAAACTTTATCGACATTCGAACACATAAACAAAGGCCTGATTTCCTGAGATTTCTTGTGCAGGATGACATCGGGTATAGAAGAATAAATGACTGGGGCATGTGCCTATTATCGGTGCTATGGGGAGAAGGAGAGGATGGTGGTTTGTGAGCAGGAGGGATACAGGGCTGTCACCAGAAATCGTGTGGCCCCTTACTAAACCACTGCTCGTGACCCCCTTCTGTCAGCTGACCCCATTTCAATAAACGAATTCAAAATGTAACAATTTTTCCTCTTTCTGCAAACCTTATTTTACTGGGATTGGGTTAAATCCCTGGTGGTCCAGCGAGGCGATAAAAAGTGTTCCCTGGTGCAGACCATACTAATCGATCCTTAAGTTATGAGCAAGAGTACTCTGACCGGCCCCTCGATGCCGCAGCCCACTAGAGAAATTCCTGGTATCTTGGTTGACCAGTCCTGGGTGACATGGAGGGGCTCTAACCTATTTGGCACGTAAGGTGCACATATGGTTGGACAAGGGCCCTTCCATGAACATGTCATGGACTGTCACCCCCTGATGGCTGCCCTGCTTCCATAGAGCCTCTGGGATACCAAGAAAAATGGCGCAGAAAGGATAGGATGGTTTTCTCTTTAAGCAAAAATAAACATACAAGTCTATTTACAAAGCGCTGAAATTTCAGCGCAATTTGTTCGATTCCATTTAGATGAATTCACTATTCACCGAATGGTCACCGTCTTGCGCCGAAGAAGTTATTGGATGTCGGGGAAAACGGCAAAAAAGCTCAGAATTAGCGTCAGCGAAACCTGCTGAACTGAAACAAAAAAAACTGAAGAAAAAGAAAGCCTCCTATTCTCCTAATAGGAGTATAAACCAATAAAATGTGTCCGAATAACAAATAACAAAAAAGTCGGTTACACAATAAATAGGCAAAGTCTTAAAAAAAATAAGGAAAGCAAAAATCTAAAAGCGTCAAAAAAAATAAAAAAAAATATATATATATATACAAAAAGTAGCTTTTTGTAATTGGGGTTGTAAGAGGTGCCTTGGATGTGTGACTTGCAGTCACATGATACCTGGAAAAGAATTCCATCATCCCCACACAGGGAAACGTTATTCAATCCGCCACACTATTACATGCAAGGCAGATTATGTCATTTACAGAATTCGGTGTCCCTGTGGTTTAGCCTATGTGGGTAAAACCACCACCCAGTTATGTGATAGGATAGCGTATAGGGATGGCCAGTCTGATAAGCCGGTGGCCAGGCACTTTTTAGAGTTTAGCCAGCCGGTCTCCTCTCTGAAATTCATGGCCATTGACCATGTTCCTCCACCTAGGACGGGCGGGGACAGGGCGTTGAGGTTGCTTAAAAAAGAGGCTCAGTGGATACACAGACTGGATACTGTGTTTCCAAGGGGCCTCAATGAAAGGAACATGTACTCGGTATTTGTGTAAATGTAGTTCAATGGGTGATGGAACTCAGCATTGTGTTATAGAACTATCCTTAAACATCTTCATGGTGCGGCACCAGCTCTGAATTTAACCCTCACGTGTCATTATGGGTTTTGTGTGCGGATAGCAACTTTGTTTTTAAGTAAATTTCTCATTGATGACCGCCCCCGGTGTGCGCAGCAGGAGCGGATCGCCATGATGGGGGAAGAGGCAGGCTGTGCTCTCTCCACAGTCGGCGTCCTGGTTGCCAGGACTACCACCTCGACCCTTTGGAGGAGCGCAGTATTTGCGCAGGCGCGGTGGGTATAAACACGTTGTACATGTTGCACATTGGGTGGTAGGAGGAAGGTTCTTGCTCTCCCAACAGGAGGTGTTTTGACCCCCAGGACGATCACAGTTACGTCATAGATGGGCGCCATTCGGTCGGCGCAGGCGCAGTGGCCATACAACCTTGCCTGATTTCACACAGAATGGGTGGGGATTAGAAAGAATTAACTCCCCTTACAATAGCGTCCTGGTCTCCACGACGACTGTGATGACGCCGTGGAGGTGCGCAGGAGGCTCGGCGCAGGCGCAGTGGATCCATGAGCATGCCGCACGCATCGCACACCTGAGGGGTGAGTTTTTCAATGATTTTTTAATTGTTATGATAATGTGTTACCTATTTAAGTCTTGAGTTTGAATGAAGTGGTATATGTTTTTGTCCTGATGAAAGTTCCGGATTGAGAACTGAAACGTTGACGATTTGACAACATGATTGAATAAAATTTGGAATCCTTTGAAAATCCTGGAGTGCTGGGGAATCCCTTTATCTATATAAAAATATGTTCTAAACAATAAAAAAATAAAGGCCGTTTACTGAGAATGAAAAGAATAAACGTTCTTGAAAAAGTTTAGAAGATACTACATTTTTCCACGGACTCCTATGGGATTCGACTGGTTAAACATGTCGAACCGAAATACCAAAAATCAGGGCATTTTGCCTGAATTTTCTGAAATTTCGCTTTCTGTGAACAGAAGACACGATAGTCTTCTATGGGACAATTTTGGTGTTGCCGAATGCCACCGTACTGTGGCAAAATTGCAGCGTATTCTGCCGTCAATTCACCAGTATTTGGCAAACTGACAGCTTAGTGAAACGACGAATTGGCTCGAAATTGCACCGAACGGTGAAATTCACCATCCGGTGCAATTCGGAGGTTAGTGAATAATCTCTATAGTGTTCCTAACCTACCAAAAATCCAAAGAGGGATTGTTTGAGCCCCTAAACCTGTATACAAACACATAAAACACCCATATAGGGAGTCCAGATGGGTTGCAAGCTATGGGACATAATGGCCAATCCGGTCAGCAGTATTTGCAAGTGATTCATTTGGTGTAGTGACCGTATTCCAAAGTATCCTTCCCAAAATAAGGACAGGGACGGTTTCCTCTTCATGCATCCTGCAATCATTATTTGCCAGCGGTCCCTTAATAGAACACATTAAAATACCACGAACAGTAAGCTTTGGGTGCAGGTTCAGGCAGGCTGTGGCAACTACCGTATTCCGCCAAAGCAAACATGTACTCTATGACCTCCATTCACAGATCACGATGACCGCGGGCAGAGATGGTTCCTTGATTACCAGGAATAGGCTGAGGATGAAGTGTCTTATGATAAAATAAAGAAAAAATAAACATTTTCCATACCGTTACTAAATAGCCAATAACTACTGTGCTTATGCTTTAGTTGACCTACAAGCGTGGCTTGGAATGCTGCATGTTGCAAGATCATAAGCAAATAAAGTTATTTTATTCAATATATCTGTGTTGCTCCAGTTCAACGGCATTTTTTTAAAGGGACACTAACACTTGCATAAGCTGTAACTAAATTACTTGTGTGGTTACAAACAGAACACATTATAAAAACACAAACACATTTATAAAACACATGCTGTTTTTTCCTTTGAAGGAATTGCATGTAAAAAGGAAAAATATTTAGTTTTTTTTTTAATCGCCCTAACATTTTGTTGAATTTCCCCATGAGGCAACATTTACCAAAGCTTTTTCTTTACTTCTGTTGTTTATCTAATCTACAGTATGTAACAGTCTAACAAGATGAAGGAGGGAATGTATAGATAAGGCAGCAGGTTTTCTTTTTGTGTTCCCCAGGCTACCTGAGATAAGAGCTGGCAGCTGAATGAGATCTGACAGGGAGCTTAAAAGACTTCTAATCTACCCCCGGTGATGTCCTTTGAATACATCCCACATAATACAATGACCGACCTATTCACTCCATTCTATGGCCAAAGCCACACAGTGAGGAGCAAGTGATGGAAAGATACTGGGGGGGGGGGGGCAGTTTACAACATAAAAATATCAAACAATGGATGCACCCAGTGACACATATAGAGGAAAATATCACACAATGGATGCGCCCAGTGACACATATAGAGGAAAATATCACACAATGGATGCACCCAGTGACACATATAGAGGAAAATATCACACAATGGATGCGCCCAGTGACACATATAGAGGGAAATATCACACAATGGATGCGCCCAGTGACACATATAGAGGAAAATATCACTCAATGGATGCGCCCAGTGACACATATAGAGGAAAATATCACACAATGGATGCACCCAGTGACACATATAGAGGAAAATATCACACAATGGATGCACCCAGTGACACATATAGAGGAAAATATCACACAATGGATGCACCCAGTGACACATATAGAGGAAAATATTTTCTTAACTAAACAAACAAAAGAAAAACAAACACATGTAAGATATCAGCAACATCAAATAAACACAATAAGGACATTTCATTTTTGGGGGTACTGGCCCTTTAAGTCACTATTTGCCGTTTTCTCTTAGTATCCGTTTAGTGTAGTCCATTTCTTCCCTCGACTACGATCACGCACACCATAGATCACCTGTACCATGGGACTGTGTATTATTGTTTGACAACCAAATAAAAACATTTTAAATAAAGTTATTCTATAAAGATGAGAGAGGGGTGAGAAAGAGAGAGGGGTGAGAGAGGGGTGAGAAAGAGAGAGGGGTGAGAAAGAGAGAGGGGTGAGAAAGAGAGAGGGGTGAGAGAGGGGTGAGAAGAGAGGGGTGAGAGAGGGGTGAGAAAGAGAGAGGGGTGAGAGAGGGGTGAGAAAGAGAGGGGTGAGAGAGGGGTGAGAAAGAGAGAGGGGTGAGAGAGGGGTGAGAGAGGCGTGAGAAAGAGAGAGGGGTGAGAAAGAGAGAGGGGTGAGAAAGAGAGGGGTGAGAAAGAGAGAGGGGTGAGAAAGAGAGAGGGGTGAGAGAGGGGTGAGAGAGGGGTGAGAAAGAGAGAGGGGTGAGAAAGGGAGAGGGGTGAGAGAGGGGTGAGAAAGAGAGAGGGGTGAGAAAGAGAGAGGGGTGAGAAAGAGAGAGGGGTGAGAAATAGAGAGGGGTGAGAAATAGAGAGGGGTGAGAAATAGAGAGGGGTGAGAAATGGAGAGGGGTGAGAAAGGAGAGGGGTGAGAGAGGGGTGAGAAAGAGAGAGGGTGAGAAAGAGAGAGGGGTGAGAAAGAGAGAGGGGTGAGAAAGAGAGAGAGGGGTGAGAAAGAGAGAGGGGTGAGAAAGAGAGAGGGGTGAGAAAGGGAGAGGGGTGAGAAAGGGAGAGGGGTGAGAAAGGGAGAGGGGTGAGAGAGGGGTGAGAAAGGGAGAGGGGTGAGAAAGGGAGAGGGGTGAGAAAGGGAGAGGGGTGAGAAAGAGAGAGGGGTGAGAAAGGGAGAGGGGTGAGAAAGAGAGAGGGGTGAGAAAGGGAGAGGGGTGAGACCCAAGGGGTGTTAGCCCTTAATATACAAAATACATGGGGAGGGGTAACACCCTTCCTGTCACAGTGGCTCCACCTGCAGAATCTATATAACCTTGAACTGCAGGGAGCTCCAGATAGGACTCAGTCATTGGTAAGGGAGTTAAAGGGACACTCTAGGCAACATGACCACCTAAGCTTTTTTTAGGTGGTCATGATGCCCGGAGTATGCCGCCCTCTGTCCCCCCTCCCTCTGCTCAGCTCCGCTGAAAAAGCTGAAAACAGCTAGGGACTTTACTCCACCCTCCCAGCTGTCAGTCAGCAGAGCGGGATTCAGATTTCCCGCTTCTGCCGAGTTGAAGACGTCATCGCGCTTTCAGCTTTCAGCGCGATGACGTCTCCAACTCGCCGCAGTAGCTGGCGGCAGTGGCTGAGGGTTAGTGTTGCGCACATCCTCTTGCGTGCAACACTAATCCTCAGAGGGAGCCGGGAGGAAGCCTGCCGATTGGCTGGCATACGTGAGAGGCGAGCATGCGCGCTTCTCACGTAAACCAGAAGGCAAACGAAAGCAAGAAGGACGGGAGCGGAAGAGGAGGGAGGCGAGTATGAAATAAAAAATTTAAAAAAAGACGCCGCTGGAAACAAGTGGATTTTAGGGTAAGTATTACAGTTACAAAAAAAAAAAATACCTAACGATTTATTAAGGGAATAGGGATAGACTAAGATAAAAAAACGGGGGGGATTTTTGATTAGAGTGTTCCTTTAACCCCATAAGAGCAGTCATCAGGTTAGCATGATAGGACCTGCTAAAGGTGGGGTACATTGGCATTTGTTGGCAGGCTTGAGCAATCCTTGGCCATGCACTGCAAAATAAATCTCCACCATTTTTTCAACAGAGCTTAGGAGCAAAACCCTGTCAAAAGTTTTGAACGGGTTAATGAAGGGTTAATATCTATGTAGGTTTGTTCTACTAAACTGTTGGTGTTGTCTTTTTAGCGTGTTCATTGGTGTGCTCTTTTCCAGTTTGTGTTATATATATATATATATTGTGTTTGTTATTGCAGAAGCCACTTGCACATCACAGCAATTCGATGAATTGCATCCCAGAGCTCCTGTGCCACATTCCCCATATGCAGCAAGGAATTCTGGGTAGGATATGCAAATGACCTCTGTCTCACTTTTATGCATCCTGGATCTGTTATTACACAGAACCCTAAAATCAATGCTATGCCACACTGTGGCTTTGTAGCAGAGATAAGGTTTATGCAGCTGGGAGAGGCTTTGACCAGTTGCATAAACCTTATCTCTGCTACAAAGCCACAGTGTGACATAGCATTGATTTTAGGGTTCTGTGTAATAACAGATCCAGGATGCATAAAAGTGAGACAGATGTCATTTGCATATCCTACCCAGAATTCCTTGCTGCATATGGGGAATGTGGCACAGGAGCTCTGGGATGCAATTCATCGAATTGCTGTGATGTGCAAATGGCTTCTGCGATAATAAACACACTTATGGAGGCTTTTTATCTCACTTTTTGTCCTCCACTACAACCCTTGTAGATATATATATATATATATACACACACACACATTTTTTTTAAATTTATTTATTTTTTCCCCAAAAAGTTACACATTGCTGTGAGTTTTATTGCTGTGCGGCTCTATGATACGCTCATACACACCACATATTTCTGTGAGTTTTATTGTTGTGGGGCTCTATGATACGCTCATACACACCACATATTTCTGTGAGTTTTATTGCGGTGCAGATCTGTGATAGGCGCATACACACCACATATTACTGTGAGTTTTATTGTTGTGGAGCTCTATGATACACTCATACACACCACATATTACTGTGAGTTTTATTGTTGTGGAGCTCTATGATACGCTCATACACACCACATATTACTGTGAGTTTTATTGTTGTGGAGCTCTATGATACGCTCATACACACCACATATTACTGTGAGTTTTATTGTTGTGGAGCTCTATGATACACTCATACACACCACATATTACTGTGAGTTTTATTGTTGTGGAGCTCTATGAATACGCTCATACACACCACATATTACTGTGAGTTTTATTGTTGTGGAGCTCTATGATACACTCATACACACCACATATTACTGTGAGTTTTATTGTTGTGGAGCTCTATGATATGCTCATACACACCACATATTACTGTGAGTTTTATTGTTGTGGAGCTCTATGATACACTCATACACACCACATATTACTGTGAGTTTTATTGTTGTGGAGCTCTATGATACGCTCATACACACCACATATTACTGTGAGTTTTATTGTTGTGGAGCTCTATGATACACTCATACACACCACATATTACTGTGAGTTTTATTGTTGTGGAGCTCTATGATACGCTCATACACACCACATATTACTGTGAGTTTTATTGTTGTGGAGCTCTATGATACACTCATACACACCACATATTACTGTGAGTTTTATTGTTGTGGAGCTCTATGATACGCTCATACACACCACATATTACTGTGAGTTTTATTGTTGTGGAGCTCTATGATACACTCATACACACCACATATTACTGTGAGTTTTATTGTTGTGGAGCTCTATGATATGCTCATACACACCACATATTACTGTGAGTTTTATTGCTGTGGAGCTCTGTGACACGCGCATACACACCACATATTACTGAGTTTTATTGCTGTGGAGCTCTATGATATGCTCATACACACCACATATTACTGTGAGTTTTATTGTTGTGGAGCTCTATGATACACTCATACACACCACATATTTCTGTGAGGTTTATTGTTGTGGGGCTCTATGATACGCTCATACACACCACATATTACTGTAAGTTTTATTGCTGTGGAGTCAACATTGTGGACCTGGACGGATCCAGTGCGTGGTGTTGAGGGGGGGGATATTTTTTTGTGTAGGGGGGGGGGGCTGTCATGGATTCCCGCACCTTGGCCCTGAGGTTTCTTGTTACGCCTCTGACACCAGGCGTATCGTAACGGAAAGGAATTTTGAAGATTAAACTCCCGTTACATCCCCAAAAGCAAGAGAACCCAAGGCAACAAATTAAAACTGAAGGAAAACCAAACGATTTCCTTTAAGACTGATACAACCTTAAAAAAAGAGAAGCCGACCCTTAAATGCAGCTTTTACAGTGTTCTCTTAATATTTATCTTACGTTTTTACAAATTCCTTGCCGTCTCCTCATCGCGCACCATCCCCGTTACCGTGATTTACCGCGCAGCCAAGATAATAAGCGTTAGTTACTAATTAAAAATCTCCTTAAAAAGTCTTTGTTGCCAGAAGAAAACAGACACTTTGAAGACATAACACGGAGGGTAAATACGCTCGGTCGCCAAGAGAGCATTAAACCAGCTGGGGCTCCCCTGGCACAACTCCATTAAGTGGGACAGTAATTAGCTTGTCACATTGATTACACTGTTACATAGCGCCTAACCTTCAACGAAAATGTCAACTCTTCTCAGGTGCTTAGAACATTACTGCGCAGCGCGTGCATCCAAGGATTAGAGGTTGTTTAAAGGAGAGGGGGATGTGCATCTCTTACAGTAATGGAGCGCAGCAAACCAGAAATTACCAAAAAGGAAAAAAAAGGAGAATGATGGAAACTAAGATTGTTAAGAAACCCTAAACAAATAAACACCAGAACTCACTGTAGTTGCAGCAACTGTAATTTTTACCACTGTACCATCAACGGTGACTCCATCTCTCTCCCTCTGCGCCCTGAAACCAGCATCAAGGTATCCAGGATCCAACACTATATTCCTGGCTGCCTTATTCTTGCCATTGTATTTTTTGTCTGGATTTATTAATAGTCCTCTTTTAAATCTCCCCCATTTCTCTTAGAAAAACCTTGTCCGTTTCGCCTTCCTCACGTTGTACATGGTTAGCTATTTGAGCATTTTCACCAACCATATTCTCTTTCCACAGCATACTTACACAGTCTGAACGCCATCTCTCACTCTGATGCCGTGCCCCCCCCCCCCCGGTCTCGTCCCTAATTTCAGCTCTCCTCTCCAGCTGTCTCCACTTCTCTCTCTAATTACTCTTACTAAGCACAAACTTCTGGTTCTTCCAATGCAATCCCTGCGATATTCTTCTGGCCACCAGTTTCACCTTCCCTCTGCTCCCATTTGCTTCAGTTACCCTGTCCCTTAGATTGTAAGCTCACGGGATGTCTGCCTGAGCACTTGGTTAAAGTGCTGTATTACCTGGACAGTTATCCTACGGACAGTGTTGGCTTTCCTCCTGTATCATGTATGTCTCCTGTTTGTGCTTCCCCATCAAAGCGCTACGGAATCTGTTGGCGCTGTACAAGTACTTGTAACTGTAACTCTATGACAGTGGTTTCCAACCCTGGTCCTCAGGACCCCCTAGCAGGTCAGGTTTTAAGGATCACCTTGGGGACATGCAGACTGAATGCTGCAATCACTGAGCAGCAAATCATATCACCTGTGCTGTGCTTCACATATCCTGCAAACCTGGCCTGTTAGGGGGAACCTGAGAACCAGTGTTTCACCAGCCAAAACCCGTCCACTTCTCCCATGAGAAGGACCTTCAAAACCACATCCAAACACCACGCATTATCAATTGGTTTTATTTTAATATCATAGAAAGTTACACCATTGACAAAAATAGAATTCCCTTTTTTTGCCCTTAAATCTTTTGGGCAGACACTGCCATCAGCCTCTGTCAAATTATTATTATTTTTTTCGTTTTAGGTGATTTTACTCACCTTTTCGCCCTCGGCGCATGCATCTCCTCTTAAGCTCAGGGGCTTGCGAGTCTGGAAATTCCTGTAGCTTTGCTACGCAATTTGTGTGGCGTAGGAACAGGAAGCTGCGCATCGCTTGGGACTTGTGCGCTTTGCGTACGCGAGCTCTGCAGCACCTGCGCAGAACCGATCCACCAGCTGCATCTCTCAGAACGAACGGCATTGTCAGCGGTCTCAGAGAAGGTGGTGTTTGCACGCACTGCGTGGGGACATCACTAGAGACAGGCAGTCAGGAAATTCAAAATCTCGGCTGCTGGGTGAGTGGAGGAAACTCCTCTACTTCACCCAGCAATTCCACCAGAACGGGGCAGGAGGGAGCAGGGTGAGGTGCTCCTCACATACTGACCACTTTAAAAAAGATAAAGTGGTTAGGATGAGCAGCGCGTCCCTTGAAAAACACTACATGGGATTCTCTAGTGCAGGGAGGTAATGATGTGTGTACATACATGTCCTTAAGGCCGGTGTCAGATGAGCGCACCTCAGAGCGGAAAGAACGTCGGTGAGAGTGGACGTTCCTTCCACTCTGACGCCCGTCTGGCCACCTGGCTGAGTGCAGTTCGTGCGCTCAGCGCTGCAAGGCTCGATCCTGTGCCTGAAAACAGAACTAGAATAAGAAGAACTAAAACGCAACAAACCTATGTACTATAAAAGCATCACCAAAAGCAATCACCAACGAGCGGACTGTAATCCGAGGGAAAGGATTGTATGGGGTGAGACAATCCCTACCTGTACACGGTGTTGGGGATATACACGTCTCTGGCTGGGAACTCCAGGATCTCCCTCGTTGGCCTCACTCTGCTGTCAGGATAGAGCTTCACTTGTAGTAATTCTGGGGTCAGGCAGTAACTGGGATTTTCCACAACAGGAGAAATGTCGATCTTCAGTTGGGCTGGAAATACAGAGGAGATGAAGCAAAGCTGTGTTTGTACAAGACACTGTAAAGCAACAATGATTGAACATAATGAGACCTGAGCGCGGACTCAACGAAGGGCAGACCACTCATCCCGATGCCCGTTCTCAGTGCTCTCACAGACCTGTAGGCCTTGAGTTTAACGGGTAATCCAGACATGGACCCCTTTGCTCATGGTGACTAGAGGGGTATCAGTTATTCACCACAGGGTTGGGGAATTTGATTCTCCGAAGTGCGGAGAACGAAAGAGCACCGAAACGTCAATGACATTTTTGTGCTCTCTGAATAACCCCTTAAGTCTATATAGATCTAACACACACACTTGATGATGGCTCCAACGAGAGCAGAAACGTTGGTATTCCTTTTTTAAACATGCTCCAATACGTTTTTGTCATTTTATTACCCGAGTGCGGCCACCCTTTGGTTTATATATATATATATATTAATATATATTTATATTATATATAAAACACCAAGAAACAGCACTCCATATTATTGACCACCTTCTTCCATCATTTTCTGTGAAAAAAACAGTTTTAAAAATGCTCAAAAAATCCTGACTGAGGTAAAATGATGGGGATTCAGTTCACAAAGTTATGATCATAATTTGCTTAAGCCTGGCACAGTTGCCAATGTAACGCATCTTTGACAGGTCCTATCTAACTTGACCGAGTCTGCACTTACAGCATCAACTCACCCTGGAGCTCCCCGGCAGCTCCAGGCCTTTATAGGCTGTCATGGTGGAGCACCTGTAAAACTGTTTTTTTCACAGCAAATGATGTTAGAAGGTGGTCAATAATATGGAGTGCTCTTTCTTGGTGTTTTGTATTTGATGTCTTGGAAGCACCCGCTTAGTTTTGAGGTTGAGTGCAAGCTTTTACTGTATATATATATACACACAACTCCCATTTGGTGTGCACCCCTTCCTGTTCACAGGTGCTCCACCATGACAGCCTATAAAGGCCTCGAGCTGCCGGGGAGCTCCAGGGTGAGTAGATCCTGTAAGTGCGGACTCGGTCAAGTTAGATAGGACCTGTCAAAGATGGGGTACATTGGTGACCGTGCCAGGCTTAAGCAAATTATGATCATAACTTTGTTAACCCCTTAAGGACGGGAGTAATTTTACAACTTCGGCGCTGTTTCGGAAGTAGAAATTTGCTGAGCTCATTTTGACCATTTTTAAGTCACGTATTATTATACCACCCAGACAAATTATAGATCGTTCTTTCCGGCAGACTAGGCAGATTAATAATATATCATTATTATATGTATATGTCATGCCCTGCCAAAATGCTATAACAAAAAATGTAAAAAAATTTGAATTTTCAATAAAATTTAAATCTTCCACAGTGTGTAAAGTGTTTTTTTTTTTTAAATTTTATTATCAGAGGCTCTGCGGTCATATTCTATGGGGTAGATTTGTTAAAAAAATTAGAACGGGGAACCCATTTTTTTTTTGGGGAGAAATTGTGTGATTTTAGCTAAACTCCCCCAAAAAAAAAAAATCATTAGTGAAGCATCATTGTTCACATTATAATTGAAATGTGAACAATAGTGCTGCATTAAAAAAAACTAAAAAAAAAAATTATTATTATATTTATTATTTTTTATTATTTTTTTATTTTTACACTTTTATTTTACTTATAACATGGTCATGTTTGATATCATTGGAAAGGCCATGCTCTGGCCTTTCCAGCAATATCAGACATGACCCCCTAGCTGCCACCGATCAGGAGATAAAGGGGTTCAAAGAACCCCCCCTATCTCCTCTAAGGGATTTGCATGGGAAATCCCTTTGCAGCTAGGGGGTTCCCCGGTTAACTGACATCATCGCGCATGGCGCGATGAGTCAGTTGACCGGGGGGGACACAGAGGTGGGGGCTGCCATCCAAGATGGCGGCCCCCACCGGAAATAGGCCGCGATCGGGCACAAATTAGTGCCCGGTCGCGACCTGGCAACTAAGGGGTTAACCCCCCATACATCGCTGGAAAGGTCAGGCTGTGACCCTTCCAGCGATGCTGGCCACAGCCGCCTGGTCCCCGGCGATGGGGAGATAGAGGGATCCAAAGGATTCCCCCCTCCCCTTCAGGCGCTTCCCCTGCTCCGGCGGGGGTGGACGCCTGAAACTGACGTCATCGCGCCACCGGCGCGATGACGTCACTGCGCCGGAAGAGGGATCACACTGATCTGACTCCGCGGGAGTCAGAGCAGCGTGGGAGCGACCGGAGGAGGTAAGTATTAAGGGAGGGGGGCTGTAAATGCCGAGGACGAACATTTACGTCCAGCGGCGTCAAAGCCCGCCTAATGCAGGGCGTAAATGTACGTCCTGCGGCGTTAAGGGGTTAACTGAATCCCCATCATTTTAGCTCAGTCAGGTTTTTTGAGCATTTTTAAAACTGTGTTTTTTGCCGCAGAAAATGATGGAAGAAGGTGGTCAATAATATGGAGTGCTATTTCTTGGTGTTTTGTATTTGATGTCTTAGATGCACCCGCTTAATTTTGAGGTTCGGTGCAACCTTCTGCTGTTTTGTAATATATATATATATATATAATGTCCAAGAGGTTCTGCACACATACCAGATTCTGTTGGATTCTGCCTCGGTGCAAACGTCCCTCGTTGAGATATGTAGATTTCCAATGGTTGCAGGGAGCACTCGAGGACTTGAGTATAGAAAAAGATTTTATTGAGCAAGTAAATCTAAAAAACGACGTTTCGGCCTACGCAGAGGCCTTCATCAGGTATAAAAACAAAAGTAAACTGGCTCTTAATATAGTATCTTAATTAAGGATTGACCGGTCTGTTACACATTGAAGTTGATTGCACGTCAACCGGAACTGGTTGCACGCCTCTTAATTTGTGCTATGTAAATTACGTCCTCAGCTGAAGATCCCGTTGCTAAGTAACAACCGGGACGCTACCTCTGAGTAGCGGCGAGGAATGTAAAAACAGTAGGAGTTAAAATCATAAAGGATCCGGAGAATGAGAAGAGAGAAGGTATATGGAGAGAATAATTATAATGAGAGTGTTGAGGAAAGAGGAGTAGATTGTAGATAGAGGAGAATTATCCAGTGTGATCCCTCTTCCGGCGCAGTGACGTCATCGCGCCGGTGGCGCGATGACGTCAGTTTCAGCGTCCACCCCCGCCGGAGCAGGGGAAGCGCCTGAAGGGGAGGGGGGAATCCTTTGGATCCCTCTATCTCCCCATCGCCGGGGACCAGGCGGCTGTGGCCAGCATCGCTGGAAGGGTCACAGCCTGACCTTTCCAGCGATGTATGGGGGGTTAACCCCTTAGTTGCCAGGTCGCGACCGGGCACTAATTTGTGCCCGATCGCGGCCTATTTCGGTGGGGGCCGCCATCTGGATGGCAGCCCCACCTCTGTGTCCCCCCGGTCAACTGACTCATCGCGCCATGCGCGATGATGTCAGTTAACCGGGGAACCCCCTAGCTGCAAAGGGATTTCCCATGCAAATCCCTTAGAGGAGATAGGGGGGGTTCTTTGAACCCCTTTATCTCCTGATCGGTGGCAGCTAGGGGGTCATGTCTGATATTGCTGGAAAGGCCAGAGCATGGCCTTTCCAATGATATCAAACATGACCATGTTATAAGTAAAATAAAAGTGTAAAAATAAAAAAATAATAAAAAAATAATAAATATAATAATAATTGTTTTTTTTAGTTTTTTTTAATGCAGCACTATTGTTCACATTTCAATTATATGTATGCAATATACGGAGTGTCTTCACCTGGATAATTCTCCTCTATCTACAATCTACTCCTCTTTCCTCAACACTCTCATTATAATTATTCTTGACGATATGTTCTGTGGTCTCTCAGCCATGTGAATGACGGCTCTTCGCACTGAGAGTTACCTTCATACCGCTTCTCGTGTTTCCAAGTGGTAGGAACTTCTAATTGAGGACGCCATGACAGTGGCATAACGGTCTCCTCCCGATGTATGCAATATACGGAGTGTCTTCACCTGGATAATTCTCCTCTATCTACAATCTACTCCTCTTTCCTCAACACTCTCATTATAATTATTCTCTCCATATACCTTCTCTCTTCTCATTCTCCGGATCCTTTATGATTTTAACCTCCTACTGTTTTTACATTCCTCGCCGCTACTCAGAGGTAGCGTCCCGGTTGTTACTTAGCAACGGGATCTTCAGCTGAGGACGTAATTTACATAGCACAAATTAAGAGGCGTGCAACCAGTTCCGGTTGACGTGCAATCAACTTCAATGTGTAACAGACCGGTCAATCCTTAATTAAGATACTATATTAAGAGCCAGTTTACTTTTGTTTTAACCTGATGAAGGCCTCTGCGTAGGCCGAAACGTCGTTTTTTAGATTTACTTGCTCAATAAAATCTTTTTCTATACTCAAGTCCTCGAGTGCTCCCTGCAACCATTGGAAATCTATATATATATATATATATATATGTGTGTTTTTGTATGTTTGATCTATATAAACTTCTTTTTGTTTCTTATTTTTTGTGAAAGGTGCTGCTGGAACTTTGTGTTTTATATAAATATCTATCACACACACATATATATATATATATATATATATATATATATATATATAGCAATATCTATTTATATTTTCAGGGATTATTGTTAATATTGGGAGATGTTTTAAATGTCTTCCAATAAGATATAAAACATGCAAACATTCAGGACTTACCAGTGATGGGGCGCAGTCTCCTTAAAACAGAAGACGGTCTCCTCATATCTGCCAGGAATTTATAGAGGTCTTCATCACTTAACCGATCACCTTCCTGCAAAGACAACATCGAAAATGTCAAAGAATTCCTACAGTGGATAAACAAAGTAAAAAATGCAGAAAAAGTGTGGGGGGGGGGGGCAGGGCAGGGCAGGGCAGGGACTCAAACCAAGACCGTTAAACTCCGGCCCCAGATGGTGGTGGCCTACAAATCCCACAATCCTTTGAATGTAACAGATGGGCCGAGAACAATTACCGTACAGGGTTATTCAAAGAGAATCGAAAAAAGTCAACGCACGTTCGGTGACTTTTCGTTCTCTTCAATTCGGTGCGATTTGGCTATCCCATTTCGGCGACCCTGCGGTGTACTCAGCAACCACCACAGGGCCGTCGTAATGCAGGGAAAAGTCGCCGCAAACCCGCCGAAAACTCACCGCAAAACCCGGCGAAGGCACACCGAAAACCCGCAAAAACATCTGGATTAACCCCGCCGAAAACGGTGGAAAAACCCGAGCAGGAGCAGATCACACGCAGCGAAGCCACCGGAAAAAGCCGACACCGCGGACAAATGGAGTGAGGAAAAAAAAAACAGTACGCTTGAATGTTTGAAAAGTGAAACGCTGTTTGCAAAGAAACTACTGAGGGAAAATGTCTGAAATTTACATATAAGATGCAATGAATGATAATAAAAAGGGCTGTTACAGAAAAAAAGAAAAAACTTTAAAATATATAAATCGGCAAACATTTTTGGGCAAAAAAATCCCGAAAAATGCTTAAAAGATCCTAAAAAAATCTAACAATAAAGAATCTTTTTACTGCAGAATATTATAATGAACGGTTTATTAGATATTGAATTAAAACGGGACTATTTTTAACATTGAAGCCTATGGGATTCGCCTGAATAAACCTGTCGAATGAAACCACAGAATGGCAGGGCAATTCGGCAACTTTTCACTGCTGTTTTTTGTTCTCTGAATAGCCGAAGCATTGCTTCTCTTCTGGGGATTTCACTGCCCTCGAACAGGCCCTAAAATGACGCGTTCGAATTCCAGCCGTGAACCGCGCGTCAGGAGAAGAATTACCTGCTTGAAAAAGTTAGTCACAGTCAGTGTCGCCGGCCGAAAGGTTGTCAGATTGCAAGCTTCGTCGCCGCTGGTGGTGCGCTCTAGTGACCGCCTGCCCACAATGCTGGAGTTCCTCCTTTCTGACCAAGAGCCCTTACGTTCTACAGAAGGGAGATCGAGTAGGACGACGATTAATAGAAGAAAGGAACAAACATGTAACAAGTCACACTGACTCCTATACAATACTGGCACCACCACGTATGACACACAAAGACGAACAGGAAAAAAACAAACAGTGAATACTATTAAATCCATAAATAAGATGATGTGTAATATTGTTAAGCCCAGGTTGTGATACAGAAAGGTTTACTACCTCGGCTGTAGAATTTATTTATTTCTTACTCGCTATATGTCTGCTTGGCGCCTTTAAATGGACAGCACAGGCGCCGCGACAACTAAAGCGCCTTATAATGTTACATGGAGCAATGACCCTGTGCCTGCAGCCCCGGCGTTCACAACTATTTCGTTTTTATTAAACAGGGCTTCAAAGCTGATCTTCTAACTCCACCCCGAAACAGGTCAACGAGTCTTAGGTTATTACACCTCCTGGCTCGCATACCATCAGGGCCCCCTCAGGTCACGTTACAGGGACCCTGCAGGCACTTCCACAGGCGCAATCCATCTCGTGTAGGAAATTCAACCATGAAGAGAGGTGGGATCCCAAATGGATTGCCTTGATTGGGCGTACGACTTTCCTCCTGCAAAGTGCGTCAGAAACCTTGGCCCTCCAGGTGTTTTGGAACTACATCTCCCATGATGCGTAGTCACTTATCAGGTTAGCGGAGAGCCAAGGGAAATATAGTTCCAAAACATGGAGGACCAAGGTTAGTGAAACCCCTGCCCTACATACTACAAGGCAGCATCCACCATGTGTTCTGTGTGAGGGTGTAACATGTGGTCCGGAAAAGGAGAGAGGACCCTGCTCAAGAGCTTACAATCTAAGAGGAGAGGGGTGGACACACTAGGTGAGGGTAAATAGAGAACCTGAAGTATCGTGACGCATGTGATGTGGGCTGGGTGGGAAGATAGTGCAGGAAATGTACAATGGGGAAATCATGGAGTGAACTGATGGGTTTTCAGAGACTTCTTGAAGGACTGGAGAGAGGAGAGTCTAATGTTACGGGGAGGGAGTTCCATAGAAAGGGGGCAGCTCGGGAGACGTCCTGAAGGCGAGAGTTGGGGGTGCGGGTACGTGAAGAAGATAGCATCAGATTATTGGCCGAGCGAAGTGGTCGGACGGGATGTACCTGCTAGTAAGGGAGGAGATGTAGGCAGCGGCGCAGTTATGGAGAGCTTTGTATGTGAGCACCAGTATTTTGAATTGTATTCTATAGGAAACAGGGAGCCAGTGTAGAGATTGACAGAGGGGTGAGGTGCGAGAGGTACGTGAGGTGAGGTGTAGGAGTCTAGCACAGACGTTCATTACAGACTGCAGAGGGAGAATCTGGGATCTCTTAAGGCCAAAGAGAAGGAGGTTACAGTAGCCAAGGCGGGAGAGGTGTCAGCTTTTATACATACAGTGGCAAGAAAAAGTATGTGAACCCTTTGGGATTACGTGGAGTTTTGCATGAATTGGTCATAAAATGTGCTCTGATCTTCATCTAAGTCACAACAATTTGAAAAACACAGTCTGCTTAAAATACTACAACACAAACATTATATGTTTTCATGTGTTTATTGAACATAACATGTAAACATTCACAGAACAGGGTGGAAAAAGTATGTGAACCCCTAGCCTAATGACTTCTCCAAGATCCAATTGGAGCCAGGAGTGAGCCAACCTTGAGTCCAATCAGTGTGATATTATTGGATGTGTTGCTGAAAGCTGTCCTGCCCTTTAAAAACACACACCAGTTTTGGGTTTACCGGTTTCAAGAAGCACTGCCTGATGTGAACCATGACTCGCAGAAAACAGCTCTCAGAAGACCTATGATCAAGAATTGTTGACTTGCATGAAGCTGGAAAGGGTTACAAAAGTATCTCCAAAAGCCTTGATGTTCATGTGTCCACGGTAAGACAGACTGTCTGCAAATGGAGAAAGTTCAGCACTGTTGCTACTCTCCCTAGGCGTGGTCGTCCCGTAAAGATGACTGCAAGAGCACAGCGCAGACTGCTTAATGAGGTAAAGAAGAATCCTAGAGTGTCAGCTAAAGACTTACAGAAATCTCTGGCACATGCTAACATTTTTGTTGACACATCTACAATAAGGAAAACATTAAACAAGAATGGAGTACATGGAAGGACACCACGGAGGAAGCCATTGCTGTCCAAAAAGAATATTGCAGCACGTTTGAAGTTTGCAAAAGAGCACCTGGATGTTCCACAGCACTACTGGCAAAATATTCTGTGGACAGATGAAACCAAAATTGAGTTGTTTGGAAAAAACACACAACACTGTGTGTGTAGAAAAAAAGCCACAACACACCAACATCAAAACCTCATCCCCACTGTAAAACATGGCGGAGGGAGCATCATGGTTTGGGGCTGCTTTGCTGGCTCAGGGCCTGGACGGATTGTTGTCATTGATGGAAAAATGAATTCCAGAGTTTATCAAGACATTTTGCAGGAAAACGTAAGACCATCTGTCCGCCAACTGAAGCTCCGCAGAGGATGGGTGATGCAACAGGACAATGACCCAAAGCATACAAGTAATTCAACAAAATAATGGCTTCAACAAAACAAAATACGCCTTCTGGAGTGGCCCAGTCAGAGTCCTGACCTCAACCCGATTGAAATGCTGTGGCATGACCTTAAGAGTGATTCACACCAGACATCCCAAGAATATTGCTACACTGAAACAGTTTTGTGAAGAGGAGTGGTCCAAAATTACTCCAGATCGTTGTGCAGGTCTGATCTGCAACTACAGGAAACGTTTGGTTGAGGTTATTGCTGCCAAAGGAGGGTCAACCAGTTATTAAGTCCAAAGGTTCACATACTTTTTCCACCCTGCACTGTGAATGTTTACATGTTCTGTTCAATAAACACATGAAAACATATAATGTTTGTGTTGTAGTATTTTAAGCAGACTGTGTTTTTCAAATTGTTGTGACTTAGATGAAGATCAGAGCACATTTTATGACCAATTCATGCAAAACTCCACGTAATCCCAAAGGGTTCACATACTTTTTCTTGCCACTGTATATCCTATGTATGGCCAAGAATGATTGGCGATTTAGGCGTTGGCATTATTTTGTTGGCATACTTAATTGAAAAAAGGGAATTACTCCCTGTCGAATTATTACTGTTGTTCAGGTCAGGATGGAGCATACTATAGGGTGAAAAGAACAGCTCCGAGTGGTCAGTCGTCCTACAAAACGACCCTCAGCTCTGTCCATGAGAACCATTGGCTGTTTATGCGCTGAGTAATAAGTCAGTGCGCCAATCGAGTGGGTGGAGGTAACTAGCAACCCAAAGTTAGCTCCGCTCATGGAGAGGAAAAACATAGCAGTGCCTGTCTCTGCATGGAGGCAAGGACAAACGGCAAAACTTCATCAAGCGAGAAGATATCGCATTGATCGTTGAGGTCAATCCACCCACAATGTGATATTGTGGCAAAAGTGCACCTGGGCAGTACAGGCGCACTTTAGAAAGTCCAAGGCATGCGTAATGGAAATTTTAATCAATGGTAAAACTAAAGTAAATCGAGAATAGCCGCAGATGAGGATTAAAGCCGGGCTTTTTGTCTCCCTTTTTTAAAGAATTTAAAAATAAAACCTTTAGAAATGCAGTTATTGTATCCTATCCTTTTCCATCTTTGTAGTCCATTTGTTTATAGTATGGTATTGGCTTTTAGTTACAGATTGTTACCTCCAGGTCCAATCTCGACCTCGGCAGAGTCTCGTTCCAGGCTCCCGGCGCTGTTTACAATGTTCATGAGATGAATCGCCGTCCACGCGAAGGGCATTCGGTATTTGCCAAGTCTCTGGCAGAACTGATCTGCCTGACTCCGTAACTTCTCCAACTTCTCCTTGTTCTTAAAAAGAAAAAAAAATCAAGATATTAAAAAAACAAAAACTGAGTTGTCGCATAAAAAAAAAATGAAGCGTTTTGTCTGCAGACAAAGCCGGAGAAAACCTAATCCAAATTACCATGGTACACACAGGAGAGCACGTATCCCAAGAGGACTTTAAAAACATTGAAAATAGCTCCATAGAGAGCCGAAACGTCGCTTTCACTTTTAATGACACAAAAGATTTGTTCTTTTTTTACTTTTTAACGAGTGCAGCCAATTCTTGTTCTTTTTTTTTTTATACAAATATTTTTGCTTATAGCACCGCTATATTATATACCAATTTCCCTTGGAAGGCACTGTAGGAATACAGGTTTTGTATATTATATATACACACACACACACACACACAATGACATAACAGCTGCAGTGTACTTATACGGCATCTCAAATGTCACCTTTATTAACATTTTTAGGCATATTAAAATACTGCATCGCCTCTTGTAAATCAGAGGGATGGGAAGCACTCTATTTTCAAGCATCCTTTCCAGCTGTCTACACTTCTTTCTCTAATTACTCTTACTAATCCCAGGCTTCTAATTCCCAGGCAACCATCAATTACTCTCACCTTGCAGTCCTCTCCTCCTGTTTCCAACCCCAACCCTTCTAGATTGTGAGATCCTACGGAAATAGGGCCCTCATCTCCTCCTGTACTGTCTGTCAAATGTTGTTCAATGTATTGTAACCCTGTCTATACTGTGCCTATTGTACAGCGCTGCGGAATATGCCGGCGCTTTATAAATAAAGAATAATAATAATAATAATAACTCACCTTGGCCGTGTCTGCTTCCCTAAATATCATGTATGGCTCCGAGCACTCCCCTATGTCTCCTTGCTGCAGGACTTTTTCAAGCTGCAAAGAAATGGGGAACAATGGTAAATTCCCATTAGTATTATTAATATAATCAATGGATCTGCCAAAACACACCCGACCTAAACCTTTTACCTTTATCCGGCGTCTTTAAAAGGAATAACTCGCTAAAGGTAGGGAATAAGTATAGGATGGGAATCAGGGAATAACTGCAAAGAGGAGTAGTATGGCCCTTTAACCCCTTGAATACCACGGTTGAGTTAACACGATCTTCAAAAGAACCTGCGGAATATGCTGGCGCTTTATAAATAATGAATAATAATAATAATAATAATAACCTCCGAGTGCCTGTGAGCGAGTTAACTCAACGTCAGCTTATTTATTTGCAAATGGGTTCCAGAATATGACCCTATAGTCCCAGTAGATCAGCACATTCGTATCCCGGGGATTGGATGAGGATACCACTAGTTTACAGCGTTATATATATATATATATATATATATACACACTGCCCTGGCTACAGGCACAGGTTTCACAGGGATCAGGCTTATTAGAATTCATACAAAAACTCTAATGTTATGTACTGTTCCGTAAATGCAGGGACCAGAGTTCGGCACCTTTATCACCAGAAAGACGTCCTGCGAGGGATAGGTGATGGAGAAGACGGCAGATCTGGCCAGCGTGCTGATGGCTGCAGGCGTCACATGTGGGCGCAGCATTCCTTTAATTTGCTCAGAATTCAAGTCAAAGTAAAAATTTTCGGAGATCTGCAGGAAAAGAGACAGAAACGACATGTCATTTCACGGACTCGGGTCTAGTTTGGATACACCCCTGTGTTGTAAAAGCATAGGCAAAGAGTTTATCAACCAGCACATAAATAAACAAAGAAAAAAAAGAAACAAACACTCAGCTCAGCCATAGCCCTCCAGATGTTACGGAATTACATCTCCCATGATGCTCAGCCACTCATTAGGTTGACACAGCTTTGTGGGAAATGTAGTTCCAAAGCATCTGGAGGGTCAAGGTTGAGCACCAATGCCTTACATCTTACTTACATATAGCGCATCCTGATAGACAGATAAGAAAAGCACTCCATGCATAATAACCAAGTTCTTGCGCGCACTATATTTACCTTTTTTTTCTCCTTGACGTCGTACAAAGCCAAACTTGCAAAAATTGGTTCAATTTCTATTTCAAATCTAGAGGGAGGGGAAAAGAAGGATTAAAGAAAACTCAATGTTTTGTAATCACGAGCGATTGATGCTGGGAGAAAAAAGAAAAAAAAAAAGAAGGATTAAAGAAAACTCAATGTTTTGGACTCATAACACGTAATCACGAGCGATTAATGCTGGGAGAAAACAAAACAAAACACAGAAGCCGTAAATTTGCTTAAAGGTGGTTTGTGTCGAACATTGCCGCTGCTCGTATTATTCTAAGGTTATGTAAAACAAAAATTGAGGACAACGCACATCATTTATAATAAAGTCATCTGGTGGTTTTCAAGCTGAAGAAGATAATTAATTGAAATTAAAAAGATTACAAACCTAGTAAAGATGTGCAAAGTAAACCAAAACCGCTGATTGTGTTTTGTTTCACAAGGAATTATATAGAAATGAGCGCAGATTGAACATTTTTCTTGTTAAACGGAAGGAGATAACCTCCCTGGCGGTCTAATTTTTTTCAAATTTCGTGTCTAAAAGCGTCTCAATTTTTTCTTAAAAGGAAACGTTTTTTTGTACATAGTTAGCCTGTACTAATTAGGAATTACGCACTGAAATCCGTGCAATCAATAGTTCTTACTGGTAAAATCATTTATAAATAAATAAAAAAATAGTAAATACACTGAGTCCGATAAAGTTTGAAACACGAAATAATAATTTATTATCCCAAAAATAATTATCCAAAATAATGCAAATAAATGATATTCAATGAAATAAAAAACAAAAAACACTGAAATCTGTCTGAAAACAGCAAGGGTAAGAGGATGTATGGTCTATTTTTTATCCTGTAGTGTCACCCAGTGGCCGTTCATAAACATTGCACTTTGGATTACAGTATTTTATGAAGTTTGCTGATGGTTCCGGCCCCGCGATCACACTGCGGGGGACAGCGAGGGAGCCAGGAGGAGGTGAGTATCTATCCAGCCCGAGTGTGGCTCGGGGTTACCGTTCGCAGTAGCGAAATTTAACCCCGAGTCACACTCGGGAATACCGGCAGGGAGGTTAAAAGAAGTCCAATCTACCCCCTGGTGGTGTCCTTTGAATACATCCCACACAATACAATGATGTGAGTCGGTGACTGACCCATTCACTCCATTCTATGGCCAAAGCCACACAGTGAGGAGCAAGTGATGGAAAGATACAACACAAAATATCACACAATGGATGCACCCAGTGACACATATAGAGGAAAACATCACACAATGGATGCGCCCAGTGTCAGAGGAAAATATCACACAATGGATGCACCCAGTGTCAGAGGAAAATATCACACAATGGATGCACCCAGTGTCAGAGGAAAATATCACACAACGGATGCACCCAGTGACACATATAGGAGGAACATATTTTCTTAACTAAACATACAATTCTCCATCAATTCTCCATCAATTCTCCATCAATTCTCCAACCTACTTCACCACCTCCCTCATACCTCATCCTTCACCTGCCCTGATGCTGCCACTAATCACTACAACACTACGCTCATCTCTGCTCTAGACACTCTTGCTCCTCTTCGACTCTGTAAGGCCCCACGCCGCCAGCTTCAGCCCTGGCACACCCTCCAGACTCGCTACCTGCAAAGATGCTCCCGCACTGCAGAGCGTGCCTGGAGGAAATCCCGCTCTGAAGCTTATTTTGTTCACTTCAAGTTTATTCTCCGGTCATACACCTCTGCCCTCCACTTGGCCAAACAATCCTTCTTCTCATCTCTTATATCTACGCTGTCCTCCAACCCTAAACGGCTCTGGTCCACCTTCAACACCCTCCTCTACCCACCTGCACCTCCCCCCTCAGCTGCCTTCAGCACAGCTGCCTTCAGCGCTCAAGACCTGGCAGACTACTTCCTCAGTAAAACTCTAACTATCAGAAGCAACATCCCAACACAACATAGTTATCTGCCACCTCCACTCCCACAGGTCCCATCTGCCACCCTCTGCCGCTTCCTCCCAACCACTGAGGAGGAAGTCAATTCCTTATTGTCCTCCTCACATCTCACCACGTGCCCGCTCGACCCCATTCCCTCACATCTAATTCCTCCCCTCTCCTCCTCCCTCACCCCTGCTCTCACACACATCTTCAACCTATCTCTCTCCACTGGCTCCTTCCATCCGCCTTCAAACACGCGCTAGTTACCCCTTTACTAAAGAAACCATCCCTAGATCCCAACTCTCCATCCAACTACCGTCCTGTATCCCTGCTTCCCTTTACCTCTAAGCTCTTAGAAAAACTAGTCTTCAACCGCCTCTCCATCTTCCTGTCCTCCAATTCCCTACTTGACCCCCTGCAATCTGGCTTCCGTCCCCTACACTCAACTGAAACTGCCCTCACCAAAGTCACCAACGACCTCCTAACTGCTAAAAAACACGGCCACTATTCTATTCTCATCCTGCTTGACCTCTCGGCTGCTTTTGACACTGTTGACCACCCCCTCCTTCTACTGACCCTCAACTCTCTGGGTCTCGGTGACACTGCACTTGCTTGGATTGACTCCTATTTATCCAACAGGTCCTTCTGTGTGTCCTTTGCTGGTAACTCCTCCTCCTCATTGCCTCTATCTGTTGGTGTACCTCAAGGCTCTGTCCTTGGTCCTCTGCTCTTTTCCATCTACACCTCCTCCCTGGGCAAAATCATCAACAGCTTTGGCTTTAATTACCACCTCTACGCTGATGACACTCAGATCTACCTCTCTACCCCTGATCTCTCTCCCCCTGTCCTTTCCAAAGTCAGTGACTGTTTATCTGGCATCTCCTCCTGGATGGCCTCCCACCACCTAAAGATCAACATGTCAAAGACTGAGCTCCTACTTATTCCTCCCTCTAATGCCGCCCCACCTCCTGACTTCTCGATCACGGTGGAGGGTATCACCATCTCCCCATCAAACCAAGTTCGCTGTCTTGGAGTTACACTTGACTCTGCTCTTTCCTTCATCCCCCACATCAAGTCTCTTTCCTCCTCCTGCCGATACCAACTGCGTAATATTTACAGAATTCGGCCATTTCTTACCGCTGTCGCCACAAAACAACTCATACACGCCCTGGTAATCTCCCGACTCGACTATTGCAATAATCTCTTATCTGGCCTCCCTCTGTCCCACCTCTCCCCCCTACAATCCATCCTGAACGCCTCCGCCAGGCTAATTCACCTCACCCGCCACTCTGTCTCTGCCGCTCCCCTCTGCGAGTCCCTTCACTGGCTCCCCATCCACTGCAGAATTAAGTTCAAAATCCTTATCCTTACCTACAAAAGCCTCACTAACTCAGCTCCCCACTACCTGTCCTCACTAATCACCAAATACACCCCAGCCCGCTCCCTAAGGTCAAACAGTGACCTGCGCCTAGCTTCTCCCCGCATCACCTCTTCCCATGATAGACTGCAGGATTTCTCACGCGCAGCCCCCACTCTCTGGAACGCTCTCCCTCGTACTGTCAGACTTTCCCCTAACTTCTCTTCCTTCAAACGCTCCCTTAAAACGTTCCTATTTAGGGAAGCCTACCACCCAACTCACTGACGCAACCATCAATCACTCTCACCTTACAGTCCTCTCCTCCTGTTTCCAACCCCAACCCTCCCAGATTGTGAGTTCCTACGGGAATAGGGCCCTCATCTCCTCCTGTACTGTTTGTCAAATGTTGTTCAATGTATTGTAACCCTGTCTATACTGTGCTTATTGTACAGCGCTGCGGAATATGCTGGCGCTTTATAAATAAAGAATAATAATAATAATACAAGAGAAAAACAAAACACATGTAAGATATCAGCAACATCAAATAAACACAATAAGGACATTGCATTTTTTGGTGATACTGGCCCTTTAAAAGACTTCAAAACCACCCAAGAGCAGTGAATAGCAGAAAAAGGGATAGGTTGAGGACAGGGGGTTGATCGATGCAGCAAACATAGCAGGAAAAAAAAAGGAATAACAAAAAAAACAAAAACACAAGGTTGAGTTCAGGACACCAGAAAGTTCAAAAACCTCAAACAAGGCCAGGGGGGCCACGATGCAAACATCAGCAGGAGAGTCTAACCCCAGGATAGGTTAAATCTGCAATAGGTCTCAGTTTTGCAGCTGTAAATGAAAGGCAGTGCAAATCCCCATAGAGAAATAATGGTTAATCTATTCAGAGAACACCAAACAGCAGAGAAATGGCAGTGAAATGCCCTGATGTTTGGTAGTTCCAATCAGCAGGTTTATTCAGGCGAACCCCATAGGTTTCAATGTTAAAAATATTCCCGTTTTTGTGCAATATCTAATAAACCATTTATTATTTTAATCTGCAGTAAAAAGTATTGATTTTTTTTTTTTAGTACCTTTTAGTCATTTTTCAGATTTTTTTGGGCAAAGTTTCCCCCCCTTTTTTCTGTAACAGAACTTTTTATTATCAATCATAGGATCTTATATGTAAATTCCAGACATTTTCGTTCAGTAGTTCTTTTGAAAACAGCAGGCCATGGGTTTGCGGTGGCGGCATTCAGCGACCGACTCCATGCACTTTGGTGACCCTGCGGTGAATGGTGAATTCACTGCAGGGTGGGGAAATTTTATTCCCCGACGTGGAGGGAACTACAGAACACCAAAATGTTGGTGTCATTTCGGTGCTCTGTGAGTAACCCATTTAGTGGTGAGTTTTTTTGCTGCCCTCTGGAAAGTGAAATCCTAGGCCTTGCCTACCCAGGACATACTTGAAAATTAGTGAAATTTCAATTTATCCTTCGTGGTAAAATACTTTGCAAAAGTAAAAAAAAAAATTTTTATTATTTTTTTTTAGGGGTGGGGCCACCCGGTGCGAGCCGCCGCCCCCTGGAAAGTGCCGCCCTAGGCCTAGTCGGCCTAGGCCAAAATACACCAGTGCGTTCTGTATTGTTTCTCCCGCCCTATGTATGAATTACAGTGACTTTTGTCACCTACACATTTTGTGGATGAAGGTTAAACTTTAAAATACGTATAAATAATGCGCATTCACTTGACAAATTTGTTTTGTTTAGATAAAGCCGCATCAACTAACAGGGTTATTCAGAGAGCAACAAAATGTCACAGAGATTTCGGTTCTTTCCCGTTCGCCGCACTTCTGCGAGTTATATTCGCCGACCCTGCTGTGAATTCAGCATTCACCGCAGGGTCACCAGAGCACAGCGAATCGACCCACCGAACAAATCGAAAAGCAGCCGAATCCATCCGATAAAAGCGACCGACCAAACGGCCGACCAATTGCCATAAAAAGCCGAACAAGCCACTGAACGAGAGAAAAAAATAACAAAACAAAAAAAAACAAAAAAACAATGCAACTTTTAAAAAGGTGTTCTTTTGAAAAAAGGAACAAAAAGAAAAAAATCTTGCATGAAATGCCTGGGAATAATATAGAAGGTCCTATGAATAATAATAAAAAGGGCTGTTACAGAAAAAAAAAAATACGCTATTTAAAAAAATAATAATAATAATAATTATGTATATATATATATACATACACACACACACGGTATATAGTGTGTTTATTATTGCAGAAGCCACTTGCACATCACAGCAATTCAAAGAATTGCATCCCGGAGCTCCTGTGCCACATTCCCCATATGCAGCAAGGAATTCTGGGTAGGATATGCAAATGACCTCTGTCTCACTTTTATACATCCTGGATCTGCAATTACACAGAACCCTAAAATCAATGCTATGCCAAACCATGGCTTTGTAGCAAAGATAAGGTTATGCAGTTATATACATATATATATATATAAGCAAACTCGATCTCTGCACACCCAATGACGAATGAATCATGCTCCGGTGCAGGAACTTGGTATAAATCATTATAAATTCCTCGGTGTTTCGCAACTCAGAGACTCTTTCTTATTGAAAAAAATTCCTTTATTGGATCCTGGGTACAGCGTCGACGTTTCAGTCCCGTAGGACTTTCATCAAGACATGTAAAAAGCATTCAAACACACTCTATATATACATAAAAAAGTGTTAATCAACATTACATCTACATGCTGTGGACCCCCATCAATTCTCCAACCTACTTCACCACCTCCCTCATACCTCATCCTTCACCTGCCCTGATGCTGCCACTAATCACTACAACACTACGCTTATCTCTGCTCTAGACACTCTTGCTCCTCTTCGACTCTGTAAGGCCCCACGCCGCCAGCTTCAGCCCTGGCACACCCTCCAGACTCGCTACCTGCAAAGATGCTCCCGCACTGCAGAGCGTGCCTGGAGGAAATCCCGCTCTGAAGCTGATTTTGTTCACTTCAAGTTTATTCTCCGCTCATACACCTCTGCCCTCCACTTGGCCAAACAATCCTTCTTCTCATCTCTTATTTCTAGGCTGTCCTCCAACCCTAAACGGCTCTGGTCCACCTTCAACACCCTCCTCTACCCACCTGCACCTCGCCCCTCAGCTGCCTTCAGCGCTCAAGACCTGGCAGACTACTTCCTCAGTAAAACTCTAAATATCAGACGCAACATCCCAACACAAGATAGTTATCTGCCACCTCCACTCCCACAGGTCCCCTCTGCCACCCTCTGCCGCTTCCTCCCAGCCACTGAGGAGGAAGTCAATTCCTTATTGTCCTCCTCACATCTCACCACATGCCCGCTCGACCCCATTCCCTCACATCTAATTCCTCCCCTCTCCTCCTCCCTCACCCCTGCTCTCACACACATATTCAACCTATCTCTCTCCACTGGCTCCTTTCCATTCGCCTTCAAACACGCGCTAGTTACCCCTTTACTAAAGAAACCATCCCTCGATCCCAACTCTCCATCCAACTACCGCCCTGTATCCCTGTTTCCCTTCACATCAAAGCTCTTAGAAAAACTAGTCTTCAACCGCCTCTCCCTCTTCCTGTCCTCCAATTCCCTACTTGACCCCCTGCAATCTGGCTTCCGTCCCCTACACTCAACTGAAACTGCCCTCACCAAAGTCACCAACGACCTCCTAACTGCTAAAAAACACGGCCACTATTCTATTCTCATCCTGCTTGACCTCTCGGCTGCTTTTGACACTGTTGACCACCCCCTCCTTCTACAGACCCTCAACTCTCTGGGTCTCGGTGACACTGCACTTGCTTGGGTTGACTCCTATTTATCCAACAGGTCCTTCTGTGTGTCCTTTGCTGGTAACTCCTCCTCTTCATTGCCTCTATCTGTTGGTGTACCTCAAGGCTCTGTCCTTGGTCCTCTGCTCTTTTCCATCTACACCTCCTCCCTGGGCAAAATCATCAACAGCTTTGGCTTTAATTACCACCTCTACGCTGATGACACTCAGATCTACCTCTCTACCCCTGATCTCTCTCCCCCTGTCCTCTCAAAAGTCAGTGACTGTTTATCTGGCATCTCCTCCTGGATGGCCTCCCACCACCTAAAAGATCAACATGTCAAAGACTGAGCTCCTACTTATTCCTCCCTCCAATGCCTCCCCACCTCCTGACTTCTCTATCACGGTGGAGGGTATCACCATCTCCCCATCAAACCAAGTTCGCTGTCTTGGAGTTACACTTGACTCTGCTCTTTCCTTCATCCCCCACATCAAGTCTCTTTCCTCCTCCTGCCGATACCAACTGCGTAATATTTCCAGAATTCGGCCATTTCTTACCACTGTCACCACAAAACAACTCATACACGCCCTGGTAATCTCCCGACTCGACTATTGCAATAATCTCTTATCTGGCCTCCCTCTGTCCCGCCTCTCCCCCCTACAATCCATCCTGAACGCTTCCGCCAGGCTAATTCACCTCACCCGCCGCTCTGTCTCTGCCGCTCCCCTCTGCGAGTCCCTTCACTGGCTCCCCATCCACTGCAGAATTAAGTTCAAAATCCTTATCCTTACCTACAAAACCCTCACTAACTCAGCTCCCCACTACCTGTCCTCACTAATCACCAAATACACCCCAGCCCGCTCCCTAAGGTCAAACAGTGACCTGCGCCTAGCTTCTCCCCGCATCACCTCTTCCCATGATAGACTGCAGGATCTCTCACGCGCAGCCCCCACTCTCTGGAACGCTCTCCCTCGTACTGTCAGACTTTCTCCTAACTTCTCTTCCTTCAAACGCTCCCTTAAAACGTTCCTATTTAGGGAAGCCTACCACCCAACTCACTGACGCAACCATCAATCACTCTCACCTTACAGTCCTCTCCTCCTGTTTCCAACCCCAACCCTCCCAGATTGTGAGTTCCTACGGGAATAGGGCCCTCATCTCCTCCTGTACTGTTTGTCAAATGTTGTTCAATGTATTGTAACCCTGTCTATACTGTGCTTATTGTACAGCGCTGCGGAATATGCTGGCGCTTTATAAATAAAGAATAATAATAATAATAATAATAATAATTACATTATAGGAGAATCAAAGTAAGAATAAAACCGGAAGTGTGAGATTTACTCGCCGGTCATTAAACCACAGCTGAGTGTCTAGTAACCATTCCTTAAATTAATATTTAATATTTTCTTTGGTTTATAACATGGTTACTAGACACTCAGCTGTGGATTAATGACCGGCGAGTAAAGCTCACATTCCGGTTTTATACTTACTTTGATTCACCTATAATGTAATGTTGATTAACACTTTTTTATGTATATATAGAGTGTGTTTGAATGCTTTTTACATGTCTTGATGAAAGTCCTACGGGACTGAAACGTCGACGCTGTACCCAGGATCCAATAAAGGAATTTTTTTTCAATAAGAAAGAGTCTCTGAGTTGCGAAACACAGAGGAATGAATGAATATATATATATATATATATATATATATATATATATATATATATATATATATAGAAACCTGGAATCCCCGCACTCCAAGTGTAGATTCATATAGGTGCTCCGGTGCTGGAATCAAGCGATGCATAAATAGAAGGTCATGAGAGAGACCGCAACACGGAGTCTTGAGTCAAAAACGATTTATAGCAGTAGAAATACTTCAACGTTTCAGTCCAACATGGACTTTCTTCAGGAATACAAAAAACACCCACAGAGATACATTTTATAATGAAATGAAACCATATACACACCTGTGAATACTGATGAACAACGCCGCTCCGCGCTCGCCGCCGGAAACCGGAAGTCCTGTGCCCGGCGGTCAGAGAACCGTAACCATGGCAACAGGACGCCGGCACCGGACGCGAACGCCGAGCAGCGCAAGACCAGCGCGATATAATGAACTAATAAAGAACCTTCTAAACCAAACCATCACAGCAACAAGAAATTAAGAGAAAGAAAAACAAAATAAAATAAGCAATAATAAACATAATAGAAGAACAATGGAGACAAACAAAATTAATTGTGAACATGCAGCTATGAAATAGATGCACATAGAACGAAAAATACATAAAAAATACAGAAAAAAAACACCAAATATTTATTATAAGGGGCTAGCTATACAGCTAAACATAATGTACTAATATTCAAAGAAACCAAAACTATATGCATATATAGCCAGCAGCAAACTTCAACCTAGCCTGAAAGTAAACAATCTACTCACATTAAATGCTACTGTATATCCGCAATAAGATAACTTGTAAGCAATATTGTAAATAATGAGATCACTAGGACCCCTAAAGAACCGCTGTTATGAGCAAAACTGCAGCAAACTACGACGACAGTGAGCCGATAAAAAATGTCTACCTGGCTGGAAGGAAAGAACCAAAGGATAAATAATAAATAATAAAAATAATAAAAATAATATATATTCAATAGGCCATGTTAGTCCAGATGCCAAAATAATATTATATATAATATATATATATAAATTTTTATTTCACAGAAAAAATGCCTAAATAAAGAGACTTTTTGCTGCAAATGAAAAGAATAAACGGTTGAATAAATATTTAAGAAAAACTGGGATTTTTATTTTTACATTGAAACCTATGGGATTCGCCTGAATAAACCCGTTGAATGAAACCACCGAACAGCAGGGCATTTCACTGACATTTCTCTGCTGTTTCTCTGAATAGATTAACCATTCTTCTCTATGGGGATTTCACTGCCGCTGAAAAATCACCGTATTGCACTGGCAATGCGCCAATACTTGGCGAACTGTCACCTTTGTGAATGGCCACAAAATTGCACTGTATTGGGAAATTCACTGTTCGGTGCAATTTCGTGGCCAATTCGATGCTCTCTGAATAAGCCAGTAAATATCCCGGTTGTATTTTGTAAACGAAACGTGATACAAGTCGACGACTAAATCAAAGTTTAGCTGGTGTTTTATTAGCGCCGCGCAACCTACGCAAAGCCGAGCAGAAGATACAGATATAAACGGATACGTATGAAATCTGCAGCAATAAATGAATAAGAGAAAAAGTAAATAAATCAATCACAGACAATGCGGCGGGATCTGCCCGGACCGGCTCGTGTTGTATATTCATCCGATAAATCTATGCTTTTGCATTTATAAAGGCTATTTGCGCGCTCTCCCCCCCGAGGCCGACAATTCAGTCAATGTTATACAAAACTAATCAGAAATAAAGTCCCCATGAAAAGATTTCATTATTATTAATGATCCAAAAGTTCTTTTCTTCTCCTGCCGGGGACGGAGGGAGGCAACGGAATTAAATAAGCCCGCGGGCGCAGACGACGGAGAAGAAAAAAAAAAAAAAAATCAAATCAAACATCCTTTTTGATACATGTAGGGTTATATATGGTGGATATAAAGGAGGGGGTGAAAAAGAGAACGATGCCAAGCGTCCCCCCACCCTCATAAATGCATCAGAAACCTCATTGTTGTGCTTTGTCACTAAGCTTTTTGTGCTCCCCACCGTATGCACAAGGGATGAAACGTTAGGGGGTTATGTTACCCACTTAAAATGGATTTTAAATGTTAATAATTGCTGGAAGTCGTCCGCGCCACCTTAAATACAGTTGTGTTCAAAATGATTCAACCCCCAATGCTGTAAAGGGTTTTAGGGAATTTAGTGACATTTGTAATTGTATTCAGAATGAAATCCTACAAGGACTTTTTAAAGAACCATATGCAACTAAAATGACATCAATTGGTTTTGTAATACAGTAGTAAATGTTTCTTTTGTGAATTCTTCATTGACACAATTATTCAACCCCTTAAAGACTACCACTCTGAAGAACAGAGGTTCATTCAAGTGTTTTCAATCAGGTATTGAAAACACCTGTGGATGTCACGGAGCAGCAATAAAGCATAATAAGCACCAATTAGGCAGCTTTAAAATGACTGTGATACTCAGCTCCTTCTAGACATTTACTGGTGTGGTTACAAACATGGTGAAGTCAAGAGAATGGTGCAGGAAGACAAGAGAAGAGGTGATTACTCTTCACAGGAAGGGCAATGGCTATAAGAAGATTGCAAAGATGTTAAACATACCAAGAGAGACCATAGGAAGCATCATTCGCAAATTCAAGGCAAAGGGCACTGTTGAAAAGCTACCTGGTCGTGGCAGAAAGAAGATGCTGACTTCAACTGCTGTGCTCTACCTGAAGCGTAGAGTGGAGAAAAGTTCCCGTGTGACTGCTGAGGAACTGAGAAAAGATTTGTCAGATGTGGGTACTGAAGTTTCAGCTCAGACAATACGGCGCACACTGCGTAATGAAGGCCTCCATGCCAGAACTCCCAGGTGCACTCCCTTGCTGTCTCCAAAGAATAAGAAGAGTCGACTGCAGTATGCCAAAAGTCATGTGGACAAACCACAGAAGGTTTGGGATAGTGTTCTGTGGACTGATGAAACAAAATTAGAACTGTTTGGGCCCATGGATCAACGCTATGTTTGGAGGAGGAAGAACAAGGCCTATGAAGAAAAGAACACCTTGCCTACTGTGAAGCATGGCGGGGGGTCAATTATGCTTTGGGG
The DNA here is from genome assembly GCA_009667805.1 of Leptobrachium leishanense. Classification (NCBI taxonomy): domain Eukaryota; kingdom Metazoa; phylum Chordata; class Amphibia; order Anura; family Megophryidae; genus Leptobrachium; species Leptobrachium leishanense. The sequence continues at coordinate 20,323,669 of CM019070.1, forward strand.
CTGTTTTGCTTCTGCAGGTACAGGGAAGCTTCAGCGTGTGCAAGGTACCATGAATTCTCTTCAGTACCAGGAGATATTGGATGACAATGTGATGCAGTCCGTCACAAACCTGAGGCTTGGGAGACGTTGGACCTTTCAACAGGACAATGATCCCAAGCATACCTCCAAGTCCACTAGAGCATGGTTGCAGATTAAAGGCTGGAACATTTTGGAGTGGCCATCGCAGTCACCTGACTTAAATCCGATTGAGAACCTCTGGTGGGACTTAAAGAAAGCAGTTGCAGTGCGCAAGCCTAAGAATGTGACTGAACTGGAGGCTTTTGCCCATGACGAATGGGCGAAGATACCCGTAGATCGCTGCAAGACACTTGTGTCAAGCTATGCTTCACGTTTAAAAGCTGTTATAACTGTAAAAGGATGTTGTACTAAGTACTAAGATTGAATGTCACTTGGGGGTTGAATAAAACTGATAATGATGTGAGCACAGAAAAGACATTTGTGGTTATTTCATTATAAATGTTATGTTATATTTGTCTGACCTACACGTGCCTCTTTGATTTAATTGTAAGCAAGATGACTGAATGATCAAAATCAATGTCAAACTGGCCAAAACACTCAATTTCAGTGGGGGTTGAATAATTTTGAACACAACTGTAAGTAATTACGGTTACACATCACAAAAAACAGACGCTCACATTTCAGGGAATGCCACTGGAAGCGGCCGGGGGTCACATAGGATTCCTTCCCTAGATTTTTAGGAGGACGTCACAATCGATTGGGGCCGTTTATGTCAAAAAAGATGTATTTGAAAACAAGAGCAAGTATCTTATTACAGCGAGCGATTTCTAACGGCATTATGACTTAAAGACCAAACGCAGGCAGTGTTATCGCTTTGCAGCTCTGTGTTACACCCGCACACCCCGCATATATGAGGAGGCCTGAAAAAGACAACTACATCCCAAGTATATGGAACAGCCCCTAAAAAGACACCGGCACACCCCGAATATATGAAGGAGCCCCTAAAAAGACACCGGCACACCCCGAATATATGAAGGAGCCCCTAAAAAGACACTCGCACACCCTGAAAATATGGAGGAGCCCCTAAAAAGACACCCGCACACCATGAATATATGGAGGAGCCCCTAAAAAGACACCCGCACACCCTGAATATATGGAGGAACCCCTAAAATAACACCCATACACCGTGAAGATATGGAGGAGCCCCTAAAATGACACCCATGCACCCTGAATATATGGAGGAGCCCCTAAAATGACACCCGCACACCCTGAATATATGGAGGAGCCCCTAAAACGACACCCGCACACCCTGAAAATATGGAGGAACCCCTAAAATGACACCCGCACACCCCAAATATATGGAGGAGCCCCTAAAAAGACACCCACACACCCTGAATATATAGAGGATCCCCTAAAAAGGCACCCGCACACCCTGTGTATATAGAGGATCCCCTAAAAAGGCACCCACACACCCTGTGTATATGGAGGAACCCCTAAAAAGACACCCGCACACCCTGACTATATGGAGGAGCCCCTAAAAAGGCACCCACACACCCTGAATATATGGAGGAGCCCCTAAAAAGACACCCACACACCCTGAATATATAGAGGAGCCCCTAAAGAGGCACCCACACACCCTGAATATATGGAGGAGCCCCTAAAAAGACACCCGTACACCCTGAATATATGGAGAATCCTTTAAAAAAGCACAATAAGAAAGAAGGGAGGTTAAGGGATTTGGGATTGTAGCAGGAACACTTGGACGTTATGCTGCTGGAAGATTTACCACATCAAGGGGAACAGATACTATAAATAGAATGTACACTTACTTAAGGGATATACATTTGACCATTATTCTTTGCCCAAAATGCTCTTTTGGCACATCAGGGACGGTAAGACGCTCAATAGGTTCATCCTGTGGAGAGAACACGAATGGATTAAACTCAGTTTAAATTCTCCTTCGCTTAAGCCATTTCTCTAAAGGCTGTGGTTATATGAGCGCACTGACTGCATCTGTGTGACCGCACTTCACTGCGCGCGTCGCAGCTTTGTGACAGGCACGACAAGGCAGGCTACACGGGGTAGCATGCGCACGAATTGCGCATGCTACCACCGGGCAGGATTTCAGCCACCCTGTCAAAATGCCACGACGGACGCAGACGAGGCCACAAAGCGTGTTTCTCCATAGGAGGATCTTGCTTTGTAGCACTGAGCGCACTAACTGCGCTCAGCGATGTGGCCACACGGGCGTCGAGTGGAAGGAAGGTTCGCTCTCACGGACATTCCTTCTGCTCAAAGAACGCTTGTGTGACCGCAGCCGAATTGGTATTAACCTATCGGGTCCAGCACAGAGATGCCTCATGCCGGGCATTCATACATACATCACACTAAGTGTACATTTGGTTAAACAGAAAAGTAGACGGAGTGCGTGTGAAGTGAGGGAACCTTCATTTGACCGGCCCTTGGAATACATCATTGTATACAGTAAAAGGTTCTTATTCTTGCACAGACCTCGTCTTGAGCTGGATGCAGAGCAAAAAGTTCCTTGTGTCGGCTTGACTTCCTCTGGTCTTCGTTTTGGTGGTCGATCTCTTCGTTTGGAGTTCGGTCAAGCAGGTTAGGAAGCAAGGCGTCAGGCAAGGAGTTTTTCAGGTCGAATATGCTGCAAGCCCAGCTCCCGCGTGGCGTGTCATCGATCGACATGGATCGCCTTTTCAGATCGTCCTGCGGAGGTTTCACGGGAAAAGCGAAGCATTAAAAGGAACACTCTAGGCTAAAAATCCCCCCCTTTTTTTACATTAAAATATACCTATTCCCTACCTAGTTATTGTGTATATATATATATATATTTTTTAAATGTAACACTTACCCTAAAAACCACTTCTTTCCAACGGAGTTTTTTTTTCCATATATACTCACCTCCCTCCTCTTCCGCTCCCGTCCTGAAAATGTTGAACTTGGCTAATGGTTTACGTGAGAAGCGCGCATGCGCGCCTCTCACGTAAGCCAGCCAATCAGCAGGCTTCCTCTTCTTCTTGGATTAGTGTTACGCGCAAGAGGATGCGCGCAACACTAATCCCAGCCGCAGACTATGCCGGCGGCTCGCTCCCGCCAGCTACTGCGGCGAGTTGGAGACGTCAACGCGCTGAAAGCTGAAAGCGCGATGACGTCTCCTACTCGGCAATAGTCAGCAGAAGCGGAAAATATGAATCCCGCTCTGCTGACTGACAGCTGGGAGGGCAGAGTCAAGTCCTCCGCATCTCTCAGCTGTTTCAGCTTTTTCAGCTGATCGGAGGGAGGGGGGACAGACAAGGCCATACTCAGGGCATCATGACCACCGAAAAAAGCTTAGGTGGTCATGTTGCCTAGAGCAGGCCTCAAAATTTCAAATCCCAAGCTACTAGCCAGGCCTTAAGAGTTACTCGCCACTAGTTGTCCCACCTAACTCCTATACAGCCATGCTTCTGCATTCCCACTCGCCCTCATGTAATTTCCACTCGCCAAATGCGAGCAGGCGAGTGGAAATTTTGAGGCCTGGCCTAGAGTATCCCTTTAATTCCACGTAACAATACAAATTAAAAATACCAAAAAAAGGGTCAAGAGACGCGATCGTTTACAAGTGCAAAGACAGATGTGACGGCACTAAAGGATTGCTAGAGGCGACACTGTAACACTAGGACAAACATTCTGCGAAACCAGCAGGAAATTCCAATTTAACTTAATCTGTAAAACCATAAGAATAGAACAACACCTCATATAGAACAACACACACAGCTATTCGATGTCGGGAGGAGAGGGACGCTAGCGGAAAGTCCTCTGAGCAATGGTTTACGTTATTTTGGTATTTATAAATAGGTTTCTTTTTATATTAGATGTGTGTTTGTTACATATTTAAATCAGCACTTGGATCAGAACAAAAGCAAAAAAGAAGCTGAGTCGAGTTAAAATGACCATATTAGATCATAGTAGTGATACCTTTTTTATTGGATCAACGTTCCTTTTTAAAAGACAAGCTTTCGAGTGTGTAACCTCTCTTCTTCAGGTCTAGAAGCTATACTGAGCAATATCATAGAATTGAATAAAGAGCCAAGCCGAAGTGGGGGGAGGGGTGTCGTAAATACTAAGGCCCCTATTACATTCTTTGCGCAATTTCGTTCGCGCAGCGCAAATTTTTTTGCGCTCATCGTCCAGCGTTATCGTGTGAAACTTAACGGAGTATTCCGATCCGAACGCATTTTATCATCCGTCCGAAAATGAAGTTGGTAAAAACGACGCGCAAAACGAAGAGTAATAAGCACGCAGTAACGTAGCGCACGCAAATCAGTGTGCGGACGTTTTTTTTTCGCGGGATTCAGAATTAAGAACCACAAGTGACTCACAGTATGTGTAACTATACTGTGCTATATATTTTTTTTCGTGCTGGTGTTTTATGTTTTGGCCAGAACGTTCCGATTTGCAGTTACCACCAGCTTTACAAAGACGTTAAAATTAATGCGCGCAAACGTCGTTCGGAAAAAGATGCGCATCGATTGAAATACCATCCGCGTACCAGCGCACGAACGTATTTGCGCTCACAATGTTAAGTATAGGACGCGCACAGTTCATCACAATCGCGCAGGTCCATCCGCGTTAAACGATAACGCACATTGTTTGCGCGAACGTTGTATTACGACGGGTTTTGCCACTCGTGCAAATGCGCATTTGCGCGCGCAAACGAACATGCTCGAGGAATGTAATAGGGGCTTAATAGTGGAATCCTATGGTCAAGTAAGGTAAACAAACAGAGAGAACAGATCATAGGCCCACACCACAGCATTGTACTTGGTTTATATGGTTTTTATTTATTTCTTTATTGTTATGTTGGGTCATTAACTCTTTCCTCTTAGGCAACCATGATGCTTATCTGTGTGGTTTTATGGGCCTATGATCTGTTCTCTGTTTACCTTTCTTGACCATATGATTCCAGTATTAGTATTTACGACACCCATCCCAACGCCCCCCCCCCCGGCTCTTTATTGTCCAATTCTATGATTTTGCTCAGTATAGCTTCAAGATCTGAGGAAGAGAGGTTACACTCTGGAAAGCTTGTCTTTTAAATGTAACGTTAGTCCAATACAAAAAGGAATCACCACGCGCTGCTATACTCTGAGGCGAGATATATATATAGAGAAATATAACATACCAAGAGGAGAGCACACCAACTCATACATTCAAAGACTTTAACAGTAGCTCATACATTTAAAGATTTTAACCCTTTAGAGATTCTAACAACTCTTAACGCCTTCAAGATTTTAACAATTTTTACCCCTAAACTTAATTCTAAAATTCTGGGAATTTCGTTTACAAAATATGGTCATAAATTGCTTAAACCTATCACAAGCGTCACAGTGTCCCAGTGCGGCAGGTCCTAGTCTCTGACCCTGATGACCACATTTATGGGATTAACTCCCTGAGAATACACACACACCCACACATACACACTTCCATTTCTTAGAACAGAAGACACTGTCAGATGTACTTGTAGACTGATCCACTTTGATTAAGATAGCTTGTTTATTCACTGAACAAGTGGATAAAACAATGCTGCGATCTGGACACATCTGACGTACGCCTAGTCCAGTCGCTAGGGCTGTGCAATTAATCTCAATCGCAAAAAAAAAATCGCGATTTGAGCACATGCGATTTATAATCGCAGCTGTATGCTGTTTAGATCTATTAATTTTAGGGCTGCGGAAATTAACGTGTTCGGCTCCCTGTAAGCTTCCAGCGGCATGGAGGTGGGGGGGCTCGCAGGGGGAACCAGATGTACAGCCGCGTTCTCGCGGCTGGTCACGTGGTTCCCCCAGGCGAGCGCCCAAGCTCCATGCTGCCGGAAGCTCACAGGGAGCCGAACACACGGAGCAAAGAGGTGAGCTGGGGCAGTATATCCATGTGCTGGGGCAGTATATCCATGTGCTGGGGCAGTATATCCATGTGCTGGGGCAGTATATCCATGAGCTGGGGCAGTATATCCATGAGCTGGGGCAGTATATCCATGAGCTGGGGCAGTATATCCATGAGCTGGGGCAGTATATCCATGAGCTGGGGCAGTATATCCATGAGCTGGGGCAGTATATCCATGTGCTGGGGCAGTATATCCATGAGCTGGCGCAGTATATCCATGAGCTGGCGCAGTATATCCATGAGCTGGGGCAGTATATCCATGTGCTGGGGCAGTATATCCATGTGCTGGGGCAGTATATCCATGAGCTGGGGCAGTATATCCATATGCTGGGGCAGTATATCCATGTGCTGGGGCAGTATATCCATGTGCTGGGGCAGTATATCCATGTGCTGGGGCAGTATATCCATGAGCTTGGGCAGTATATCCATGTGCTGGGGCAGTATATCCATGTGCTGGGGCAGTATATCCATGTGCTGGGGCAGTATATCCATGAGCTGGGGCAGTATATCCATGTGCTGGGGCAGTATATCCATGTGCTGGGGCAGTATATCCATGTGCTGGGGCAGTATATCCATGTGCTGGGGCAGTATATCCATGAGCTGGGGCAGTATATCCATGAGCTGGGGCAGTATATCCATGTGCTGGGGCAGTATATCCATGTGCTGGGGCAGTATATCCATGAGCTGGGGCAGTATATCCATGTGCTGGGGCAGTATATCCATGAGCTGAATACTGAATACATTTAGAATGTATGTAGCATGTTTGAAAAAGCAAAAACAATTGGCTAAATCGCAAATAAAATCGCAATCGCAATATTCAAACAAAATCGCAATAGGATTATTTTGTCCATATTGTACAGCCCTACACCGCCTATAAAATTGCTTAAAATGCTGATTCGCGCGCGGACAGGGTCCACTAAAAAGTGAATTGTGCTAAATGGACAGTGCAATTGTTCATTTTGGTTCTAAAGACACATTCTCCTTTCCTCGTTGCCTTAAACTTGCAATTCTCTTAATAACTGCTTCAGCCAATAACCCTGACAGAGGAAATCCCGTCACTGCGCCGTACCTGCTCATCCTGGTAGCTGCTGGTATCGGGAGCCTCGTCAGACTCAAAGACCTGCTTGGGTAAACCTTTCTGTCTCTCCTTCTGCTTGTCGAGGGTGTTGGGATTAAAACCAGTTCCCAACTTCTGGAATCTGTATAAAAAAAAAAAAAAAAACAATTCTAAATGTACATTTTAAAAAATAATAATAAATCGCACATCATAGCGAGTAACAAAAACAAACAACAAGGTGGGGGGAGCTGACTTCAAGTGGGTGCAGTCGCATGTTAGAGAGCTCTCCAGCTAATTTTTGATTTTTTTTTTACCCAGCGACTCACCCTCGAGACTTATACCCCCGGGTGGTGGAATCCTGCTAGCCCATCATCCTTCTCCAGAGCTACGGTTTGTGACCCTTGCAGCGCCGCTTTAGGGACTTTTGCGGATTGCGGCCTGCGTTTGTCGGACATTTTTGAGGCTCTACTCCCGCTCCTCCGGACCCTCCGTCCTGTTGTGCTGCATGCAATACATTTAACCTTATTGGGAGGAAATCTGGAAAAAAAGCCCCAGCTGCCGGAGAGTCCCTGGCAGAGGGACATACGAGACTCTCTGGGAGAAAGCAGAAGAAAGCGGCAGGCTGCGCCACAAACTTACCTGTCCCCCACGATGAGCTCTTCTGACGGCGAGGATCCGTACTGGTCAAAGGCCTCTGCAGCTGCCCGACGGTCACCCCGAGACCAGGCTAAGGTGCGGCAACAGACTGTCCGCTCTTGCACCTCAAAACAGGGAGGGGCATGTGCGACGGCTGCCGGGCCAGGTGAGACACGAGATGCTGCGGCTACGTCCCAGGTCGCCCGCGGACTCCTGCCCTTCACGGAAAGTGATATTCGGCGACTGCTAAGAGAGTCGATGGAGGAGATGAGGGCGATGTGGCGTGCAGATTTCACGACCATGAAGACGGAATTGGTGACCGTTAAGGGGCGGCTGGCAGCTGTTGAATCTCGTGTTGAGGCAGTTGTGGCAACACAGTCCCTCATTGCGCCGCAAGTGGAGGCCCTACGAAATCAGGTGTCTCTGCACACCAGCGCAGTGGAGGCTGCAGAGGTTCGGCACCGCAGGAGTAATGTTCGGATCAGAGGGATCCCGGAGACGATCGCTGCAGATGCCTTGCTGGCTTATGTTAACAAATTTGCGTTACACGTCCAGGGGGCGCCGGCAGGGTCTAACCCTCTCTTTCGGCATGCCGCACGACTATGGAAGGCTGCAACGGCACCAGCGGAGTCCCCTCGACATGTGCTCGCAATTGCCGTGGAGGAGTCGGATAAACGTCAGCTGATGTCAAAACCGGTTGCCCGGGCTCCGATACTTTTTGGGGACCTCTATCTGACGCTCTTGAATGACCTTCCGTTTTTGACACTCGTTGCCCGTAGGCAATTCCGGGAGATATCCGCTTTTTCGAGGAGCAGCGGGCTTCGATACCGTTGTGGGGGTGGCGGGATCTATGCATATCTGTCCTGACAACGTATCACATTTGGTAACTACCTCTGCGGTGGCCTGGCATCTGTTGATGCCTGGCCTCGATCACAAAGGGTCATCCCACGAATCGCTCGACCCGGGTTAGGGGGCAGGACCGTTGTATAGCTCCCTTTCGTCCCTACCCATGGGATATCAGAGTATTAACCTTTTTTGAGTTTTAGTTTCTTTTTACGAGGGTTTAAATGCTTCTTTTTTCGTCATATCGCATTATCTCTGTCTTTCTCGTTTGTATTTTAGTATTTCCTTGAGGATTGATATGCTGTTTCTGTATATTTGCAGTTTCTTGTGATGACCCCGTGTGGTTTTATTTCTGGTATGTCTCCTATTGTGACATGTAAAAACCTTAAAATAAAGAATTAAAAAAAACAACAAGCAACGAATAAAGACACTTCTTTTAACTGTTGCATTATACGTAACACCTCGTAGAGTTTTTCACCCTCCTTGAATCCCCTAACACACACACACACACAATTTATAGTGTAAGAAGTTGGAATTTAATGGGTTTTAATGACTTTTCACTCCTATCGCTTGAAAACACCTCAATAGAAAGCATAATTTCATTGGAGCATAATTTAATCTTGGGGGTGCGTTTCTCAAGCATGACCTGTCTGCCAGGAGGGGTGGAAGTTGGGTATAGGTATGTAGCAATATGACGGCACGGCTCTTACGGAGGAACGAATGGGGTCCAAGCCCAGGGCTTCACTCCAAGGAGTGGGAAAAAACGCCACACATCTTACACGAGGGTTCATTTTCTCTTTTCTTGGTTGTCCAGTGGGTTGGTGAATAGAGAGAGGAAATTCCCAGGTGTATGACGCTCTCCAAATGTAAAATCTCTTGGAGTCCTTCACTACTATGAACGAGTTAACTTGATCTTCAAAATTGCCTTCAGGTGCCATGATCGAGGCAACTCGTCCTGGACTTATTCTGGAGAATTGCAAATAAATTTCTTTTGCATATGGGTTCCGGAATATGTCCCTAAAGATACAGTACATTGGACACAGCAGTCGGTGTAACGGAAGTCACTGACCTGCCAAGACTTTTAGGCCCCATTCACACCTCAGCGTTTTACAGCACTTTTCTGCGTGCTGTAAAACGCTCAACCCCAGAAATCCCATAATTTCCTATGGGGCTGGTTCACACCTGGACGTTTAAGGCTAGGGTCAAACGAAAGCATTTTTACACGCGAACGTAAAAAAGTGCGTCCGAACGCATTGATGTATTTTTTCACGGAATATACGAAAACGGTCATACGATGCGCATTTTCGTGCGTATGTTTTACGAATCCAAACCAGGAAACTTTTTGCGTCTGGACGTTATGTTGGCCGGACATGAGCAGGGTCTGACGTCTCCAAATCACACACACACACCGCTAGCGGGCGCAGCGCACTCTGTACGTCCGTACTAGAGGTTCTGCGTTCTCGAAAAAATGCGTTCATTTTCCACTTGCGTTGCGCAGCCGGACTTTCGTGCGACCGTACTTCGTATATTGGCTGTCATTGCCCGTCATTTGCTGCTAGTGCGGCCGTGATTAAGTGCGCCAGAACGCACGTTAAAACTGCGCTCGTCTGACCCCAGCCTTAAAGCACGCAGGAAAGTGCTGTAAAACGTCTGACGCCCAAAGAAGTACGGGAGCTTCTTTGGGGCGTATAGCAGTGCGTTGGCGGCCATAGACATATCGATACGTGCGTAAAAAAACGTGCGTATTGCGCACGTTTGAAAAACGCTGAGGTGTGAACCCAGCCTCAAAGAAAATCGGTCGCACTGTCTGTGCTACACCAGGATTGCCCAGCAGAGGGAGCCGTGCAGCACTGTGTGTGTCTGTGTAACAGAGTTAAGAGGGCCCTATAAAGTGGTTTTCCATAGAACCATTGGTTCCTGTCAGTGGTTTTGTGGAAAGCCATTTGGTAGTGATGAGGTTTAGCAAGGTCATGTGACACCCATCTTTAAAGATCTAGAGAAGGGGTCAGCAACCTTGGCCCTCCAGAGGTGTCGAAGCTACATTCCCCATGAAGCTCGGCATCATGGGAGATGTAGTTCCAAGACATCTGGAGGGACATGGTTACTGACCCCTGATCTAGAAAACACAGGAATAGTTCATTTCATTTAGCGTTTCTCTGTAACATAGGACTTTTGTCTTTAACTGAAGCTTCCCTGATCAATATTTAGCATTGTTACTGCCGATCCCTGCCGCACTGAGAGCGAACGCTTTGCCGAGGACCTGAACACTCCTTAAAATTGATCACGTGTAGAAGATATTAGAGAACCACTACGTGGAAATAATCATTCCTCACGCGACATATTTCATACAGTGGAATGCGCTTCAATATTTTGACTACAGTATCCGAAGGTATTTGTGTTCTGAAAACATCGTTCTGTCAACACTTACTTCCTGTTCACGTTGGCCCAATCTTCCGTGTAACTCCTTATACAGTCCCTGACGTGCGGGTCCATTTCACTGGGGAAGGAGAAAGAAGAAACTATAGAATCAAGTGCTTCAATACAGCCATGCATGAATAAAAAAAAACACTAATATCAATTTAAAAGCTATTTTTTGATTTTTATTAATAGAATTTATTTATTTTTTTAAGTAGAATTTTTTTTCCCCTCCGAAGCAGTAAATGTGATTTATAGTGCGAAAACTATTAAAAACAGAAAAACACTGATATTTTGCATCTAAAACACTGAATGATAAAAAAAAAACAACACCTCTATTGTAGTGTCATTCTAGCAGCAAAAATTCGGTGTTGCTGCTTCCCTTATGAACACAACAAGGGAAATCCACCAAACAAGAGACATGAAAACAGCACATTTTAGGCTAGGGTCAGACTAACGCAGTATTAACGTGCGTTTAGCAGCACTAAATCACGGCCGTGCTAGCAGCAAATGACGTCCAATGCCTGGCAGCATACGAAGAACGGCCGCACAAAAGTGCGGCTGCGCAACGCAAGTGGCAAACGAACGCATTTTTTCGAGAACGTGATACCGCTAGTATGGACGTACAGAGTGCGCTGCGTCCGCATAGCGGCGTGTGTGCGTGATTGGGAGATGTCAGATGCTGCTAATGTCCAGCCAACATAACGTCCAGACGCAAAAAGTGTTTTATTGATGATCCGTACAAAATCACGGACGAACATGCGCATCGTATGACCGCTATCGCGTATTCCGTGAAAAAATACGTCCATTCGTTCGAACGCACTTTTTCACGGACAACGCGAAAAATGCGTTAGTCTGACCCTAGCCTTAGACCAAAACAGCCAGGTCATAAATATGCTCATAGATAGAGGGAAATGGTGTCGCGCCTGAATAAAATATGCTCATGTTAGAATATTCTTTATGGATGTTCCGATGCAATCCTTAGGACCAGGAGCCAATCATGGTTATTTTCAGGGATCGGCTTCTTTACATATAGTTACATACGCAAAAAAAGACATGCATCCATCGAGTTCAGCCTCTCACACATCACCTACTGCTGTTGATCCAAAAGAAGCAAAAAACCCAGTTTGGAGCTCTCGCCAAATATGCAACATACTGGGGAAAAATTCCTTCTTGGCCCCGATGGCATCAGATTTCACCCTGGATCGAGCAGTTTTTACCCACATATTAAATATTATAACCCTTAATATTAAGTCATTCAGTTGTTGTTTAAAAGTCTGTACAGACTCTGGCCCAACCACCTCAACAGGCAGAGAATTCCACAGCTTTATTTGTTCAGGCTGGGAAAAAAAATTTAAAAATGTTTTGAAGCCGATCCCTGAGTCTTTACCCTGCCGGGTGGCGAGACTTCCTGCTGTTCCAGCTGGAATCCCGTGGCTTCAACAGTGACTCGCGGCATCTTCCCTGTCTGCTTGCGAGTCATGGAGGAGGCAGGGAAGACTCGGATCAGCAGCTCGAAAAACGTGATGGGGACATCCCTAATATTTTCCCCTCTTTTTGTAGCGCTGTTATTTTAAACGTTACCAAATACCTCATCGCTGTGAGCAGATCAGTGAATGAAAAAAACAAAAATGGTAGGCGCCCCAACCTGTGCAGCAACCAACTTCCCAAAGCCAACCAGCAATCAGTGGTTTCCCCCAAACCAAAGTGCAGAAGTAGAGAAGTTATACGTATCTGGTGGCGCGATAAATCGCTATGGTAAGGCTGGATGCTCTCTTATGGTATAAAGTCCAAGAATACATGCGGAGAAAAACAGAGGAGTATGATAGTGCGGTACGTATTGAACAATAATGAGTATAGAAGATGTCGCGTATCAACTCACAAATAGACAGCCACAACACTGGCTCTGAGTGGATCAAGGCAGGTGGGTCCTTTTCTTCTGCAAAGATAGGAAGGTGACCCACACCTTCCTAGAACGAAAGGATCTTCTTTCAACCTTGGTAAGTATATAGGGATAAAGACAAAAAAGAGGGAAAGACTCCTTCGTGCAGATCTGATAACAATAGTGTGCGTGTACTAGATGGTATATCACTCACATGTGTTGGAGCTTAAGGACCAAGCTCTAGGTAGGAACGCCTGTGGACTTGTTGAAGGTCAAGTCCATAGAAACCTTCAACCTTAAACACCAGAGGAGTCTTTCCCTCTTTTTTGTCTTTATCCCTATATACTTACCAAGGTTGAAAGAAGATCCTTTCGTCCTAGGAAGGTGTGGGTCACCTTCCTATCTTTGCAGAAGAAAAGGACCCACCTGCCTTGATCCACTCAGAGCCAGTGTTGTGGCTGTCTATTTGTGAGTTGATACGCGACACCTTCTATACTCATTATTGTTCAATACGTACCGCACTATCATACTCCTCTGTTTTTCTCCGCATGTATTCATGGACTTTATACCATAAGAGAGCATCCAGCCTTACCATAGCGATTTATCGCGCCACCAGATACGTATAACTTCTCTAGATCAGTGAATGAGCCTCGATCGCCGACGGGTTATTACCTCTCTTCGGGTACAGATGACACCATGGTTCTGCATTCCTTCTGGGTGTACAAGACTTCGATATCATCCTGAGGAAACTCATACAGGTCCCTCAGCGGACCCGAATCGATGGACACTGGGTGAGAGATGAGATAATCCTCAAAATCGACCGAGTCCACCACTTCTGTGAGAGGTACCTGAGTGCGAGAGAGAACAGTCAGCAAACGAGACAACTCTTATCCCAAATGCTCGGGACCAGAAGGGGTCTGGATTTGGGATCTATTGGGATTTTGGAATATTTACATATAATAATGACATATCTTGGGGACCGGAGTCTAAACACTAAATTCCTTTCGGTTTCACACGCACCTTATACACAGCCGGCATGGCATCTTATACTGAATTTATAATCATTTTGACCCCCGTTACATGTGGTCGGGGGGGAATTTTCCAATTTTGTGGGTCACTTCTGCTCTTACAAAAGGCTCCTCTGGAAATTCCTCATTTTTTTTTTCTTTTAACTTCTCATTTTTTCAAAAATTACACTGTCAGGGTTATTCAAAGAGAATCGAAAAGTCACCGCATGTTCGGTGACTTTTCGTTCTCTTCAATTCGGCGATTCCATTTCAGCAACCCTGCGGTGTATTCAGCAAGCACCACAGGGCCGTCGTATTGCAGGGAAAAGCCGCCGCAAACCCACCGATCACTCACCGCAAAACCCGGCAAAGGCACACCGAAACCCGCAAAAACATCTGGATTAACCCCGCGAACACGCCGGAGAAACCCGAGCAGCTGCCGATCACAGAGCAGAGCAGCCGCCGGAAAAAGCCGACACTGCAGATGAATGGAGCGGAAAAAAACAAAAACAGTTTGCTTGAATGTTTGAAAAGTGAAACGCCGTTTGCAAAGAAACTACTGAGCGAAAATGTCTGAAATTTACATATAAGATCCAATGAATGATAATAAAAAGGGCTGTTACAGAAAAAAGAAAAAACGATTACAAAAAAAAAGGAAAAAATGTTTTCCAAAAAAATCCAGAAAAATGCTTAAAAGATCCTAAAAAAAAAAATAATCTATAAATAAAGAGACTTTTTATTGCAGAATATTATAATAAACGGTTTATTAGATATTGGATTAAAACGGGAATATTTTTAACATTGAAGCCTATGGGATTCGCCTGAATAAACCTGTCGAATTAAACCACCGAATGGCAGGGCATTTCGGGAACCTTTCACGGCTGGTTTTTGTTCTCGGAATAGACGAAGCATTGCTTTTCTATGGGGATTTCACTGCCCTCGAACAGGCACCGAACAGGCACCGTATGTGCAGGCAATTCGCCAACATTTGGCGAACAGCCTGCTCTCTGAATAACCAGGAAAGGTTACCTTTCGCCAGCAATTCGGAGCTCTTTGAATAACCCTGTGAGTGACTTTGTTCTTTCTTACAATAGATCTTTTGTGCCAAACGTTTCTAAACCTAAATAATTTCAGTTAAGTGGGAACATACCGATGCATGGTGCGACCCGGCCACGCTGAGGTTTTTGAGGAGTTGAGGGGAGCCATATTGCCCGGAGATTTGTTTTCGTACCTCTGCGGCCACCGTTCTGCAAAGAAAAAAACACAAGATACAACATTAGAGACACACACCGTAGCCAGCTGTCATTAGGACATACTGCTGCCCCGGTGAAAGCTTCAGATCAATAGCTGAAATGATGACATTCATTAAAAATGCTGCATTCTACGTGTAACCCCTGGAGTGCTGGATTCCATCTATTACTGTATGTATTACGCACTGTATGACATATTGCTGTATACTCTTTTGTAGGCTTCTTGGTCCTTTGTTGGACTGGTTATAGTCATGGGAAATGTAGTTCCAAAACATCTGGGGGGGGGCGCAGGTTTCCTGACCCCTGTATTATGGCTCCCTATTACAGGCTCTATCACAAGTGAACGGCTACAAGGTGTCGCTGCCGCTATTTCTCACCAGTGACGCATGCCGCCACTTGTATCCTGACCTCCTGGAGTCCGTGGAGCCTGGCGACAGCCCTCCATGAGCTTCTGAGTATGTGATGTTGCAGGGCTGACGGAAGGACACTGGGAACTGTGTGATCTCAACGTCCTCCCGCACTCGGTGAGAAGAGGCAGCAGATCACAACATCTTCTGCACCAAGTGACCGGAGGTGATCAATGGATTCCCTAGTGATAGATTAATGTGCAGGTGACAGCCCGTAGCCAATAACGGCGTGGGGGGGGGGGGGTTAGGTCAGTGATGACGATTGTTATCGTGTCATCGCTTTGATCGATGTAGCTTATTCTTTCACATGATTTGATACAAGACATGGGATTAACGTGCGCTGCAACATCATTAGAGGCGCAGAGCTACAAGTCTATTCCTGCAGCTGTGACTATGATCGGCTCACGTGGTAAATACCCGTCAGGCCCGTGACCGGCCTTAAGAAGCTTTGCCATACATAACTAGAAGGTGTATATTGAGGACAGACGGCTCCAGTGGATACATTGCAATGTCAGATGGCTTCGGTTAGGGTAAGGGGTGTTATTTGATGCCAGATCTGGACGGCACGGGTTTAATTCATCTCCTTTATCACCACCTTGGCTGCACATGGAGCTCATTGCAATCCAGAAATACAAAAGAACATCTAGAGAGGGATCTGGAGCAGCTCAGGATGAAACCATGGAGAACAAAGCAGCTCTATGTCCAACGCGTCAAGCTTTCACAATCAGCAGTTTATAAAAGGTCTGAGCAGACACAAGGAACCCTCTATCCTGCCAGGAGCCCAGACTACCTGCTTTTACTCCGCTTTTACTCCCAAGTTACACCAGGCCTTGATTTGGCCTTTATAAGAAGATATATATATATATATATATATATATATATATATTAGTTAATAATTAATGTATCCGAAATTCCAAAATAAGAAATATTCAAAGCATTTTCTGATCACCAACATGACATCACAATTGGAACGTTCCACTGACCTCATGTGACAACATGAGCATTAAAAATGCTGTATAAAATGCCCTTCAGGCTGTGTGTATGAAACATAAATGGATTTCCTGTTTAGCTTTGGGCCCCATCCCCGAGATATCTTCTTATTATACGCAAATATTTCAAAACGTTAAAAAAAAAAATCCCACTGGTTCCAGCATTTCAGATAAGGGATACTCAACCTGTAAAATAGAATTAAAAAAAAACACATGTATATATTTTATTATTTATCGATTTATTGTTACTTTCAATATTTACCGGTATTTATTTTTACATTTTTCGAAAAGGGGTTTAATCAGAAAGTTAATATGCGCTTTCTCGTTTGGCGCACTTCGGCGTCTCCATTTCACTTCACTTTTCAGTTCGGCGTTCTCTGAATAGATTAACCTTTACTTCTTTATGGGACGATTTTGCTGCTGCCGAAGATCGCCGAATTGCGGTGAACTGCACCATATTTAACCGTCAATATTTGGGGATTTACAGCTTTCTGAATACACGAATTGCCACGAAATTACACCATACGGAGAAAGTCACCATTTGGTACAATTCGTGGCAAGTTCGTCGCTTTCTGAATTAACCATTAAACGCGCTCTATTCTTTTCATCCAAATTGCAACACTTTCCTTTTTGCTGCAATCAGGACCCGATGTCGTCACTCTGTGGCCGGCCTGTGGCCGGGGTGTCTGGGGTTCAGCTGTCAGATCATCTACAGTTTCCAGGCCGTAGCCACACCGTGCACGGCAATCTGGGGTATGAACAGCCCCGTCAGAGATATATGAGGACACGACAACTGGCCGAGTCCCTGCCGACGCTGCAAGATCAGGAGGCGCAAGAACAAACAACGTATCTTTTCTTGTAGATCCTGTCAGGCCTGGTCGGCCGCTGCACATAGCAATGCAAGAGGACGACAGCGACGCCGATATGTACCGCTGCGCTCAGAGTCATAATAATTGATTTAAAATTTTATTTGGGGCTACAACAATAAATGTAAAAACCATTAACCCCGTAAGGACGGGGGCAATTTTACAAGTTCGGCACTCTTCAAAAAGTAGAAGTGTGCCGAGCTCATCTTGACCGTTTTTGCTCATCATGTTTAAGATATGAAGTCACGTTTTATTGCACGACCCAGACAAATTATATACCCTTTTTTTCGGCAGACTCAGCAGATTCATAATAGATCATTATTATATGTATACGTCAAGCCCTGTCAGAATGTTATAACAAAAAATGGGAGAAAAAAAAAAGTTTTTTCAATGAATTTTCAATAAAATTTAAAATCATCCACAGTGTGTAACGTAATTTTTTTTCACATGTCATCATCCGAGCCTTTGTTCTATTTTTCTGAGAAATTACGTGATTTTAGCTAAACCCCCCCAAAAAAATCATTAGTGCAGCATCATTGTTCACATTATAATTGAAATGTACCAATAATACTGCATTAATAAAATAAAAAAAAAAACACGGTTTAATTCATTTATTATTATTTTTTACATTTTATTTTTAATTTTAACATGGTCATGTTTAGCATCATTGGAAAGGCTGTTTGGTATCATTGGAAAGGCCGTGCTCTGGCCTTTCCTTTCAAGTGATATCAAACATGAACCTCTAGCTGCCACGGATCGGAAGAACCCCCCTATCTCCACTACAGGATTTCCTTAGGCAGGATTTCCCTGGGCAGCTAGGGGTTTCCCGGTTAACTGACGTCATCGGAAATAGACCGAAGTTATGGAAGTCAGATCAGCATTGGAACCGTCGGGTAAGGGGAGTATGAGCGAGAGTTGAAGCCCGCTTAATGCAGGACGTAATAGTATGTCATGTGTCTTTAAAGAGTTAATTATAAAAAAGGTAAGACACCAGGGTCTCCAGATCCAGCGTGCGACCAGGACGCGCACTAATCTCTTCTGCATGGCATGTAAGAGCGCTCTCCTGCAGTATGCAGAATTCATATGCTGCAAAAATGGTATCCCATTGCCTTATTAAAGGCTTCAGCCCTGGTGGTTTCCATTAGCCAAGAGATAAGCAAACTTGGTTGACCAGATGCTTTGAAACTACATCTCCCATGATGCTCAGCTACTCATTCGTTTGACTGAGCCCAATGGGAAACGCAGTTCCAAAACATCTTGAGGACACGTTTGCTGAACCCCTACATTAGCAGCTCCCCATTATCCTCATCTGTAACAGAGCCGGTGATGGGGAGACGCGAGTGGTTGCACCAAACGTGCCATTAGCGGCTGAGCCGTAATAGGGCCCCATTGTTTAACGCGCAGGGGCCACAATGAGGCATCCCTGGTCTAAGGTGATATAACGAAGCCTCGCGTTCCACTTCTCCCATTTTAAGAATATAAATTCCCGGTAATAAGGATTCTAATTATTACAGGTTCCGGGGCGCAGTCAGGAAAATGTATGGGCGATAAAACGTGGTCATTTCGAAGCCGATTACATCTGGCCAGGGGCTATTACCCCAAATTCACGAACAAAACCTCCCCCACAACCAGCGCCGCACAGTCAAGGAAATCAGTACCTCATTGTGCAGAGCGGGGCTGGGGAATTCCTGGCTTTAAACGTGTAATATCAGAACTATTACGCAAAAACGAGCATAAAAAAAGCGAAACAGAAAAAAAAAAAAAACTTCAGTATCTCTATAACAAGACTTTAACCCTTTCACTGCTGAGGACGTGTTGGGAATGTCCTCATAGACTCCTAAGGAAAGATAGGGGTTTCCTTTGAACCACGATATCTCTCGACTCTTAGCTAGCAGGGTCATGTTTGGTATCATTAGAAAGGCCAGAGCATGGCCTTTCCAATGATACCAATCATGACCATGTTTATAGTAAAGAAAAAAAATTTTTCAAAGTTTTTTTTTAGACGTGAAATGGCTCAGCAGTGAAGGGGTTAAGGCTTTAGGCCGGGGTCAGACGAGTGTTTTTAAGAGTGGAAGGAACGTCCATCAAAGTGGACGTTCCTTCCACTCTGACGCCCGTCCAGTGGCGTAGCGTGGGGGGGTGCCTCGGGGGCGGTCGCCCCGGGCGCAATTTTCTTAGGGGGCGCAAAATTTCAAAAGAAATTTGAACCACTAATATTTTCCAGCAGGGATCAGCAAGGTGTCTGCCAGTTTTGCCACGCCAGCGGTGACTTAGCAATCAGCGTCCAGTAGGGAGGACCAGGACATAAAATTCTGGTCCTGTCCCGACTCCTCCTTAACACTGACATGAGTCACATGAAGCACCACAGCATTAGTCAATGGAACACCCTGTAACATGCTTGTCAGTCCCCCTTGAAGCCCTGTGCCAGCCCCCCGCCGCTGGCAGCCCTGCAGCCGCTGAACAGGAAGGAGGGAGGGAGGCGCCTGCCCTGCAGCACACTTAAAATCCAGTCTCCACTAAGCGCCCTGGACAGCTCCCCCCGGGCCACCAGCTACTCCACGCAGGTAGGCGACACTGTATGACACTAAAGCAGCGTGACCACCGGATATTGGATAGAGTGTGACTGGGGGTACTGGGAGAAAGTGGGGGTACTTGGAGAAAGAGAGAGAGAGAGTGACTGGGGGTACTGGGAGAAAGTGGGGGTACTTGGAGAAAGAGAGAGTGACTGGGGTAGTGGGAGAGAGTGAGTGACTGGGAGTACTGGGAGAGGGTGAGTGACTGGGAGTACTGGGGGGCGTAACTGGGGGTACTGGGAAGGAGAGAGAGTGACTGGAGTACTTGGAGAGAGAGACTGGGGTACTGGGAAAACGTGGGGTACGTGGAGTGACTGGGGGTACTGGGAGGGAGTGACTGGGGATACTTGGAGAGAGAGTGATTGGGGTATTGGGAGAAAGTGGGGGTACTGAGAGTGACTGGGGATACTGGGAGAGAGTGACTGGGTATAGTGTGAGAGTGGAACTATGATAGGGTATACTGGGACAGGATGACTGGTAGCAGTGGCGTAGCGTGGGGGGGCATGTGTGCTTAATTTTTTTTATTACATCAGTATTTTGTTAATATACAATACATGTGCTTGTGGGGTAACGGGGGTCAATACTCTGCTAGTGTCAGGGAATCATGGTGTGTTACCGTGTCCACAGGTTGGGGGGCAGACAATTCTTGCCCTGCCCCGGGCGCTGACAACCCATGCTACGCCGCTGCGCCCGTCTGGCCACCTTGCTGAGTGCAGTTAGTGCGCTCAGCGCTGCAAGGCTTGATCATCCTATGGCCAGTCCCGTCTAAACGTCACAACGCTGCGCCGGACGCCGGGAGGCACGTCACTATGGGCGCACATAGTGCACTCGTTTGACCCCCGCCTTCGCTGGAGGGCGCGTATGCGAGCTCAGCTTCTCAGAGCGCCGGGGTCTAACATTTCATTCATTACAGCGACATTATTTTACTTTAGAATTTTAGTATTACTACTGTTATTTTACTTATTTTATTTTACCAGGTTTTTTTCTCTTTCTTTGAAATTTCAGCCGATTTGTTTAAAACAGATTTGGCCGGTGCCCAGACTACAAAAAAAAATTATAATCACATGACATAAGCAAAAATTGCTTCATTTATCTCCCCCTCCCCCTCCCCACGACACTCCGATAGAGCTTTCTTTCAGTTTCTCTGAGCAAAAACCCTGTTTTGCTGTTTGTTTGTTTCTTTTAGTAAAAAATATTTATACGTATAAAAAAAAAAAGGAGTTCCAGATCATTAAAGGAACACTCTACTCAAAAAATCACCCCCTGTTTTTTTTCCTAACCTATCCCTATTCCCTTAATAGATCTTTCGTTTTTATTTTTTTACTTGTAACTGCAATACTTACCCTAAAATCCTCTTGTTTCCAGCAGCGTTTTTTTATTTTTATACTCCCCTCCTTCTTGATGCTTCTTGGCTTCTGGTTTACGTGAGAAGCGCGCATGCGCGCCTCTCACGTAAGCCAGCCAATCGGCAGGCTTCCTCCCGGCTCCCTCTGAGGATTAGTGTTGCGCGCAAGAGGATGCGCGCAACACTAACCCTCAGAGGGAGCCGCCAGCTTCTGCGGTGAGTTGGAGACGTCATCGCGCTGAAAGCTGAAAGCGCGATGACGTCTCCTACTCGGCAAAAGTCGGCAGAAGAGGGAAATATGATTCCCGCTCTGCTGACTGACAGCTGGGAGGGCGGAGTAAAGTTCTCCGCCTCTCAGCATTTACAGCTGAACCGCTGAGCGGAGGGAGGGGGGACAGAGGGCGGGATACTCCGGGCATCATGACCACCTAAAATAGCTTAGGTGGTCATGTTGCCTAGAGTGTCCCTTGAAGCTTTATTTTTGGGAGCATTATTTGGGGTTTATAAAACACTTTTTCAGGGGGGGGGCGATTTTACTGGATAAGGCATTGTTTATAGCAATTTGTTGCGCCTCTGAGATTCAATGGGGTTTATTCACGGTGTCGGTGGTGCCAGCGAAAACCGCAATAATGTAATAGCAGCAAACGTGGACGTTTCACGAAAGGGGAATCCAAACAGTGGCAAGAGATGGTTCACAGTAAAGCATCTCACGTAGCTCTTTGGAGTAGGTATAGACAGATATCATTTTTTCAGGGCAGATACCGATTATCGGCAGCTTTGTGTTTTAAACTGCCCCTCCCCCACAGTATCTTTCCATCACTTGCTCCTCACTTTGTGGCAACGGCCATAGAATGGAGTGAATGGGTCAGCTCTCCAGAAAACTAACCTACTGACCTGCATTGTGTGGAATGGATGTAAATAACATCACCAGGGGTAAAATTCAGCATTGGAAGCCCACTATCAGATCTCATTCAGCTGCCATGTCTTAGGTAGTCCAGACAGCACAATAGATCCCCTGCAACCTTGTCTAAACATTCCCTTCACCACTCCATTGGGTCTTATCCTAAAACACAGCTGTAAAAGCGAGACCTGTGCTAAGATTTTGGTGAATGCTGCATCATGGGAAAAATCCTCAAAATGGAAACAGCAGGAGATAAAAACCTAAACTTTATTTCTCCTTTTCACATGAAATTCATGCAAACAAAATAAAAATAGCAGCATGTGGTTTTATAATGTGTTTTATAAAGTGTTCCTCTGTAATGCTCAAGTAATCTAGTTACAGCTTGAGTTAGTGGTAGTGTGCCTTTAAATCTGTGTATATTTGTGTTTTACTTTTAGGCTGGGGGTCAGACGAACGCAGTGTGAACGTGCTTTTAGCCGCACTTTATTACGGCCGTGGTAGCAGCAAATGACATCCAACGCAGGCCCACACACGAAGTACGGCCGCACGAAAGTTCGGCCGCGCAACGCAAGCGGCAAACAAACGCATTTTCACAAGAACGTCGAAACTGCTAGTACTGACATACAGAGTGCGCTGCGTCCACATAGCGGCGTGTGTGCGTGATTAGGAGACGTCAGACGCTGCTCATGTCCGGCCAACGTCACGTCCAGACACCCAAAGTTTCCTGGTTTGGATCCGTAAAAAATCACGGCGTAATTGCTCATCGTATGACCGTTATCGCGTATTCCGTGAAAAAATGCGTTTGTCTGACCCTAGCCTTAATATCTTGCATTTCTGTACCTACTGTAACAATTCAAATGTTCTTGGACCCAGGACATACTTTAAAAAAAGGAGAGAAATCTCAATGTATCCTTCCTGCTAAAACGCTTTATAAATAAATAAATCGGGTTCCGGCGATTTCCTGTAATCGGTAATAACATAACCCCCCCCACCCAACTAATGGGAAATTCGGGAGCAACTGCAATCTGAGAGCCTAAGGCTAGGGTCAAACCAAAGCATTTTTACACGCGAACGTCAAAAAGTGCGTCCGAATGCATTGACGTATTTTTTCACGGAATGCGCGAAAACAGTCATACGATGCGCAATTTTTGTGCGTGATTTTTTAACGGATCCAAATCAGGAAACTTTGGGTGTCTGGACGTTATGTTGGCCGGACATGAGCAGCGTCTGACGTCTCCTAATCACGCACACACGCCACTAGCGGACGCAGCGCACTCTGTACATCCGTACTAGCGGTTCTGCGTTCCCGAAATAATGCGTTCAAATTCCACTTGCGTTGCGCGGCTGGACTTTTGTGCGGCCGTACTTCGTATATTGGCTGTCATTTGCTGCTACTGCGGCCGTAATTAAGTGCGTCAGAACGCACGTTAGAAGTGCGCTGGTCTGACCCCAGCCTAAAAGCAACGCGGCAACACCGGCAGTGAACCAATGGGCAAAAACCAAAACAAAGAAACAACCAAGAGTAAACATGCATCTGATAATGTGTCTTAGAACAGAACTAAATACAGTATCAAAATATTGTATCAAAGGCCTAAACACAGGAAAACAACAAACACACATACTAGCAGTGACGACGCGAGGCCATTAATCATTTTTGCCCTTTAGGCAGATGTTTTAGTGGATGTGAAGGTATGGAATCCGTCAGACCATGACCTGGGGGCTTCAAAGACATAAACAATCAGTAAAAACACACTTTGACATATACTGTGATATGTAAGTCTATTTCTCTCATATTTTTCGTTGCCCTTTTTGCAGTTTTCCGAGCCCACGTCGTGCAGTAACGACCTCCCGCCTAGGCCCCAACTAGCCATATGGAAGGAATATGTGCCGATTAAGGCCGGCGTCAGATGAACGCAGTGATCACGTCCGTGTTGCCGCACAGTTTAACGTCCGTCGTAGCATAGAATCATGATCAATAGACACACACACAAAGTATGTCCGCACCGAACTGCGATCGCACAACACACGGGGCAAACGGACGCAAATTAGGCAAGAACGTAAAACCGCTAGACGGACGCGCAGAGTGCGCCACGTCCGCGTAGCGTTCTGTGTGAGTGATGAAATGTCAGACGCAGCGCATTTGCCACGTCCAGCACCTTGACGCACACAATGGCTTTTCATATCCTTTTCAAATTTTTTGCATTTTTCATATTTCCCACAATTCCTTTTTTTCTACGCCCATCAACAAAAACAGACAGTGTGGTGTCTACAGTATCTTCCGTCAGTACATCCGTCCGTTGTGCACGCGCGCAGAGCGCGCTCTGACTGCGTTCGTCTGACATTAGCCTAATGGGATTGCCCACTGCTATGTAAAGCCCCATACCAGACCCCTTAAACACAACATACATTAAAACAGGACTGGTTTTATTCAATGCTGCCTGGAAACAGAGCGTAGAGAGGGCCAAAAAAAGCCGTATATTCACAGTAATATGGTTTAACAAGACCCAGTGCCATCAGTCATGCTGTGACCACCCGGTGTCAGCCATAGAAGTGAGGTATTGCCAGCTGGGCACCGCGATAAGGCACCCGGCCTGGGGTTACGTGATGCAGTCACCACATCTGGACCACAATGCCATGTGCCAGTCCCTGTATAATGGATAAGTATAAGGCGTGCCCCCCAGATTTACGTCGTACAGCAGGAGTCAGCAACCTTGGCCCTCCAGAGGTTTTGGAACTACATCTCCCATGATGCTCAGCCACTCATTAGGATGGTGTTGGCTCATGGGAGATGTAGTTCCAAAACAGCTGGAGGACGGGGTCACTCAGCCCTGTCCTACAGCGAGCTCCGATGTGTTTAGGCTCATATAAAGATATACCAAGGACCGCAGCTGTGCGGTGCCCCTCCCCCCATGCCAGTGTCACACACAGACTAAGCGATTTATCACCCACATCTTTTCCAAGACACAGAGATGCCCACCTCCATGCCAGGGGCAGAAACATAAGGTACAGCCCACTGTCCACCATGCCCCAAAAATCTATAGAGTGTGGGATCCCCATGCCAGGCTCACTTAAAAAGGATACTGTGCGGCCCACGGGCTAATAATACCAATGCCGAGCAATACCCATCAGGCAACGTGCCCTCACACCAGGTACAGATAAAAGGGATGAGGCTCTGCCAGTTGCTTGCCATGTGCCATAGCCACGACAGATCAGTGCATCGGACCCTGTGCCAGTCCCATATGAAGTGCCAAGGGATCAATGCCAGGCCTGGTACACACGGACACCCTGTGCCAGCTTCAAGTATCAAAATGAGAGGCATTACTCACCTCACCATGCCAATCACACAAAGGGTTAAGATTTAGTGCAGTGTAGTGACACACAGGAAGCCACTGCCCTTCATGAAACCGCTGGGGCACCCCAGATCAGCTCAATCGGTGGAACAGCTGCCCCCCGACAGCTCCATCCATGGAACCGCTGCCCCCCCACAGCTCCATCCGTGGAACCGCTGCCCCCCCCCCGACAGCTCCATCCGTGGAACCGCTGCCCCCCACAGCTCCATCCGTGGAACCTCTGCCCCCCCCGACAGCTCCATCCATGGATCCCCTGCCCCCCCCCGACAGCTCCATCCATGTAACCACTGGGGCTCCCAAGACAGCTCCATCCGCGGAACCGCTGGGGCCCCCAAGACAGCTCCATCCGCGGAACCGCTGGGGCCCCCAAGACAGCTCCATCCGCGGAACCGCTGGGGCCCCAAGACAGCTCCATCCGCGGAACCGCTGGGGCCCCAAGACAGCTCCATCCGCGGAACCGCTGGGGCCCCCAAGACAGCTCCATCCGCGGAACCGCTGGGCCCCCAAGACAGCTCCATCCGCGGAACCGCTGGGGCCCCCAAGACAGCTCCATCCGCGGAACCGCTGGGGCCCCCAAGACAGCTCCATCCGCGGAACCGCTGGGGCCCCCAAGACAGCTCCATCCGCGGAACCGCTGGGGCCCCCCCCCCAATACAGCTCCATCCGTGGAATTTCTGGGGCCCCAAGACAGCTCCATCCGCGGAACCGCTGGGGCCCCCAAGACAGCTCCATCCGCGGAACCGCTGGGGCCCCAAGACAGCTCCATCCGCGGAACCGCTGGGGCCCCCCCCCCAATACAGCTCCATCCGTGGAATTTCTGGGGCCCCAAGACAGCTCCATCCGCGGAACCGCTGGGGCCCCCAAGACAGCTCCATCCGCGGAACCGCTGGGGCCCCAAGACAGCTCCATCCGCGGAACCGCTGGGGCCCCCCCCCAATACAGCTCCATCCGTGGAATTTCTGGGGCCCCAAGACAGCTCCATCCGCGGAACCGCTGGGGCCCCCAAGACAGCTCCATCCGCGGAACCGCTGGGGCCCCCAAGACAGCTCCATCCGCGGAACCGCTGGGGCCCCCAAGACAGCTCCATCCGCGGAACCGCTGGGGCCCCCAAGACAGCTCCATCCGCGGAACCGCTGGGCCCCCAAGACAGCTCCATCCGCGGAACCGCTGGGGCCCCCAAGACAGCTCCATCCGCGGAACCGCTGGGGCCCCAAGACAGCTCCATCCGCGGAACCGCTGGGGCCCCAAGACAGCTCCATCCGCGGAACCGCTGGGGCCCCCAAGACAGCTCCATCCGCGGAACCGCTGGGGCCCCCAAGACAGCTCCATCCGCGGAACCGCTGGGGCCCCCAAGACAGCTCCATCCGCGGAACCGCTGGGGCCCCCAAGACAGCTCCATCCATGGAACCGCTGGGGGCCCCAAGACAGCTCCATCCATGGAACCGCTGGGGGCCCCAAGACAGCTCCATCCATGGAACCGCTGGGGGCCCCAAGACAGCTCCATCCATGGAACCGCTGGGGGCCCCAAGACAGCTCCATCCCTGGAATCGCTGGGGCCCCCAAGACAGCTCCATCCATGGAACCGCTGGGGCCCGTCAAGACAGCTCCATCCATGGAATCGCTGGGGCCCGTCAAGACAGCTCCATCCATGGAACCGCTGGGGGCCCCAAGACAGCTCCATCCATGGAACCGCTGGGGGCCCCAAGACAGCTCCATCCATGGAACCGCTGGGGGCCCCAAGACAGCTCCATCCATGGAACCGCTGGGGGCCCCAAGACAGCTCCATCCATGGAACCGCTGGGGGCCCCAAGACAGCTCCATCCATGGAACCGCTGGGGCCCGTCAAGACAGCTCCATCCATGGCATCCCTGGGGGCCCCCCCCAAAACAGCTCCATCCATGGAATGAGTAGGGCCCCCGGACAGCTCCATCCCTGGGGCCCCTGGATGTATTGGTTTCCTGGGGGGGGGGGGGGGGTGAGATCTCATTCTCCCGGTATAAGGGCCCCAGCCCCCTCCCTGTCAGGTCCCAGCCCTCCGTGTGAGGCCGCTCGGGCCTGGCCCTCTCCGAGCAGCCCACTACTCTCAGTCCGGGGATTCCCTCCCCCACGGCCCCAGCTAGGCCCCTGTTCCCCGGGCAGGAATGTGCTCGCCGCCTCTTCTGCCCGGGCTCCTTACCGGCTGATCTTCTGTGCGAAGGCGCGGCGCTCCGCCATGGCCGCCGGTCCCTGAGTCTGTCAGCGGGGGCTCCCGGCCGGCGGGCGGGGGAGGGGAGTGCGCGCTGAGCCGGGAGAATAGGGCAGCAGGGCTACCGTAATGATGGGAGGATCCGCCCCCTCTCCTGCCTGGAAGAATCCTCACACTCCACATCTTCGGGTATCAGAGGAGGACGCCCAGTCTCAGCATCCCTGAGCACCACAACTCCCATCACTCAATGAACAGCATCCCTGAGCACCACAACTCCCATCACTCAATGAACAGCATCCCTGAGCACCACAACTCCCATCACTCAATGAACAGCATCCCTGAGCACCACAACTCCCATCACTCAATGAACAGCATCCCTGAGCACCACGACTCCCATCACTCAATGAACAGCATCCCTGAGCACCACGACTCCCATCACTCAATGAACAGCATCCCTGAGCACCACGACTCCCATCACTCAATGAACAGCATCCCTGAGCACCACGACTCCCATCACTCAATGAACAGCATCCCTGAGCATCACAACTCCCATCACTCAATGAACAGCATCCCTGAGCATCACAACTCCCATCACTCAATGAACAGCATCCCTGAGCACCAGGACTCCCATCACTCAATGAACAGCATCCCTGAGCACCACGACTCCCATCACTCAAAGAACAGCATCCCTGAGCACCAGGACTCCCATCACTCAATGAACAGCATCCTTGAGCACCACAACTCCCATCACTCAAAGAACAGCATCCCTGAGCATCACAACTCCCATCACTCAAAGAACAGTATCCTTAAGCACCACAACTCCCATCACTCAAACAATGCACAGCATTCCTGAACACCTCAACTCCCATGCAGGGCCGGATTTGCAGCTCAGGAGCCTGTAGGCACAGAAATGTGATTTTTTTTCCCCCTGCAGATTAAAAGAATAATCAGTTTATTAGATATTGAATAAAAATGTGAATATTTTTTAACATTGAAGCCTATGGGATTCGCCTGAATAAACCTGCCGAATTAAAACACTGAACAGCAGGGCACTTCGGAAATTTTTCGCTGCTGTTCGGTGTCTGTGAATAGATTAACCATTGCTTCTCTATGGGGGATTTCACTGCCGTCGAACAGGCACCGTGCTTGCTGGCACTTCTCTAAAATATGGTGACCTCCCTGCTTTCTGAATAGCCGAATGGCCCCGAAATTGCACCATACGGGGGAAATTCACTGAATAACCCTGTTTGTGTTTGGCTTGGAATTGCAGTGAAGAAACAGGACCAGCTTCACCCCGGCCCTATCCCGAGCATCAAACTCCCATCCTCGCTCCCTCTCGGCCCTTTTATCATTATGATCTTCCACTTTGGTTCAGATCTGCTCGCCCCCATCCCATCCTCCAACTCTCCTTCTTTGTTATTTTAAGAAGAAGGCGTAAAACCAGCATACGGGCAGCCGGCTGCTCTAGAGTGAAATGAAATACCGGTCAAGCTGGTCAAAGACAATCCAAAAGGCACTGTGGGGTAACGTCTGTGGAGTCATCATTCTAGCTGCCCACGCAGAGACACGCCTGTATGAGTGTTATAAACAAAATGTGCCAAGAATAATAATAAAAAAACAATAATAAATACATTTTTTTATTTATTTTTATGTATTGTCATCGCTTATATGGCGCCAACAGTTTCTGCAGCGCTTTACAGTAACCAAAGGAACGATATACAGATAAACGGGCAATGGATGGAAACATTAGGTGTAGAGTGCCCTGCTCATAGGAGCTTACAGTGTAGAACAGGGGTGGGCAAAGTGCGGCCCGCGGGCCACATGCGGCCCGGCAGAGAGTTTTTTGTGGCCCGCCAAGCAGGGCTCGAGTCATTGCCGGCGGCTGCGTGGTTTTCCTCCTACGAGCGGCCGCTGGCATGAAGCTCGACCGCTCGCCTGGGATCCAACAGCCAGCTGCAATCTCGCGAGATCGCGGAGTTCACGTGGATAGATCCCAGGCGAGCGGCCGAGCTTCATGCCAGCGGCCGCTTTAGGAGGAAAACCACGTGGCCGCCAGCAATGACTCGGAGGGGCCTGGCAGACCAGACGGGAGAGGTGAGCTGGCCTGGGGCAATATATCCATATGAGCTGGTCTGGGGCAATATATCCATGTGAGCTGGGGCAATATATCCATATGAGCTGGTCTGGGGCAATATATCCATGTGAGCTGGGGCAATATATCCATATGAGCTGGTCTGGGGCAATATATCCATGTGAGCTGGGGCAATATATCCATATGAGCTGGTCTGGGGTAGGCTTGTGCACCGATTTGTTTTTCGATTCGATTTTTCGGATTTTTAAACTTTTCGATTCGGCTCGTTTTGACCGATTTCTGTTTCGATTCCGTTCGGCTCAACTCGTTTTTCGTATACATTTTTTTTCGGAATTTCGACCATTTTTCGTATTTTCGTGTCACTTAGCTCGTTTTCTGTATCGACTTTTCGTATTTTCGGAATTTTTTTTTTTTTTCGGAATTGTACATGGTTTCGGAATATCGACCATTTTTCATATTTTCGTGTCACTTAGCTCGTTTTTGTATCGAATTTTCGGAAATTTTCGTTTTTCCGGAACGTCTGTTCTCCTCGTTTCAAAGCAATAAATTTCGATTTGACACATTTCAAGTACATTCGAAAATTCCGAAAATATTTCGTTTCGGCTCGGAAAACTTTTCGGATCTGCCATTTTCGAATCTAAAAATTTTCGGAAAATCGGCCGCATCCAAAAACACGAATCGGGAAATTTCGTGAAAATTCCGAAATTCCGAAACCCGAAACGCACATTCGTAGTCTGGGGCAATATATTCATATGAGCTGGTCTGGGGCAATATATCCATGTGAGCTGGGGCAATATATCCATATGAGCTGGTCTGGGGCAATATATCCATGTGAGCTGGTCTGGGGCAATATATCCATATGAGCTGGACTGAGGCAATATATCCATGTGAGCTGGTCTGGGGCAATATATCCATGTGAGCTGGTCTGGGGCAATATATCCATGTGAGCTGGTCTGGGGCAATATATCCATGTGAGCTGGTCTGGGGCAATATATCCATATGAGCTGGTCTGGGGCAATATATCCATATGAGCTGGACTGGGGCAATATATCCATGTGAGCTTGTCTGGGCCTGGGGCAATATATCCATGTGAGCTGGTCAGGGGCAATATATCCATGTGAGCTGGTCTGGGGCAATATATCCATATGAGCTGGACTGGGGCAATATATCCATGAGAGCTGGTCTGGGGCAATATATCCATATAACCTGGGGGCTAATATATCCATTTGAGCTGGGGGCAAATATATCCATATGAGCTGGGGGAAAATACTGTATATCCATATGAGCTGGGGCAAATATATCCATGTGAGCTGGGGCAAATAAATCCATGTGAGCTGGCCTGGGGCAATATATCCACGTGAGCTGGGGGCAAGTGTCTGGCTGTAATTAGTTCTGGGGCAAGTGTCTGGGGGCATGTTTCTGGCTATAATTAGTTCTGGGGGCATGTTTCTGGCTATAATTAATTCTGGGGGCATGTTTCTGGCTATAATTAATTCTGGGGGCATGTTTCTGGCTATAATTATTAATTAGTTCTGGGGGCATTTTTCTGGCTATAATTAGTTCTGGGGGCAAGTGTCTGGCAGTGGCTGTAATTAGTTCCGGGGGCAAGTGTCTGGCTGTAATTAGTTCCGGGGGCAAGTGTCTGGCTGTAATTAGTTCCGGGGGCAAGTGTCTGGCTGTAATTAGTTCCGGGGGCAAGTGTCTGGCTGTAATTAGTTCTGGGGGCAAGTGTCTGGTTATAATTAGTTCTGGGGGCATGTTTCTGGCTTTAATTAATTCTGGGGGCATGTTTTTGGCTATAATTAGTTCTGGGGACAAGTGCAGCCCTCCGCTAACCTCCGCTCCCACAAAGTGGCCCCCGAGCCACAACAAATGCCCACCCCTGGTCTAGAAGGATTGGGGTTGAGGAAGACGAGGGGAATTTTACTACATTATACTGTACTCTGCTTTGAATGTTTGACAGCTGCTGCAAAGTGTCTCTTCACGTACAGTATCAATAATGGTATCTGTGACAACTCTCAGGCTTCATAGTCCTCCCCAATTGAGCACAGCAGGATTGCTAGCTCGGCCGTATTTTTCTGGACACACATTATTTCATGCAAAGGGAAGCACATGGAAAAGTACTGCCCTTCAGCATGTATAATTCATACACTGCAGCAAGGAAATCCAAGCAGATAACTGGGATTCCTTTTTCATTTCATACCTACAGCATTTGGATTCTACATGCTGCATGGTGACATTTTTCATGCACTGCCCATCAGCATGGATAAAGTATATGCGTCCAGGAAAACATGGCCGATCTGGCAAACCTAGTGGATGCGGCCAAAGAAAGGGCAGAATCGGTTGCTTAAAAATTAAGCAAAAATGGAGCAGAATGTTAGGGTTAAATGTAACCCTAAATATAATTCTATCCCTAAACAAAAGCTGAAATGGTAACCTAACGGTTAATGTTACCATGATGCTCAGTCGTAATTCAGGACTGTTGAGCATCATGGGACATGTAGTTCCTAAGCATCTGGGATTGATAAGGTTCACCATCGCTGGTCAATGGGCGAACAGGTGATTGAACATACCTCTTTATAAAATGCTTGAGATGTAAAACATTGCTCCTTCTCGGTGTTACGGATACAAAGCCCTGTGGGGGGGGGGGCGGTTGCCAGATCTGTCATTTTTCCCAGATGCAACATTTATTAAATTCTAATATATAATTTATTCATGCTGATGGGCAGTGCATGAAAAATGCCACCACGCAGCATGTAGAATCCATACGCTGCAGGTAAGATATAAACAAGGAATCCCACTCTCTGGAACGCAGCCCCCACTCTCTGGAACGCAGCCCCCACTCTCTGGAACGCTCTCCCTCGTACTGTCAGACTTTCCCCTAACTTTTCTTCCTTCAAATGCTCCCTTAAAACGTTCCTATTTAGGCTGGGGTCAGACGAGCGTAGTGTTCACGTCCGTGATTGCGCCTAAAAGTACGTCCGTGATAGCATGACAGAAAGCCCATTGGAGCCCCACACACAAAGAGCGTCCGCACTGAACTGCGGACGCACCACGGCCGCGGCCCACAGACGCAAGGCAGGCAAGAATGTACAACCACTAGAACGGCCGCACAAAGTGCGCTGCATCCGCAACGTCCACATAGCTTTGTGTGTGAGTGATGGAACGTGGTCAGACGGACTGCATTTATACGTCCAGCATTTTTCACAGACAAAATGGTTTTGCTTTTTAATTTATTTTCCCTCCTACATCCGTCAAAATATACATCAGTGAATAAACGGACTGTGTGGCCACTACTGCGTCTTCCGTACTGACGTACAGTCTGTAGAAATCACGCTCGTCTGACCCTAGCCTTAGGGAAGCCTACCACCCAACTCACTGACGCAACCATCAATCACTCTCACCTTACAGTCCTCTCCTCCTGTTTCCAACCCCAACCCTCCCAGATTGTGAGTTCCTACGGGAATAGGGCCCTCATCTCCTCCTGTACTGTTTGTCAAATGTTGTTCAATGTATTGTAACCCTGTCTATACTGTGCCTATTGTACAGCGCTGCGGAATATGCTGGCGCTTTATAAATAAAGAATAATAATTTCCTTCCTGCAGTATATGAATTATACATGGTGCAGGGCAGCATTTTTCCCTGTGCTCCTCTCTGCATGAAACAGTAATATGTGTCCAGGAAAACATGGCCGACCTGGCAAAACTAAGGGGGGGGGGTGCCATGAACTGGACTATGGAGCTTATCTGCTAAACAAAAAAGTAAAATGCAGAGAAAAGCACAAACCCACATGGTGGATGAATTTACCCAATTTGGTCCATTCTGGGACATTTTCCCAGAGTCTTTTTTTTTTTAGCATTTCGATTTCCAAATCCCTGTTTAGTGAATAAGCCCCGGATGAAGCAATACAGTCATCAGGGAGCTGGAATGGTGTAACCATGGAAACTGATTCAGTGAGCCACACTGCACCCTGGCGGTCGCAGCCAGTCACTGCAGGCTGGCAGGACTCTAGAAATAGCGTGGTACAGAAAGCCAACCCCCCCTCACTCTGCTCGTGGAAGTGACGTAGTTCGTGTTGTGAATCCAGGTTGACAACTTCCGGCAGGTCTTGTGAATTACCCCCTCCCCCTCCCTCTCCCCCCGGAACCGATACAGGTGGATGCTTCGCCCAGGGCATTCCATGGTAAACGGATGGGTGACGTGCGTGGCTATTTGGGCTTCTGGGGTAAACCATTTAAATTCTGGGGGGGGGGGTGTACATATTCCCCCCCCCCTACATTCCTAGAGCTATACAGAATGCTAACTCCATTCTGTGCCATGTACCTCCTATTACTAAAACCTCATGGAATGTGTTTATGAATGGGGGGGGGGGGGGAATTTGTTTTGCATGCTGCAAGAGCTAGAGCGGAAGCTGCTCTGCAATCCTCCATACAGTGTGAATATGGGCTCAGTAACCTTGGCCCTCCAGGTGTTTGGGAACTACATTTTCTTATGAAGATTGGCCAGCCTAGTGAGTGGCTGAGCATCATGGGTCGTGTAGTCCCAAAGCATCTGGGGCAGTACAAGTCTGCAGACTCCTGAGGTGCGTTCAGTTCCTCAGCAGCTGCTGAATTGTTCCATTGCAGCAGTTCAGTTTGCTGCAACCATCTCACTGAACGCTTTGGCTGTGAAATATGTAAGCGACAGGGCAGAGGATTGCTTGATGAAAGGTGCTGTTTCTGCAAAATCAACATTTGTCCATTTTATTACCACTTTAGTGTTAATGTTTACCAATAAATATTTGCTGTTTTGCTCCACTAAACCTTCAAACTGAACATTTCCTTATTGGATTATTTGTGGCGTGTAGGTGGCCTTCTTTCCTACGTCACACTCCGCTAACCCTGCAGCGCCTCTCGACTTTGCTGCAAGTGCTACGTTAGCAGTGCTGAGCTGCCGAACGGCGTTCAGTTGCAAGTTGCTAACTTGGCACTTGCAGCGGCTGAGCAACTGAACGCGCCTCTGGTCTATGTGGTTCCTATAGTGCTGTGATCAGGGTCGGCAGATCCAGCACATGTTAATCTGGGTACTGATGCTCCATTGCATGTGCTGATGGGCATCACATGAAAACCTCTAGCCTTGCTGTATGAATATTTGACGAGCTACAGGGGGAGGCAATTAATGCGGTGGATCTAGTAGGGCATCACAAACTCACACCAGTCTTGGGAGCCAGGAAAATAACCTAGGAGCCAAGTACATATATTCTTCAGGAGGCAGGGAAATCGATCAACCAATACTTGCATAGAGAAATGTAGCGATGTAGAAAGCAGGGGTGACTGTGTAGGACAGGGCTGTCAAACTCCCCCCCCCCCCCCCCAGATTGTGATGCCTACGATTCCCATATTTCTTTCAAGTCAATAAATTGTGAGGGACTCATGGGAGTTGGTCAGAAACATTGTCTAGTGCAGGGGTCAGCAAACTTGGCTCCCTGATGCTTTGGGAACTACATCTCCCACAATGCTCAATCACCCATTAGGCTGACTGAGCCACATGGGAAATGTAGTTCCCAAACTTCAAAGAGCCAAGGTTGCTGACCCCTGGTCTAGTGGAATCATTGTATTTATTATTTTTTTTTTTTTCCTTTTAAAAGAAAAAAGCCTGTAGGGCTGAAACGTTGTTACTATTACTGGATTAATAAACTTGTGGTTTTCAAGAAGTTCCATAGTGTATCCATTGGTATGTGTGTAATATATATTATTTTTTGTCCGTCTCATGTTTGTTTTTTGCAAATAGGGCAGCCCGCGGTCTTGCCCAATCTCAAGGATTAGTGTAGCATCTGTGTTATGTAAGATCATGCAGACATTAGCAAATCCATTTATTCGGTCAATGTCCAAGCTTACCCTTGCAGTATTGGAGCCGCTATCTTCAAAAGGACATTTTAGCTTCTTTTTCTTTTTTGTACAAGTACATGTCTACTCGTTTCCTCATTCGGCTGGGAGATGACTCAAACTGCATGGGGATTGTGTGCAGCCAAACTCTGCTCCGCATGGCTATGATATACAAGCTAGAATATCTTGACTGATTTTCACACCTTTTTGTGCCGCTTCCACCCATAATGTGAGGCCGCCGTCCAATGTCTGAGACTGGATCTTGGTAACATGCAGATTGAAATCTTGTTGATTGTTATGATTGTTTCACTTTAAAGACAGCCAATAGCTTTCTGTTTGTTTTTATTTTTTGTCTTCAGGTGCTCTTGTTAATGTGTTGCTATTCTTTGTTAATACTGTTTTTGCTAAGTCAAACACGGTTACCACCTGAAAAGCCACAATCTCTCTACACTTCTGCTAAACTGTGCTGTGCAAATGTTCATTATAACTATGAATATATGAATTTGTAAAATCAGTGCCAATGTTATTGCACTTAGGTTTTTTTGTTTTTATTTTTCTGTTGAATAATAAACATGTTCTGCAAAGTTTACGTTCCTGTCTTTTTGGTTTCTTAATTTTTAAATGCAGGGGTTTGAGAAATAGACATGGCATGGGTTTTTTCAAGAGGCAAACATGGAAGCGAGCGTGCCCGATGACAAAGACAAACTGAAATCAAGATTCTTTTCGGCTTGGAATAATATGAAATACAGTAAGTGGATCAAATGGCTTGTGGTGAGAGCTGCTATGTGTATACAGATGAATGCGGACCTCCACTTTACAAAGTATCAACACAAGAATTACATTTTTTTTTTTTTTTTTGTACGTGCAGTCTCTGGCAATATATAATTAAAATAGATGGATATCTATATATCTGAATGGTTACCTACAAACTAATATACTCAATGTTTCTTGAACCCAGAGCTGCGTTCAATACCTCAGCCGCTGCAAGTGCTAAGTTAGCCACTTGCCACTGAACGCTGTTCTGCCGCTCAGCCCTGCTAACTTAGCACTTGCAGCGACTCAGAGATGCTGCGAGTAGCTGAGCGTGACATAGAAACATGGAAAAATGTCGGCAGATAAGAACCTTTCGGCCCATCTAGTCGCCCAATTACATGGATACTTTACCTGGATTTATCTTTTGTTTAGGATAGCCTTATGCCTATCCCATGCCTGCTTAAATTCAATTACTGTTTTGGCCTCTACCACTTCAACTGGAAGACTGTTCCATGTATCCACCACCCTCTCAGTAAAATAATGCTTCCTGATGTTACTTTTAAACCTTTGCCCCTCTAATCTACGTAGTAAAGATGGCCGCCGCCATAGAGCAAGTTATTATCCAGTATGGCAATGTCCATTTCGAGGTGTTTGTTGACCAAAGCACCAAATATTTGTTGGAAAATGGTAACTATTTACATTTAAGTGGTAATCTAAAATTTAAAAAGAAATGGAACTGTAATAGTCAAATTTATATCCCCCCGGATATGTTTTTCCCCTATGCAGAGGCGCTCAGCTCTGATAATAATTCATTTGAAGCCAGCAGCACTATATACCCATGTGTGTGTGAGCTGGGGGCAATTTTTCAATATGAGCTGGGGGCATCGTCGGCCATTTTTGCTTCGAAATTCGCCTCCAAATTGTTCAATGACACTGCTGCAGCACACTGAATTGCTGCGCTGCATCAATTCAGCAGCTGCTGAGGTATTGAACACGGCTCAGGACATACTTGAAAATGAGAGAAATCTCAATGTATCCTTCCTGCTAAAATACTTTATAAATACCAACATAAATAGGTATCGCTACACACTGCTATACTCAAGTCTGTGTGTTGTCTTGATTTTTGTTCTACTCAAACCTTTGCAATTGTTTTTCTAGGTTGGGTCCTTAAAACAAAAACCTACTTCACACGAAGGTCTCCAGTGTTTCTTCTCGGCAAATGCTATCACTTCAAATTTGAAGGTAACAATGCTTATTAAGCCGCGGTCCAACCAGCATTTTTCAGAGCGGAAGTAGCGTCCGCGGGAGTTGACGTTTCCTCCACTCTGACGCCCGTCTGGCCACCTCGCTGAACGCAGTTAGTGCGCTCAGCGCTGCAAGGCTCGATCCTCCTATGGAGAATCACACTTTGCAGCCCGTTGAACGCACGTCGTGGCGTTTCGCCGGTGAGGCTTTCAGAACGTCTGCTGTAGCGCTCGCTACATCGTGTGGCCGGCCCCGTCGAAACGTCACGTTTGTCGGAAGGCACGTCAGTACGGGCGCGCTCGCCTGACACTGGCATAAGGTGTTTCTAACCTCCTATTAAACAATTACAGTGGTTGAGTATCACTTCTCCCTAATCCGCAAGCTGTTTGAGCACCAACATGACTCTAAAACCGATGTGACGGGGACAAAATGACTACAATATTGTATAGTGTAAAAGCAAAGGGAAGTTGCTAGAATAATGGTTGATCTCCCCTCAACCACAACTCCAAAATCTGGAACGCTCTGCTCGTGGCCCAGCCCTATTGGCAGCGTCACAGTCCCACGTTGCTCCCTGTCACCTCCTGCCAGGTCTGGGCTCTCTGGTGTGCCAGCATGTCCATCACCGCCCCCCCGATGCGTCCCTCACTCCCTCCTATGTAGAATCTTGGCATCATTCAAAAATCTGAAAGAATCCTCCAATATAATCAGGGACAGGACTAAAAGCCCGTTGAAGGGATGCTCAACCAGTATTGTGCCCTTTATTCACCCAAAAAAGTTCCACTTTTAATATTACAATTATTATTATTATCATTTCTACTATTTGGCTGAAATCTTGTTGAAAACTTAGACGGTAATTACATTTTGCTGCTTGAAAAACAAGTTCTACATCCCCGAATGCTTGTTCTCCTGTTTGCTGTAGATAAACACTTTTTTTTTTTTCCTGCACCCAGAATTAAGCGAATCTTCCCCCGAGGGCTCGGACTCTGGTTCTTTTGCCAGTGATGAGAATTTTGGGAACGTGGAAGACTTTAGGAAAGACTTCATCTCCAGGATATGGCTGACCTACCGTGAAGGATTTCCCCCGTTGGAAGAATCCACGTGGAAGACCGACTGCGGATGGGGCTGCACGTTAAGAACCGGTCAGATGTTGCTGGCTCAAGGGTTACTACTTCATTTCCTCGGAAGAGGTTGGTTTCCGCTGGTGTGTGTGTGGGTTTTCCTCTTGCGCTGTTGAACCTCTTTGCCAAGGTTTGATGTGGAAAGTGTTTAACGTATTAACAAACGAAAGCAGTTGGAAAGGGGTGGGGGGGGGGTGATGGAGAACTGGAGTGGAGACCCACCAAGTCCGGTATTACTGCTCTATTCATGTAGGTTAAAAAAAGGCCAATGTCAGAGTTCAGTATTCAACGCATGTGTTTATTCACTAACCTCCAAATTTGCCACCGAATTGCACCGAACTGGTAATTTCACATTTCGGGTCTATTCACAAAGCTGTCGGTTTGCAAATATTGGCAAATTGAGTGAAATACGGTGCGATTCGGCAGCACTGACATTTTCCCATTGGAAACTATTGCTTCGTCTATACAGACCGCCAAAATCTCAGTGAAATGACCCTTGTTTTCTTTTGTTTCACTTTGACAGGTTTAAATAGACAAATCCCACAGGTTTCAACGTAATGTAAACCTTTTTAATTATTTTCTTTTTTATTATTTTTTTAGACCAATTATTCTTTTTTTTTAAAAAAAAGAGGACTTTTTATCTTGTAACATACCTTTTTATTATTTGGACACATTTTTATTGATTTTAAACTCCTTTTTAGGAGCTTCTTATAGTTGCACTGTATCTGAACAACATAATCTTATCCCTACTTTTACTTTTTAGCCTGAAAAAGGGTCTAAATTTCATTTTCTGCATAACTTTGAAACCTTCTGTACCCTTTTATTAAGGAGGTGTC
This sequence comes from Leptobrachium leishanense, assembly GCA_009667805.1. Lineage (NCBI taxonomy): Eukaryota > Metazoa > Chordata > Amphibia > Anura > Megophryidae > Leptobrachium > Leptobrachium leishanense. The sequence goes on from CM019070.1 coordinate 20,363,244, forward strand.
CCTGGGTAATAAAAGAATAGAGCGTCTCTAATGGCTGTAAACTCTTGTGGTTTTTTTGTTTTTTTTAGATTGGATTTGGCCAAACGCACTGGATACAGATAACGCAGAGCCTTTTTCTTGGTCGTCGGGCATGTCCGTTCAACACTCCGCTTCTATCGACACTACATCGTCGACAGACAAACAGGTTTCCCCTTGTAAACAGCCAAACAAAAACTGTCACAAAAGCACTACTGCGCTCCGTCATAGGAACATCATTTCCTGGTTCGGTGATTCCCCGGCGGCTTATTTCGGACTTCATAAACTAGTTCATCTGGGGAAGGATTCTGGTAAAGTCGCTGGAGATTGGTATGGGCCAGCGGTGGTCTCTCATATCATGAGGCGAGTATTTTATGCCGGAGATACAGTGAATCATGAATTCATCAGCCTGATACAGAGACGAGGAATTACATTTTGGTAATCGAGCAAATTGGGCATCATGTTCTGTCAGCTAGGGTTAAAGGGAGGGTTAAAAAAATGGCGTTTCCTGTTTTCCCCTATGGCGTGCATACTGAGCCGACATCCATTGCAGTGTTGTGACGCATCAGGTGGGCCACGCTGTGTAGCGCATGCACGAGTTGAGCACGCTACACCAGACGTGCTGAAACCCTCCTCGTTGAAATGTCCCAACATGTGTTCGGGGCTGCAAAACGTGATCCTCCATAGGAGGATTGAGCCTTGCAGCGCTGAATGCACTAACTGTGCCCAGAGATGTGGCCAGAAGGGCTTCCGAGTGGAAGGAACGTCCACTCTCACGGACGTTCCTTCCACTATGAAGTGCGCTCGTGTGACACTGGCCTTAATATTTGGTAGCGGCTGCTGACAGCCTCAGCCCAATTTCTTATGTTTTATTTTACCCTTCAGGGGCTCCCAAACCTGGACGTCCCTGAAGCTTGTTAATTATATTTGGTCTTACGCGACCTGGGCAGTGTAGGAACCACAAATTGCACCGCACTACGGGACTCGCACGCTTTATGTATGCAAGTTCCTTGGCACATGTGCAGAACAATGGATCGGAGCTGTGCACACATACAGATCCAATCCATCTGCTGCCTCTGAGACTGATTGCTACTGCGATTTGGTCTGACATCGACATGCTCTCATCCTGCTGACATCACTAGCAACTGATATGGTGACAGTCAGGAAATTAAAAAATCCTGGCTGCTGGTGACTTCTGGAAGTCTGCCATTTCACCTGAGGAGGATGACGACTGCTGAAAATGTTTCGGGACGTGGCACGTCATCTTGGCAAAAATGTGCTTTGAGCCATAGGATGCATTTTGTGTTTGGGGCTGGTCTGGGTCTGTAATATCGGCAAATAAAAGCTCAATGCTGGATATTGGCTCCCGATCCGTCTATCCCTAGTGAAGATAATTTTGAGACCTTCTACATATCGTCAAACGTTGGAATGGGGCGCTGTGTCAGGAGGGAGATGTACAGGCAAAATTTTTTTCAATGGGAAGAACTCTCTGGGAAGAAATGTCTCTAACAAAATGTCATCTGCAGAGTCTACTGGGGAAGAAACCTAACCTTTCTGCAATTTCTATTTTAGGCGAGCAATGGAAGAAGCCTCTGATCCAGAGCTTAAAGAAATATCTATATATGTTGCACAGGACTGTACAAGTAAGTGACCATACAACAAATTAATGTAAGCGATTCAAAACCTCTAATGCTGAATGAGGGGGAAAATGGTCAGCATTCAAATTACCAGATATTCAGCCTGATGTCATAAAGAGGGCACTCACGAACCTCACTTTGCGGCATGTATGCCCTATGCGTGCTCACAAACCTCACTGTGCAGCGTGTATGCCCTACACGCGCTCACGAACCTCACTGTGCAGCGTGTATGCCCTACACGCGCTCACGAACCTCACTGTGCGGCGTATGCCCTATGCGCTTACGAACCTCACTGTGCGGCGTATGCCATATGCGCACTCACGAACCTCACTGTGCGGCGTATGCCATATGCGCACTCACGAACCTCACTGTGCGGCGTATGCCATATGCGCACTCACGAACCTCACTGTGCGGCGTATGCCATATGCGCACTCACGAACCTCACTGTGCGGCGTATGCCATATGCGCACTCACGAACCTCACTGTGCGGCGTATGCCCTATGCGCTTACGAACCTCACTGTGCGGCGTATGCCATATGCGCACTCACGAACCTCACTGTGCGGCGTATGCCCTATGCGCTTACGAACCTCACTGTGCGGCGTATGCCCTATGCGCACTCACGAACCTCACTGTGCGGCGTATGCCCTATGCACGCACACAAACCTCACTGTGCGGCATGTGCACGCTCTCGATACTCACTGTGCCCCGTGCGCGCTCCCGATACTCACTGTGCGGCGTGTGCCCGTGCGCGCTCCCGATACTCACTGTGCGGCGTGTGCCCGTGCGTGCTCCCGATACTCACTGTGCAGCGTGTGCCCGTGCTCTCTCCCAAACCTCACTGCAACGTGTATGCCCCATGCGTGCTCAAACATAAAGGCCAAGCTGTTCATGAGGGGAGTCATACTCTGATCCATTAGCTTTAGCTGCTTTTGATCTTTCAGACAAATCTCAGCTACCAAATCCTCAAGAGTGATAGAGCTCAAGGCTGATGTGCCTTAGAGTGGATCTGCTCCTGTGATACAGGGCCAGGGGGTAACGTGGGATGTGGACCTGCTAGATCGATGCTATTTGGAATTGTTGAGTAGAAGGCCAAGGCCACTTAGGCGTGGAAGGAACATCCGTTCTTTCCACTCGGACGCTCGTGTGGCCACCTCGCTGTGCGCTCAGCTCTACAAAGCGCGAGCCACCTATGGGCCCGTGTGCCGTCCACCACTGTAGCAGCACAACGTAACGTGCCATAATAGTATGCGTGTAACATCGTGTGGCCCTCCCAGTTAAGCCGTCATAATGCTATGATGGATGCTGGGGGGGGGGGTCCCTACGGACGCTCTTGTGGCCCCAGCATTAGCCTCCTGACTCCAGGGGCTTAAACATGTATGTATTTAATGTCTGAGTAGAGCTGCTTTATGTAGACGTCTATATACTAACCGCAGTATGTGCTGGTGTTCTTGCAGTTTATACAGGTGATGTGTATGAGCAGATTAATAACGCGGATGGAGAAAAGGCTATTCTTATACTGATCCCTGTGCGGCTCGGAGGGGAAAGGACCAACACCGAGTACTTCGAGTTTGTGAAGGTTTGGGACCTTTTGGTTACTTCAGATATTAAAGCAGAATAAACCTCTAATGGATGCATGTCAAACGTGCGCCGCTCATATGTAGATGACCTACCGTTGCCAGAATCCTTTTGAATGCAAGAGCTTTCCAGGGGGATCATGGGAATTGTAGTACAACTGGGTTTGACACACACGGTCCTTATGATTCAACCTGTAGATCTTATTGTAAAACTTTATTTTTTGAGACATGCAGGGTTATTCCGAGAGCACCGACCTGTCAGACATTTCAGTGCTCTCTGATTCGCTGGCCCTGCGGTGTATTCAGCATTCACCGCAGGGTCCCCGAAGTGCAGCAAGATCAGATGCCGAACACTGCCGCAAACCTGACGCTGCCGGACCACGAGAAAAGAAAAAAAAATTGGCAAAAATGCCTAAAAAAACTTTTGCTACACATTAAAATAATAAACGGTTTTAGATATTGGATAAAAACGGAAATATTTTTAACATTTGAAGCCTATGGGATTCACCTGATTTAAACCTGCTGAATGAAACCACCGAATGGCAGGGCATTTCTGCAACTTTCCTCTGCTGTTCGGTGTCTGTGAATAGATTAACCATTGCTTCTCTATGGGGGATTTCACTGCCGTCGAACAGGCACCGTATTTGCTGGCATTTCGCCCAAATTTGGCAAATTGCTAGCTCTGACTAGCTGAATGGCCACGAAAGTGCACCGTAAGGGGAAATTCACCGTTCGGTTCAATTTCTGGTCCAGATCGTCTCTCTGAATAACCCCTATGGTATATTTTATAATATCAATGGAGAAGCGTGTGTAAGTAAAATGGCAAGGAGACGAAGCGTGCAGGGGGTAAATACTAAAGCATTATATCTGGCAGGGGGTGTGATGTGGGACAGACGATGGTTCCAGAATTGGCTGCACTGTGTCACCGATTTAAAACCAATAGTTGCCGCCTCCTCCCGGGTACCCTTGGTAGACACCAGCATACACATTTGTTTAGCATTGACCGACTATGTAAAAGTCAGATGTAAAATCAGAACGCCAATGACTGGGAATTGGTTTTAGAAGTGTTATTGTTTCTTAAAGCTGTCATTTCTGGAAGGGTTCTTGCGAGGGGTGCTGGATATATTTTGCTTTGCCGCAAACCTACCTGTTACCATTTTTTTTATCCACAATCACTCATTCTAATTATTAGCGCTATGGAACTAGGGTCGGGTCGCCAGATCGGCCGCGTTTTCCTGAGCACATATAATTTATTCATACTGATGGGCAGTGCATGAAAAATGCCACCCTGCAGCATGTATAATCCATACGCTGCAGGTAAGGAATCCCAGGTGACCTGCTTTGATTTCCTATTTTCGGCTAATGAATTATTCATGCTGCAGGGCAGAACTTTTCCCTGTGCTCTCCCTCTGCATGAAATGGTAATATTTGTCCAGGAAAACATGGCTGACCTGGCGACCCTAAACTAAGGTTGCCAAAAAGTGTGTGTTTGCATTATTGTGGTTTTTTGCACTTGCTCAGATTGTAGAAGCCCTAATTTTGTTGACTTGCAATTTCTGACACTAAATGCAGCTCAGCTATTCATCCAAAATAGATTGTGGTGTGGGTGGGTGTGTGTGTGTGTGTGTGTGTTGATGGTGGTGGGTGTGATTTTTAGATTGAGCACTCCTAATCTGGAATGCTAGGGACCCCCAGCATTTTGGATTCTTCCAGATTCTGGGAGAATCCAATATTGGAGATGGGGAACGTGACTGCAGAGCTGCGATACCCTTCCAGCTGCAGCGCCGGCATCTATATACACTGAGCAGCCTTTACTGAGGGACATGCTGCTCTGGGCCTGCAAGTCTCTGTGCAGCATGTCACTATGCTGTGACTGTCCAGAGCCCACCCCTGCATGTTGCACGCTGTGCTGCGGCCGTCAGGAGCGTCGAACTGTTGCAAGATTCGTCGCGGAGGCAAGTAATTATGAAAATGCAGAATTCCAGACAGCAGGTGCTATATATGTATGTTTGTTTTTATGTACACAGGCTCCATATATTACACATCAAACACCCTTGTGAAGATTTTTTTTTTTTTTCCCCTCTCTAATCCCCCACCCCCTATAGTGCATCCTATGCCTGGAGTACTGCGTTGGAATTATTGGTGGGAGACCAAAGCAATCCTACTACTTCATAGGGTTTCAAGGTTAGTGGCTTAATAAAATGCTGCTTTGTAACCGAATCTGATACCGTCACCCGCCGCGCCCCCCCCCCTCCGTTCCGCTGCCTTTTATTCTCACTTCGAGAAAGCTTAGCGCCTTTTTGTAAATGACCATTTGGGAGCTGAATAATTACCGTCGTGAAATAAGTCTTCTATTAATTCATCAGGCCCACAAGTCCAGTCGTTTGTCATTTAGCGCGCATAGTAATTGCTTTCTGTTTAATTTCCTGCACTGCATAAACAAGGCATATTTTACCTTCTGTCTAATGAAACTCGTAAGAGCTCGCGCCACCGCCGTTTGGCAGATTGTTACATATTTACATTTGAACGATCCTAAGTGGGGTAAGTTGATGTTAAAATGACACGTAATCTGTCCTCCTTGTCAGTATCGGCTTCCCGGCTGCATCTTTCATCTCTTCTCCCCCCCCCCCCTTCCGAACAACCAGAATATAATTGTCTGTTTGTAAGAGTAATTTTATCACCAAAAATTAAATGACAGGCTCATCACTTTATAAAAAAAATCTGCTTATACAAGCATGTTTGATTATGCAAAAGTTAATCCGTCCTGTAAAAGCTGTGCATCCGTCAAGCGGTCTGCGGCTGGCGGGACCCCGTTTGATTTCCCCATCTCTCCTTGCTCTGCGTAGAAATCGCACGCGTCGTAATAATACAGTATTTTTTTTTTTTTTGATTTGTCTCCTGTTTTTGCCCTTCGCAGATGACAGTTTGATTTACATGGATCCTCATTACTGCCAGTCTTTTGTGGATGTCAGCATAACAGATTTTCCTCTCGAGGTAACGTGGTTGCAGTTCTCGTGCTCGGTTTTGCTTGTCTGATCTCGCACGCTAATTGGGCCTCCATCAGAATATCTGCTCGTCTTGTACAAATAAACCCGATTTGGAGTTGTACCAGTGGTGTGAGCTCTGCCGAGCCAGAGTGTAATCCGGCATCTCATGTTTGCATATTTAAAGGAAATTCTGGTGGCTTTAAAGCAGGGGGTTGGCAAACGTGGCCCTGTAAATGTTTTGGAACTACATCTACCACGATGCTCAGCTACTAATCAGTCCTGCAGGGGGAGCCCTCTGCCTGTCAAATTGACTTACTATCCCCAGCTTTTATGAATGGTACATACATTATACACTAATGGAAAGTGGCTTTCCATAAATCCTTCCATTCCCGGAAGTGGTTTAATGGAAAACCACTTGATAGTGAAGGGCTTTAAGATACCTGGAATAAGTGAAGTCCTGTTTGTTGCCTTTTCTCGCTGTTGCCATTTTTTCTCGCTGTTGCCATTTTTTCTCGCTGTTGCCATTTTTTCTCGCTGTTGCCATTTTTCTGTTTATGCGTGTTTTTTTTATCCAAAGGTGCTTAAAACCGTTACATTCAACTGTATAAACCACCAGGCTGGTCCAGCACAGGATCAGGAATCCTGGGAGATGCTGTCTAATCATCCTATACCTCTTGTATATAAACATGAGCACATACAAAATTACACTTTCGCAAGCCTATTACACGTCGCACCGTACCCTCTATCTGGTTGCCAGATCCCTCTTGTTTTTCTGGACCCTCCTTCATGCAGAGGGGAAGCACAAGTAAGGATCTGCCCTGAAACTCGGATTTTGCAGGAGGCAAATAAATGAGTTGGTTTGGAATCCCACCCAGACTTCAGGAGTCCTGCAGGAGTGTATTATAATCAGGTTATAAGTGTATTTATTTTCTATGTTTCTATTATGTTCACTGTGTGAATGACAAGCGATTTGGGAATCGCTCATTTATTCCAGTGCCTGTACGTCCTATACAAAGTATAGGATGCAAAAATATATGGTATGAATGTGAAAAAGCCGCGCCGTATGGCATGTTGCCAGTCGCCTTGGAAAAAGAAGTGGTGCAGTAACGCTTGCGTGAGGAATCGCAGTAACTGAGCCTCGTGCAATCGTTGCGGCGTCTGATGGATTGATGCCCATGTTGGATACTGATCGGGAGTACCCACCACCCCGACCTGATCCACCATGCATTCCTGTTCCTGTTCCTCTAAACGGGCAGATCTACCAGACTTTACCTTCCATAAACTACACGTCTGGACGGTCTATGATAGAGCGGCGAGCTCTGCGCTTCACGCTGTATCAGAATATGTGCCGTCATTAAACTTTGAAACGCTGACGAGAAAAAGCCATTGAGAAATTCTTTGACAAAGATAAATGGACCCCGGTGGAGCAATGTACGTCTCACCGAGGCTCATAGTCTGCGCAGATAGATTTGCAGATCTAATTAGGTAAAATCACACACATTATCACATTTAAACATTGCTTTCCGGTGGAGATTACGGAGGGCTGGGGACTTTAAACTCCTTCGCTTTAATGTGGGAGAAGAACAGTGTCCTGGAACGCAGACTGAGGAAATAACATTGGCCTTTTAGAACACAAAGAAAACATTTAATTTCTCCCTTTTTTTTAACATTTTCTAATTATCTCTTCACAATCTCTATATGGGTGGAGGTGGGGATGTAGGATTATTGGCAAAGATGGATTTAGGGGTTGGGGTGTGTTTAGGCTTGGGTGCTGCACCAGGTAAACCAAATTCTGCTGCCCTCCTCCCCTCCTGATTACTGGGAACATGGAAGGAATGCTAATTTTAAAGATCTATGGGGTCTATTTATGTCATTAAATGCGCAATAAAGGAAAACCATGTTTCCATTCTAGCGCAAGTGTTTTCTTGCTTTGCTGCTCTGTTATACACCTAGACTATAAAAGACATGAAGAATATGGCCTGCCTGGCCAATAAGGACACACACCACACACGTTTTTTTTTTTCTCCCCTGATGGCACAGCGGGAATATTCCAAGATGGCAATGCCAGGATTCATGGCCTCAAGTTGTGCAAGAGTGGTTGAGGGAGCATGAGACATCATTTTCACACATGGATTGGCCACCGCACAGTCCAGACCTTAACCCCATTGAGGTTAATCTTTGGGATAATGTGCTGGAGAAGACTTTACGCAGCGCTGCGACTCTCCCATCATCAATACAAGATCTTGCCACAAATTAATGCCACTCTGGACGCAAATAAATGCTGTGATGTTGTATGCGCTTATCGACACGACGCCGCGGCGAATGTGTGCCGCGATCACAGCATAAGGCGACACAACCAGATATTAGATTGAGTGTGTGTGTGTGTGTGTTTTCTCGTTTTCTAGTACGACATTAAATTATTTAAATCTTTATTAACACTCGCTATGTTTTTTTCCACTCTTCCCCCCCCCCCCAGTCATTCCACTGCCCGTCCCCTAAGAAGATGACGTTCAAGAAGATGGATCCGAGTTGCACAATCGGGTTTTATTGCAGAAATTCCAAAGAATTTCAGAAAGCCACAGAAGAACTAGAAAAGGTAATCTCCCGGGGGGGGCTTTTATTCTCCAGTACCTCAATGTATCTGTGTGTTATACAATACAATGTGTGGTTAACACTCCTTCTGTTGCATCATGTTGGTTCGGAGTCCATGATGACTGATTCTTACTGCAGACTGTTAAAAAAATAACTGTCCGCCCCCCCCTCCCTCTCCATATAATAAACCTATGTCTAGGTGCGTAGGGGAGGGGGCTGACTGGATGAGTTGGTCCTGCTTGTCCTAAGTACTATTTGATCATGGTCTCCTTAAAAATGCTGAAACCTCCCTACAAATCTTAAAGGGACAGTACAATATACACGAGCCCTAACTAGATTACCTGTGCATTACAAAGAAAACCACCTTATGAAACACATAACTCCCCTGCTGCTGTTTTTTTTTTTTTTCTTTTTTCTTTTGTAGTAATCTCATGTAAAAAGGGAAACTTTTTTTTTTTTTTTTTTATCTATCTCCTGTTTCCATTTTGTGGATTTGTCCCATGATGCAACATCTAGGGGTTATTATTGCAGAGGATCTAAGGGTAAGTAGTCAATGTAATAGAGCAGCAGGAAATGCTGGCAGAATGCTTGGAAATGCTGGCAGAATGCTTGGTTGTGTAGGGAGAGGTATTAGCAGTAGGAAAAGGGAAGTGCTCATGCCACTGTACAGAGCACTGGTGAGACCTCACTTGGAGTACTGTGTGCAGTACTGGAGACCGTATCTCCAGAAGGATATAGACATCTTAGAGAGAGTTCAGAGAAGGGCTACTAAAATGGTGTACGGCTTGAAGGAGAAAAGTTACCAGGAAAGGCTTAATGATCTTAACATGTACAGCTTGGAAAAAAGACGAGACAGAGGAGATATGATAGAAACATTTAAATACGTAAAGGGAATCCACAAGGTAGAGGAAGGGAGTATATTTAAACGGAAACAAAGTAGCAAAACAAGAGGACATAGTCTTAGATTAGAGGACATAGTCTTAGATTAGAGGACATAGTCTTAGATTAGAGGACATAGTCTTAGATTAGAGGACATAGTCTTAGATTAGAGGACATAGTCTTAGATTAGAGGGGCAAAGGGTTGAAAGTAACATCAATTTGTATTATTTTACTGAGAGGGTGGTGGATACATGGACCATCCTTCCAGTAGAAATGGTAGAGACTAAACCAGTGATTGAATTTAAGCAAACATGGGATAGGCATAAGGCTATCCTAAATAAAAGAAATCCAGGTAAAGTATCCATGTAATTGGGCAGACTAGATGGGCCGAAAGGTTCTTATCTGCTGACATATTCGGTTTCTACCAAAATCTGCACAAAAGTTTTACTTTACTGCCTTGATTTTAAGTGTTGATAAGTGAGGAGCGAGTGATGGAAAGCTGCTGTGGGGGGGGGGGGGGGCAGTTTACAACACAATATCACACAATGGATGCACCCAGTGACACATATAGAGGAAAATATCACACAATGGATGCACCCAGTGACACATATAGAGGAAAATATCACACAATGGATGCACCCAGTGACACATATAGAAGAAAATATCACACAATGGATGCGCCCAGTGACACATATAGAGGAAATTATCACACAATGGATGCACCCAGTGACACATATAGAGGGAAATATTTTCTTAACTGAACATACAAGAGAAAAAACAAACACATGTAAGAGATCCAGGGCATACTTGAAAACGAGAGAAATCTCAATGTATCCTTCCTGGTAAAATACTTTGCAAATAAATTAAATAAATCAGCAACATGAAATAAACACAATAAGGACATTGCATTTTTTTGGTGGTACTGGCCCTTTAAAGCGACATGAGCCTCTAAGTTGGAATATTAACTTTTCTGTCTTATACGAAGCTTTAATGGCTGGACAAGAAGCCTGGAAAATGGGATGGATGGGTGCTTGTCCTGTAGATTGTAAGCTCACAGCACCATTTCACTGAGGCCTTGGCAGCATAAATTCCATAAGACGTTTAGCATCTGCTGTGATTCGTTTAACTTTCTGGAGGTTATGATTGCTATCAGTGTGCATAATTACCCATTCTGCTGCTCATTAGTTAATTATTTTAACTTTTTGATCGGTCTGAAAATAAATGTTCATTAAAATCTTCTGCAGGTTTTTTTTTGTTTTTTTTCGCATTCTCATTTAATTCCAGAAGGTGGCGCTCTTGAAATGGTAAAATTCTAAAATCTTTTAATATACAGTATATTTTTTTCTTCCTCCGTTGTGAAGGTTTTTGATAAGTTACATCTTTCAACAGGTTAAATTATTCCGATTTTCATCTAGCACAAAGTTATATTATTTTATTTTTTTTAAGGAAGTATGGGGGGGTTTGAGGGTTTTTGAGCTGTCGCAAAATTAAAAGTAACCTGCCTTTTCTTAAAGCTTTTAATTTTCTAATCCCTACATGTTGAAACATGGGTTTTTCAAAAATGTGTTACTCCCTGTTAGATTTAGGCTGGGGTCAGACGAGCGTGATTTCTACGGACTGTACGTCCGTGCAGTACGGACATCGTCAGTACGGATGACGCAGTAGTGGTCACACAGTCCGTTTTTTCACTGAAGTTATTTTTTGACGGATGTAGGAGGGAAAAATAAATTACAATGAAAAAACATTCTGTCCGTCAAAAATGCTGGACGTATAAATGCAGTCCGTCTGACCTCGCTCCATCACTCACACACAAAGCTATGCAGACGTTGTGGACGTGGCGCACTCCGCACGTCCGTTCTAGCAGTATTACGTTCTTGCCTAACCTGCGTCCGTTTGCCGCGGCCGTTGTGCGTCCGCAGTTCAGTGCGGACGTACTTCATGTGTCAGGCTCCAATGGACTTTCTTTCATGCTATCACGGACGTACTTTTAGGCGCAATCACGGACGTGAACACTACGCTCGTCTGACCCCAGCCTTAAACCGGGATCACTTTGGGTGGGTGCTTTTTCCATGTACTATGGCCTATGATTCCCATGATGCTCTGCAGCCTTCCTGCTACTGGTGGATGGGAATTCAGCAGAAGAGGTCGACTTTATTTATCACTCTTTCCCCTTTTTGTCGCAGGTGCTGAAATCTTCATCCAGACCAAATCACTCTTTGTTCACCTTTGTGAACGGTCACGCTCAGGACTTTGAGTTCGTCTGCTCCCGGGACCACAAACAGAGTGACCGGAATGTGGAGGAGGACCAGGAAAGGATGCAAAGATACGACTCGGAGGAGTTTGTCCTGCTCTAAAGCAACGCTCAGCAACCTTGGCCTTCCTGATGTCTTCGGACTATCTTTCCCATGAGGCTCACTTGACCTAATGAGTTGATGGGAGGTGTAGTTCTAAAACATCTGTGGGGTCAAAGGTTGCCGACCCCTGCTGTAAAGACTCCACTCTACAGCAACTTGGCGGTTGCTCAGTCCGCAGCCTTTCGTAAAAGAAAACACTAAGCTTTTTTTTATACAATTTTGATTTTTAAGGTTTTAAATGCAATTTAGATCTTCTTTTTTTTTTTTTTATTATATATACCTGAGGGTAAAGTGTTTTTTTTTTTTTTTTTTTTTATGGCAACCTGTGAATAAGGAGTTGCGTTGCAGCGACCCTGGGTGACCGTGTCGGGCTGCAATGTGACATGCTTGACTGCCTCTTGTCGGGCTGTTTGCGTGGAGTAGGCTTGTTTGAACGCCTCTGTTTCCAAATGCAACGCACAAAATAAAGTTGTTTGAGCCAGGCACAACATGTACCAAAGTAATAGTGTGTGTGTGTGTGTGTGTGTGTTCTTGCACTCTGACTTCATTGTAACATTGCCCTGTGCTCTGGTCAGCAATTATCCAGCATATCCAAAAAACTGGGACTTTTCAGCAAACAAAACAAGTTGTTACAGGTGCTACAATTTGTCAAATGTTGACAAATTGTAGCACCTATAATAAAGTGTGTGTGTGTGTGTGTGTGTCCTACAGAACAAATGGTGCAATCAAGGAATGTACCACAAATGAAGTGGTACCAGAATTCACAAAGGCAAAATAGTGACTTGTAAATTGAATCTCACTCGCTCCGTGGGGCCAAGTGGTAAAATCTAGAGCAGAAATCTCAAACTGAAAAAGGTTTCTGAACTACACCTCCCATGATTCTCCAGCTGTTTATTGCATTCAAATAATTATGGTATTTGTAGGCAATAAATACGGGGCATCGGTTTGAGATTATTATTATTTAGACAAACTTGCACCGCAAGAGTGGCAATAACAAAATTTATTTAATACATAAGGCAGGGCTCAATATTTCAAGTCCCAAGCTACTAACCAGGCCATAAGAGTTACTCGCCACCAGTTGCTCCACCTAATCCATACCCAGCCCTTAACTCCGCCCCTAAACACACCCCCTTAAATTATCTTATGAAATTACACTGTTAAAGGTTTTTATTTAGAATAAAGTTGCAAAAATAATATACCCGAACATCAGACCCCAGATACATGTATACCCACTGGGTATTACCCAGTCATCAGAGCCCAGTGTGAGCGGAGCAACGAGGCAGGGATGCTCCTCTCCACCCTCTGCCAGTGACAGACGAGCTGGGTCAGGTTAGGCAGCTAATCCCTGCCACCATGCATACTGGATAAGGGGGGCTGCACGATGGCACCACCGGAATACGCAGCACAAAATAATTTATTGTGCATTTCCACTCGCCCTCAATTGCCAGTCGCCAAATGCGAGTGGAAATTTTGAGCCTTGCATAAGGCACACATCAACAAAGATGGAAATGGATAAGAGTCCTAAAAGCAGAAGTGCAAAGACAACGCAATAGTAGTTGTAGATCGCATGGCTATACATGGAAGCTAGAGATGGGAAGTCATTCTCATTCACCTAACTATTACCTCGACGGTTTGCATCGCCTACACACCTGCTAGCTAGTGCCAAATAATGTGATCATATAAACAAAAAGCCATCCATAGGACCCAAAACAAATTGAACACAACAGTTAAAAATTGTCAACAGGCGTCGCACAACGCGTTTCGCCCTACCGGGCTTAGTCCTGAGCTGAAATAATGAACAAAAAGAAGCTGGGTATATATACATTCATCCGTAATTGATGCATAGGTGGCGTAGAGCTAACATACCTATGGATTTCCAAAGATGTTTTGGCGTCAGGTATCGCCACCCACATACCCTCCCATGTGATCTGTTTGGTGTCCAATAGAAATCCACCTTGAGACGTCATTATACCATGTGACTAGAAGACCAAGAGCAGGATTCCCACCATACTAAAATTAACTGGCCAAGCATATGTAAGCGGGAATAAGAATACAGTGGTACATAACGTACAACAATTAAAATAAGTGACATTAAGCTAGCATCATGATGCTGCGGAATATGGTGGCGCTTTATTAAGAATAATGATGCATTTTTCCAGGACGTCTAGAAGTCCAAGTTGCACCGCCCACTTAACTCATATGATCAGTTTACTGCTCAATAAAAAACCGCCATGAGACGTCATTATACCATGTGGCTCAGACTACCAATCGCAGGCGGGATTACCAAGTGTTAGTGAACAGAGATGAAAATTGCCATAGTAACCCGGCCAAACAGCGAACATGGAATAATCGGGAATAAATAGCATATGACCATAATGAATCAAGTTCACGTATTCGGTACCTGCGTTATGGATATAACCAACACCCAGCGTAACATAACACAGACAATATAAAAAAATGTGGTGAATATGCAGGATAGGCTAATAAAGTAACGAAAACATGGAAAAAGGAACAGCAGCAAAACGACAAACTGGTGTTACAAGCATAATATACATACATACAGGAAAAAATGACGTCGCGCCCATACTCACTCCTGGCTGTTGCAGCCGCTCCAGTAACCGCCCAGTTAATGTATAAAACCTAAGAGATGATAAAGGTGTCATCGAGCGCAGATGACACCTTTTTTCTCTTATGTTTTATACATTAAGGCTAGGGTCAGACTAACGCATTTTTCACGTTGTCCGTGAAAATGTGCGTTCGAAGAATGGACGTATTTTTTCACGGAATACGCGATAGCGGTCATACGATGCGCAGTTTCATCCGTGATTTTGTACGGATCATCAATAAAACACTTCTTGCATCTGGACGTTATGTTGGCCGGACATTAGCAGCGTCTGACATCTCCAATTCACGCACACATGCCGCTAGCGGACGCAGCGCACTCTGTACGTCAGTACTAGTGGTTTTACGTTCTCGAAAAAATGCGTTCATTTTCCACTTGCGTTGCGCAGCCGGACTTTTGTGCGACCGTACTTCGTATATTGGCCGTCATTGCCCGGCATCTGCTGCTAGCACGGCCGTGATTAAGTGCGCCAGAACGCGCGTTCGCACTGCCTCAGTCTGACCCTAGCCTAACTGGGCTGTTGCAGCCGCTCCGGTGAGTATGGGCGCGACGCCATTTTTTTCCTGTATGCATATTATGCTTGTAACACCAGTTCGTCGTTTTGCTGCTGTTCCTTTTTATCCATGTTTTTGTTTTAACCCCAAATGGGAAGTGTTTGGTGCGTGTATAAATAAAACCCACCATTTCTCTGCCTCTCCTTAGCTGAAAAGCAGCAGGAGGGGCTTGGAGCTGCTCAGTAGAGCGGCTTTTGGTACATTGGTTAGGTACTCACTCTACAAAGAGGTATGTTGCAATGGCCATTGAAACAACCAAAAACCTCATAGTGTTTTGTTGTACATGGAATACATAAAAACGAGCGCAGATGACACCTTTTCCTCTTATGTTTTATACATTAACTGGGCTGTTACTCTTGGCTGTTGCAGCCGCTCCGGTGAGTATGGGCGCGACGCCAATTTTTCCTGTATGTAATACATTAACGAATAATATTATTAGGGAAACATGTATGCACGCAACAGGAGGTATTAAAATCTGCAAGTAAACAGACTGATTCAGCCAATCAGAATGAAGAACCTTAATTGTCTCACGTTAAGTTTTTGCACCTGTCAAAGTCAATCTGCTCATATATGCTGCATCATTAATTAAAAACACGCACAACTTCTCAAATTTATTGTTTGGGTATGTGTAGAATGTGTAACTGTACTTTGCTGTGTATTTTTTTTTGCGCTGGTGTATTTGGTTTCGGCAGGTTGATAGAATTTGCCATTAACACCAGCTTTTAAAAGACGTTAAAATTATGCGCGCAAACCCTGTGAGTTAAACGCATTTGCGCTCACAATGTTAAGCATAGGACACGCACCGTACGTTACGCTCACGCAGGGTTCTTGTAGGTCCACCCGCGGTAGACGTTAACGCGCATTTTTTGTGCGGACATTGTAATACGATGTTCTGCGTGTAATTTGCCCCTCGCATTTTTGCGCACGCGTTAACGTTTGCGCGAAGAATGTAAACGGGCCCATTGTGTGGTAGAAAGTATGTACCGTTAGGTGTTTTGCGGAAGGACACTTAAGGCTAGGGTCAGACGAAAGCATTTTTCCCTGCGAACGTGAAAAAGTGCGTCCGAACGCATTGACGTATTTTTTCACGGAATGCGCAAAAACGGTCAGACGACGCGCATTTTCAGGCGTGATTTTGTACGGATCGTCAATAAAACTCTTTTTGCGTCTGGACGTTATGTAGGCCGGACATTAGCAGCGTCTGACATCTCCTAATCACGCAAACACGCCGCTATGCCGCAGCTGCGCACTCAGTACGTCAGTACTAGCGGTTCAGCGTTCTCAGAAAAATGCGTTCAAATTCCACTTGCGTTGCACGGCCGGACTTTTGTGCGGCCGTACATCGTATATTGGCCGTCATTGCCCGTCATCTGCTGCTAGTGCGGCCGTAATTATGTGCGCCAGAACGCACGTTAAAAGTGCGCTGGTCTGACCCCAGCCTTACTGGAAAGGTGCTCTGGCCGGGATTCCCACCTGGGTCTCCACGGTTATAGAGCAGCGATATTACCTCTACTCCATCCAGCCGGTACCTGGTCTAGATCCCGGATATAGAGCAATGTTCCCAACCTTGGCCCTCCGCACCCCCTAACCGGACAGGTTTTAAGGATTCTCTTGGGGAAATGCAGACTGGATCCTGCAATCACTGAGCAGCAAATCATATCACCTGAGCTGTGCTTCACATATCCTGCAAACCTGTCCTGTTAGGGTGACTTGAGCACAGGTTTTGGACAATGCAGGACTTTTTTTGATGCTCGATCATTCCCCCTGCATTTGCAGTGACGGGGGGGGGGGGCTAATTTGGGTGGTCTTGGAGCCACAAATCGTCAAACTTGCAACAAGCTATCAGCGAGGAGCGGTTCCCTACTACGGGCTGCACTACGTGTGACGCAAGGTTAGTTTTAAGTCATGTTGTGGAGTGAGAAATGATTCTGTGGCTGCACATAGGATCATGCAGCATCCTGGGAAGGACGCAAGTTGGGGCTTCGTGCCCTTCGGCAGGACACTGTGCTGCACTCCTCACCGGGGGACCAGAGGCAGGAATTGTATTTCCCTTTCTTTAACCCCTTCACTACCGAGATCGAGATATCTTGGCCTTCAAAAGCCGCATCCGGTGCCCTCTGTAGAGCGATCTCGATCTGTAGCCCAAAAGCAAACTAAATCCGCTTGCTGAACACAATTATTCCGTTTTACATTGAAACCGATGGGATTCGCCTGTTTTAAACCCGTGGAATCGAAAAACACTGAACTTCAGGGCATTTCGTTGCAATTCTGCGTTCTGTGAATAGAAGACACAATGAATGGTTTTCTCTGGGACAATTTTGGTGCTGGCGGCATCGTATTTTGCTGTCAGTTTGTCTGTATTTGGTGAATTGACAGTTAAGTGAATAATTTCCCTGAAAGTGTGCGCAGAGTTTGTAAAATTCACCATTCGGGGACAATTCAAAGGTTGGTGAATAATCCGTAATGTATACGATTGCCTGTGCAGAATGATGGATTGGTGCTGTGTGTGTGCACCAATCCCTGTAAAGCGTTTCCCAGTGTTTACAAATTCGCATTGTATATAGTGATCTGCACAAAGTTACATTTTCTAGCGTGGTAATAATTTTTAGGACCCGTCATGGAAGGTTTGAAGTTGTCTGGTAAAAATTCAGTACCATTGGAAGCAGCTCCGTGTCCCCGCTGAGCTCCTATCCATGGTGCTCAATAGGTTTCAGCACCAAGAATTGCTGCTGTCCTTGGTACTGAATAGCTTTCAGCACCATAGACAGTCCCCGCCGAATGCGACAAGACTGAAGAACAGAAGAGAAACAACAACACTGTTTGACAAAAAACAAAAAGATTTGTTTTAAAAAAATAGGAATCCAAAAAAAATACCTAGAAAATAAATAAACGATCGAATAAATATTTAATAAAAACAGGGAATATTTTTTACATTGAAACCTATGGGATTATTTTGGTACCGGCTGGTATTTTATTACAGCCTACTATTTTCATTGTAGTACCGGCTGTATTATATATATATAATTAGTAAAATTCATCCGTTTCACATTCTGAAATACGAACTGACCCGACAAAAGAAATACCAATAAAAACGAATTTACGAATCGACCCGAAATACCGATCGTCCGAATCAATCCGAAAATACCGATCGTCCATTTTAATCGGAAAATACAAATCATAGTAACATAACAAACAAAATAAAACAAAAAGAACAAACGTAACGAAATGATCTGAAACAAACAATTTTTTTTTTGCGTGCACCTGTCTAGTATCAGGCTCGGCTGTTAGAGGATGGGATCACTATGTGTCCGCCTGAACACATTTATCAACGTTTTATGGTGACAGGTGGGGGGTGGAGGTGGAAAAATCAATGTTTATCCTTCGGAGGCCGCTAATATCACTTGTTCTCTTCACTTTCTGCCAATAAAACCAGAGAGTGGAGTCACTTTGACAGCGAGTCCGATGTATTAAAGAGTTTATTCCAAACATTATGGCAATGTGGGGGGGGGTGTATGCTGTTAATATGGGGCAGAGGCCTCTGTGCATCATTTGTGGGGTATAGTCATATATCTCTCTTTAAAGGAGAGATGACATTCCAGTCCCTATCCTGAAAGCTTCCACACCTGCAGGCGAGGTGCTGCAAATACCGGTACCACTGTTGGTCTTGGTAAACTACAGCTAATCTGCATTTACAGGTGTTTTCAACAGAGCATATGCGCGGTGCTCCATACATCTAAGGCCGGCTCAGACGAGTGCACTATGTGCCTCCCGGCGTCTGTCGCAGCGTTGTGAAGCTGCGAAGGGGCCGATCACACGCTGTAGCGCGGACACGATTTGCAGACATGCAGAAAGCCTCCCCCCGTCAAAACGGTAAATGCGCATTGCACGGGGCTGCAAAGCGTGATGCTCCATAGGACGATCGAGCCTTGCAGCGCTGAACGCACTAACTGCGCTCAGCGAGGCGGCCAGACGGGCGTCAGAGTGGAAGGAACGTCCACCACTCTCATGGAGGTTCCTTCCTCTCTTAAAGATGCTCGTCTGACCCCAGTCTAAGGCTAGGGTCAGACGAACGCATTTTCGCGTTGTCTGTGAAAAAGTGCGTTCGAACGAATGGACGCATTTTTTCACGGAGTACGCGATAGCGATCATACGATGCGCATTTGCGTTCATGATTTTGTACGGATCATCAATAAAACACTTGCGTCTGGACGTTATGTTGGCCGGACATGAGCAGGGTCTGACGTCTCCTAATCACGCACACACGCCGCTAGCGAACGCAGCGCACTCTGTACGACCGTACTAGTGGTTTCACGTTCTCGACAAAATGCGTTCGTTTGCCACTTGCGTTGCACGGCCGGACTTTCGTGTGACCGTACTTCGTATATTGGCCGTCATTGCCCGTCATTTGCTGCTAGTGCGGCCGTAATTAAGTTCGCCAGAACGCACGTTTAAAGTGCGCTAGTCTGACCCTAGCCTAAGGGGTTATTCACGAACGTCTGAATTGCACTGAACGGTGTGCAATTTCGGGGCAATTCATTCACAAAGCTGCCAATTCACCAAATACAAGTGAATTTCCAGCAAAATTGGTGCCGTCAAAATGCACCGGTATACTCCCATTAAGAACGATCAATTAGTCTGTTCAGAGCGCCGCCGAATTGCATCGAAAGGTTGGCAAAATGCCCTGAACTTTTTTGGTGTTTCAATTCGACAAGTTCAAACCGGCAAATCCACAGATTTCAATGTAATCTTTAAAAAAACAGTTAAAGACCATTTATTCTTATTTTTTGCAAAAAAACATTTTTTGGCAAAATACTCTCATTTTGGCAAAATGCGGTGACCATTAGCTAAATGGTGAATTCACTATATTTTTGATGAAATGGAAGCCCCAAAGTGAGCTTAATTACAGATCACACTGAAACTGTGTTCATTTTCGGTGCTTTGTGAATAGAGCCCATACGGTTGTCAGATCAGCCATGTTTTCCTGGACACATGTAATTTATTCATGCTGATGAACAGTGCATGAAAAATGCCACCCTGCAGCATGTAGAATACATATGCTGCAGGAAAGAAATCAAGGCAGGACACCTGGGATTCCTTTTTTGGACTTATTTCCTGCAGCATATGAATTATACATGTTGCAGGGTAGCACTTTCTCTGTGCTCCCCTTCTGCATGAAATAGTAACGTGTTCAGGAAAACATGGCGGATCTGACAACAGTGTGTACATATCACAATCAAACTATGGTGCAAACAAAGCTGGATTGACAGAAATCTGTGTAATCTAGGCTAAAATACCACCACTGAAACACCAGTGGAAACCAGTAAACTACGAGAAGAATGTTGGCGGAAATTACAGTCAAAAGGATGAAAAGTATGGCCGAGTACGGTGGCCTGTCAAGGTTCAAAATTTTAATAGCCAAGGCACTAGCCAGGTTGAAAAGCTTGAAAGCTGCTCCCTGCTTCTGATTCCAAGTGGTCAACGACGTCAAATTCCACATTTACAAAGGGACAAATTTCCAATTTCCCTGGGCGAGCGGGCGAGTGGAGATTTTGAGCCTTGGTATCAATTTCCTAATCCGTAAATTCACTGTGGTTTTGCTGTAGTTGCTGCATGATATTAATCCAGGATAGGATTGTGTACCACTTCTTTTTGCACCACCAGTGTGTGCTCAGTGCAGCAATAAATGCTGTATTTATACTCTGCCGATAGAGTTGCCAGGTCGGCCATGTTTTCCTGGATGCGTATAATTTATCGCACCATGACATGTATCATCCGCCAAAAGGTTGGAGAAGTAGTCAGTCCCACCATATGTGAAGGTAGCCTCCCGCGGCCTTTCCCCGGTCATCTATTGCTTTGAAAGAATTAGGGGAATTGCAGGCATCAACATCTGGGGGGCCATGAGTTTGACAGCCCTGTCTTGTAACTTAACACAAGGCTGCTCAACCTTGGCCCTCCATCTTTTTTTGGGACTACATCTCCCGTGATCGTTAGCCATGCATTAGAGACTTGTGGGAAACGTAGTTCCAAAGCATCTAAGGGTCAAGGCTGAGCTCCCCTGACTTACCGGTTACTAATACATTGTATTTTGAGGGTTCCGCGAGCGCAGAGATCAGCAGAGACTTGTGGGAAACGTAGTTCCAAAGCATCTAAGGGCTAAGGCTGACTTAACGGTTACTGATACATTGTATTTTGAGGGTTCCGCGAGCGCAGAGATCAGCAGAGACATGTGGGAAACGTAGTTCCCAAGCATCTAAGGGTCAAGGCTGAGCTCCCCTGACTTACCGGTTACTGATACGTTGTATTTTGAGGGTTCCGCGAGCGCAGAGATCAGCAGAGACTTGTGGGAAACATAGTTCCAAAGCATCTAAGGGCTAAGGCTGACTTAACGGTTACTGATACATTGTATTTTGAGGGTTCCGCGAGCGCAGAGATCAGCAGAGACATGTGGGAAACGTAGTTCCCAAGCATCTAAGGGTCAAGGCTGAGCTCCCCTGACTTACCGGTTATTGATACGTTGTATTTTGAGGGTTCCGCGAGCGCAGAGATCAGCAGAGACATGTGGGAAACGTAGTTCCCAAGCATCTAAGGGTCAAGGCTGAGCTCCCCTGACTTACCGGTTACTGATACGTTGTATTTTGAGGGTTCCGCGAGTGCAGAGATCAGCAGAGACTTGTGGGAAACGTAGTTCCAAAGCATCTAAGGGTCAAGGCTGAGCTCCCCTGACTTACCGGTTACTGATACGTTGTATTTTGTGGGTTCCGAGAGCGCAGAGCAGTGTTCTGGACCGTTCCTTTAAAAAAAAAAAGTCATGTTAATACGAATTCTTGTATTAATAGCAGTGCGGTTTTCGGTTTCCATCCCGCATGGGAAAGAAAAAAAGCCAAGAAAATGAAAGAAAAATCGCCGTTTGATGGTAAACAGCCGAAGAATCGCCCCACTGTCCCCGCCAGGCCATGAAGCAATGCTAGAATAATTTTAATTGCGGCCATGTACACTTGTAATCAGTGGAGGCGTTTGTGCTCTGATTTTTTTTTGGGGGGGGGAGAGGGGATTGTGGGGATACCACGGAAAACACACAATGCATCTGAAATGACAGCATGTTCTCAGCGCATTGTCCGGGCCGCGACATGAAAGAGCGCTTGTGCCGCGATGCGCCGCTATGAGGGTATCCTCTGTTTCCAGTGTGTTTTTGAGACATATGAATATTTGATTAATGAGTCACGGTCCCCGGAGAAATGCAATAACTGTACGGCTTCACAAAGCCGCTTCCTCCGCTTCCAATGGTGTCTTTGACACGGCAACCCCCTTTATTCTCGGCATAATGTATGCAGCAAAGTAAATTCCTCGGTTAAAAGTGGATCAGTGAGCCATTATTTGGTTATCCGCGTTGAGCCCTCGATGAGATCGATTTACAAAGTCCTGTCTATAAAGATTTTTTTCCCTATGGAAACAAGCGATGACACGCGCCTCGGAAAGGGCTCCTTTCACAGAGAATCGCTTGTCACTTGTGTATCTGCCTTATTCTTATTTATTTTTTTATTATATATTTTTTTTATAAATATTTTTGAATCGCCGTCTTGTATTTTAAGGACGCTGTTAACAATGTGGCCCCTGTGCTGATTCTGATTTATTTACAATTTAGTTCTTCTGCTGGACACAGTCCCTGATATTATGCGGAGCTTTATGAAATAATCTCTGTTTATTGAATTTTTGGAATGATTGGAGTTTTCCTTAAAAAAAAAAAAAAAAATAGAAAAATATACAGGGTTATTCAAAAAGATCCGAATGGCTGCCGAAAGGTAACCGAACGCTGAAAATCAGGGTACGGTTACCTTTCTTGGCCATTCGGCTATCCAGAGAGCAGGCAATTCGCCAAATCCTGGCGAATTGCCTGCACATACGGTGCCTGTTCGGTGCCTGTTCGACGGCAGTGAAATCCCCATAGAGAGGCAATGCTTCTCTATTCAGAGAACACAAAACAGCAGTGAAAAGTTGCCGAAATGCCCTGCCATTCGATGGTTTCATTCGGCAGGTTTATTCAGGCGAATCCCGTAGGCTTCAATGTTAAAAATATTCCCGGTTTAACTCAATATCTAATAAACCGTTTTTTATAATATTCTGCAGTAAAAAGTCTCTTTATTTTTAGATTTTTTTAGGATCTTTTAAGCATTTTTCGGGATTTTTTTGCAAAAAATGTTTCCGATATTTTTTTTAAAAAAAAAAAATTTTAATCGGTTTTTCTTTTCTCTGTAACAGCCCTTTTTATTATCATTCATTGGATTTATATGTAAATTTCAGACATTTTCGCTCAGTAGTTTCTTTGCAAACAGCGTTTCACTTTTCAAACATTCAAGCAAACTGTTTTTCTCTCACTCCATTCGTCTGCGGTGTCGGGTTTTTCCGGCGGCTGCTCTGTGCTCTGATCGGCTCCTGCTCGGGTTTCTCTGGCGTGTTCGGCGGGATTAATCCAGATGTTTTTGCGGGTTTCGGTGTGCATTCCCCTGGGTTTTGTGGTGAGTGTTCGGCAGGTTTTCGGCGACTTTTCCCTGCACTACGATGGCCCTGTGGTGCTTGCTGAATACACTGCAGGGTCGCCGAAATGGGATCACCAAATCGCACCGAATCGAAGAGAACGAAAAGTCACCGAACGTGCGGTGAATTTTCGATTCTCTTTGAATAACCCTGATAGGATTTTTTTTTTAATTGAAATTACTATTTTCTGTCCCCTTACCTCCCTGCGAAGGCAAAATCTAGATATAAAAGGGTTAATAACTACACTGTGAATTGGTCGGGGATTGAAGGGGGTTTGCCTGTATATTTCCTGGCTCTCTGATTGACAGGGCTTCTGGCGAACCTGCAATCTCATTGTTGAAGTCAACTATAGGAAAGTACTTGATTACAGGAAAGCTGGGACATGATCTTCCACACTTAACTGCTTCATTAACCCTGTCACTACCAAGACCTTCAAAAGCACCTGCTGGTGCCCAATATCGAGTACAATCGACGTGATCCATTCTGGAGCAATGCAATTAAAATTGTGTCTGATGCAAATTAATTTATTTACAAATGCTCCAGAATGTGCCCCCAAAGATCAGCCATGTTTTCCTGGATACATATAATTTATTCATGCTGATGGGCAGTGCATGAAAAATGTCTCCACGCGGCATGTAGAATCTATACGCTGCAGGTCAGAAATAGAAAACGAATCCCAGGTGACCTGCCTTTTATTTTCTTCCTGCAGCATATGAGTTATACATGTTGCAGGGCAGCACTTTTCCCTGTGCTCCCCCCTGTGCGAAATAGTAATATGTGTCCAGGAAAACATGGCCGAACTAGCAACTCTACTGCTGGATAACAAGCCACAACGCATTTTTCCCTTATTACAGGCGGCCTTTAAGTTGCCTGAGCCCCATGGGACATTTTCTCCATCTTCTGGGTACCAGGTTTAGCCATCACTGAATTAGATGATACATACTAGCTTGCCATGCACTTGTAGCACCCCCTATGGGCTCCCGCAAAGTACTGCAGACGCGTAATGAAGTTACTAGACTGCTCTGGTAATTAAGGGAGATCTGGCAGTAATTGCAACAGTGAATCAATGTAACCATTTCTGCCTCAACGCGAGCTTGTTTAATCTTCCAACACCAGCCCTTGTGCTCTTGATAAAACACGCTCACGGTATATTTACCATTCGGTTGAGTGAGATACATGTGCTTGTATGATATTTACACATAGATGGAGAGCGTCAGGAAATGTCTTACATCAAAAAAATCGCCGCTCTTACTGTGTGGTTAAAAATCTGGGTCTCGATTTAATTCTATTGGCATTTTTTTTTCTTCGAAAAAAAAAAAAAAATCGACTACTTGCAACCCTTTTTTTTTTTTTTTTTTAATATTTGAAAAATGAGGCTGGTCGGAAAAATAAAATAAGGGTTGCAAGTAGTCGATATTTTTTTTTTCTTCCAAAAATAAAAAAAAAGCCATCGACTACTTGCAACCCTTTTTTTTTTTTTCATATTTGAAAAATGATGCTAGTGGGAAAAAAAAAAATAGTCGACTACTTGCAACCCTTTTTTATTTTTTTTCCGACCAGCCTCGTATTTCAAATATCAAAAAAAAAAAAAGGCGTTGCGAGTAATCGATATTCTTTTTTTCTTCCAAAAAAAAAAAAACAGCCAATAGAATTAAGTCGAGACCCATATATTTAAGTGGCCAGTAAAGTACCCGAAAAATCTTATGTTCGGCCAGTATCATACAGATTTGTGCCTTTTAACCTCTTCATTACCATGTGAATTTCCAAAAAAACATTGTCAGAAACTAGTGGTTTTTGAAAAATTATTTTAAATTAATTATACATTAATAAATATTTGAGCTTTTACCCATTGTATTTCTTCCTGTAAATAACCTATTTTGGCCAGTAGGTGGAGCCATCTACTGCCAAATTGTGTTACAGCAGTTTGAGCTGCAGGTCTATTTTCTTCTTTTTCTTCCTGCATCGGCTGCTGAAAGTCCCATGTAACGGCATCATCAGACGATTTTACACAGTTTTAGCTCTTTGGGCATTATGTCCACAGGGCTAAAATTTTGGGGGCACCTTCTGCAGCCCAAAAACAAGCGAAATTAGTTTGCTGCAAACAAATATAATTAGCTTTTGGGCTGCAGATCAACAGATCGAGATATCTCGATATCGGGGCACCGGATGGTGCCTTTGAAGCCCGAGATATCTCAATCTCGGCAGTGAATGGGTTAAAAATGACCATTAGAAATATCCTAGGTTTTAATAAAAGATTTCAGCCTTATTCCCTCTATTTTCCTGCTTGAAATTCCATTAATCAGCACCTGTCAGCATTTGTAAAAAAACCAAATCTGAAATCAGCAAACGGATAAAATCCAATGGAATCGATAAGCCGATATTTCACGCTGAAAAGTATAACCGCGAGAGCCGATATCTGAACCTAATTTTTATAGGGAATCGAAATGCCGGCAAACCTGAATTTGAATCTCCGTAACTGAAAAAAATGGTCAAGAAACAGCCGACAAAAGGCCCCGATTTGAGCCATCAGGCCTAATTATATTTTAGCCCATAGTTTGGAAGTCTCATTTAAAAAAAAAAAAAAAAAAACCTCTACCAAAAGTAAGAAGCTGAAGATGTGGTCGTGAATTTTTCTTCTTTTAAGAATCATCAAACATTAAATTGTTTTTGTAAGCTTAACAATATTGTTACATTTAAAAGGCATCCGTTGGGTCACACTGAAAGAGACTAGATGGGTTTATTTACTAAGGCTAGGGTCAGACGAGCGTGATTTCTACGGACTGTGTGTTGGTGCACACGGACGTACGTCAGTACGGAAGACGCAGTAGTGGCCACACAGTCCGTTTATTCACTGACGTATATTTTGACGGATGTAGGAGGGAAAATAAAATAAAAAGCGAAACCATTTTGTCCGTGAAAAATGCTGGACGTATAAATGCAGTCCGTCTGACCACGTTCCATCACTCACACACAAAGCTATGCGGACGTTGCGGACGCAGCGCACTTTGTGCGGCCGTTCTAGGGGTTGTACGTTCTTGCGTCCGTGGGCCGCGGCCGTTGTGCGTCCGTAGTTCAGTGCGGACGTACTTCATGTGTCGGGCTCCGATGGACTTTCTGTCATGCTATCACGGACGTACTTTTAGGCGCAATGACGGACGTGAACACTACGCTCGTCTGACCCCAGCCTAAATGGTGTATCAGTGGTTCCAAATTAATGTTGGTCTAACTTTGTATACATCGTATAATAGAGGTGTGCACGGCTGAAAATTTTGTTTCGTTTCCTTTCACTTTAAAATAATTTCATTTTCGGAATTTCGTTTTGTATTTCGTTTCGTATTTCGTTTCGATTGGAAATTGATTCGATATTTGATATCGATTCGATAGTTGATATATCAATTCGAATTTTGGATCACTAAATAAAACACCAATTAATCAATTTTTTTATGTTAAAAGGCAAGCTAGGGTTAAATATTGGGCTGTCTCACAGATTCAGTACCTGAGGCCAATTATCAGGGACAGGGTTCTTGTGAAACAATAAAACTAAACTGATTCGTTTCATAAAGTCATTTATTTATTTATTTATTTATTTATAAAGGATTTTACCAGGAAGGATACATTGAGATTTCTCTCGTTTTCAAGTATGTCCTGGGTTCAAGTACATTGAAGTGTTACAGTTACAGAAATTTGCTGACTGTAGTTCTTGTATGTATTATAAGTTAAGATCAATTCGATAGTTGATATATCAATTCGATATCGATTTGAATTTCGTATCACTAAATAAAACCCCAATTAATCCAATTTTTCTTTTATGATGAAACAGTATAACAAATCAAATTCCTTACATACCGTTTCGTTTCGAATTCGGATCAAATCGATTTGTTCTTTCTGAAGTACTTCCGAAATATGAATTAACGAAATTCGGTACGAATTTTAATTCGTTACGAAACGAATGCACACCTCTATCATAAAACCATTTTACACAGTAAATAGATCCAGTATCCCTTACCCAAAATGCTTGGGACCAGAAGTGTTTTGGATTTTGAATATTTGCATATAATAATGAGATATCTTGGGGATGGAATCCAAGTCTGAACATTAATTTCATTTATGTTTCATACACACTTTATACTCACAGCCTGAAGGGGATTTTATACAGGATTTTAATCATTTTACCCCCGTCACATGATGTCAAGGGTGGAATTTTACACTTTTGGTGATGTGTCGGCACTCAAAAAACTGCAGATTTTGGAAACAATAATTGTAGTCATACCACCTACTGTATATGGAGAGCTCTCCTGACCTAGAAGTTGCTGCCATGACTGAGCTGGCCTGAGAGAAGGAGTATAATTCCCGGCTCTCTGTCTGACAGGGCTTCAGGTGAACCTGCAAGCACAGTGTTGAGGTCTATGGTGGACAGAATATATAGAAAAAGAGTTAAATACAGGAATGCTGGAACAGATTCTGCCCACAATAACTGCTCCATTAACCTCTGAACTCCCAAGATCACGTATACTCGATCTTCAAAAGCACGAGTTGGCACCCTGATATTTAGTGTACTTAACGTAGTCTAATCCTGGTGCAATGCAAAAGAATAAGATTTATTACAAAAGAAAATAGTTTGCAAATGAGCTCCAGAATGTATCCCCTGTTTCAGCAGCTCATGCACGATAGCGTGTTGCTGGAGCAGTTTGATCAGCTTGATGTAATGGTAATAAAACACACCTACTGAGGAAGCGAGGTTATAGCGAAACGCGTTTAGATGTTATTCATGCTATATTTATTCTTTTTATCAATAAACAATCTTTGATTTTAACCAATCCTGGTCCTGATCATTGGGGAGCGGAGGAGGAGATCAAAAGCTGAAGGGAGATCCGGCGCTCCCGATACTGTCACCGGCTGTGAGAACATCTGGTGTCTGACTGAGACACCAAAAAATATGAGTGTATCCCTTCTTCCTTATCATTGTGATTTCTCCTCGATATGCTACACTGTGGTACCCTATGCATTATTTGAGGTACACATGGGAACACAGCAGAGGAGGCTAATTTTACAAGGGGACTCCAGTTGAAGGAAGCGCTGATCTCACCACATTACCTTGAATATGCCGTGCAATTTTGGGCACCTGTCTTAAAAAAAGATATTATAGCGTTAGAAAAAGTGCAGAGACGGGCAACTAAATTAATAAGGGGAATGGAAGGGTTAAGTTATGAGGAAAGACTAACAAGCTTAAACCTGTTTAGTTTAGAGAAACGGCGCCTTAGAGGGGATCTGATAACCTTATATAAATATATACGGGGCCATTATCAACCATTGTCTGATAACCTATTCATTAACAGGACTATACATAGGACAAGGGGTCATCCATTTAGACTGGAAGAAAGAAAATTTAGCTTAAAGCATAGGAAGGGTTATTTTACGGTGAGAACAATAAAGCTGTGGAATTCTCTGCCTGTTGAGGTGGTTGGGTCAGAGTCTGTACAGACTTTTAAAAAACGACTGGATGACTTCCTGCAGACACAGAATATTAAGGGTTATAATATTTAATATGTGGGTAAAAGCTTCTTGATCCAAGGAGAAATCTGACGCCATTCTGGGGTCAAGAAGGAATTTTTTCCCGGTATGTTGCATATTTCAGACCGGGTTTTTTGCCTTCTTTTGGATCAACAGCAGTAGGTTATGTGGGAGAGGCTGAACCCGATGGACGCATGTCTTTTTTCAGCCTATATAACTATGTAACCTCTACCAGTTTGATCAGCTTGCTTTCTGCTTTTCCACAAAGGAAACCAAACGGAGCACAAGCTGTATTACAGAGATGTAGTAGTCCATTTCAGCCAACAGGTGGCGACATTTGCTTGTCAAATAGTGCATATGGTTTGAAAATGTGCTTTTCAGTTTACAAAGCATGATTTCATCGTATGGCTACTGCAAAGTGATTTTCCATAAAGCCACTGGTTCTTGGTTTTATGGTAGTGAAGGGCTTAAGCTGTGGTGCAGAGTAACAGAAAAATGTATTTGCCATGCTAGCAGGATATAATAGGGATATTGGGGCGTATACCCACAGATACATCCGGAGAGGGAACAAATAGGAATAAAATCCTCGAGATTAGTCCATCTTAAAATTTGCGATTCCCTGACAGTCTTCCAAAACTCACCCCTTTTGGTGAATAGCCCGGTAAGAGCCATGATTTGTTGCAGGCTTCGTCTGCACTGAGAAAATAATGGGATTGTAAGTGACAGGGTTTGATCTCTGGCGGAGCGCTGCGATAATATTTCAATAAGTTAAAGGATCGTTTTTATGTTCCAGCCTAATGTAGATCTGACAATCAGAGAGAGGATACTATTGATAGAGGATATTGATGTCTCGTTGTAAATTGTGATGCATGACATGAAGCCAAAGCGCGTGTCCTGTTTTTACAATCCATCTGCATTGTTATGGATCTGCCCAACAGGGACCTCTCATACTCTGGAGCTGTAATTAATAGAGGGAGCCGGTACGGACCGGGATGTGCTTTATCGCAGCTTCGACATAATGCGCAGTTTGTCCTTTCTGTCGCAAAGACCTTTGTGTAAAACCTAATGGTGAGGGCATCCTGATTTGCAAGGAAACCAACATCTAACCGTTGCCGGAAAAAGATCTGGATCATTGGCAGAGGTTGCCCACGGCACTTCGAATCATACAAGTCCTCCGAGGCTGCACTCTATTGTTTTGCAAGCACTACAGGTCCCTAGGCTGGCCAAGATAAGGTCAACTTATCAATATGCAATGCCAGGGGAGGCTGCAGATACAATATGATCAAAATGCCAGGGCCGGTATAAAACACCTTCGTTTGGTAACAAGTCCAGGTCAGTTTCAGCAGCATGCAATAAGCGGGTATCGATAAGAGGCATGCAAACGTTACGTACACACATACAGAGACAACCAGAGGTCAGGACATTATCATGCAACGTTAGAAAATGAAGGACAAGCCAAGGTATGAGCTAGTTTCATGCGATAAGCAAATTTAAAGGGCCAGTACCACCAAAAAATGAATTGTCCTTAATGTGTTTATTTGATGTTGCTGATAACTAAACAAGAGAAAAACAAAGCACATGTAAGATAAGAAAATATTTCCCTCTATATGTGTCACTGGGTGCATCCATTGTGTGATATTTTCCTCTATATGCGTCACTGGGTGCATCCATTGTGTGATATTTTCCTCTATATGTGTCACTGGGTGCATCCATTGTGTGATATTTTCCTCTATATGCGTCACTGGGTGCATCCATTGTGTGATATTTTCCTCTATATGTGTCACTGGGTGCATCCATTGTGGGATATTTTCCTCTATATGTGTCACTGGGCGCATCCATTGTGTGATATTTTCCTCTATATGTCACTGGGTGCATCCATTGTGGGATATTTTCCTCTATATGTGTCACTGGGCGCATCCATTGTGTGATATTTTCCTCTATATGTGTCACTGGGCGCATCCATTGTGTAATATTTTCCTCTATATGTGTCACTGGACGCATCCATTGTGGGATATTTTCCTCTATATGCGTCACTGGGTGCATCCATTGTGTGATATTTTCCTCTATATGCGTCACTGGGTGCATCCATTGTGTGATATTTGCCTCTATATGTGTCACTGGGTGCATCCATTGTGTGATATTTTCCTCTATATGTGTCACTGGGTGCATCCATTGTGTGATATTTTCCTCTATATGTGTCACTGGGTGCATCCATTGTGTGATATTTTCCTCTATATGTGTCACTGGGTGCATCCATTGTGTGATATTTTCTCTATATGTGTCACTGGGTGCATCCATTGTGTGATATTTTCCTCTATATGCGTCACTGGGTGCATCCATTGTGTGATATTTTCTCTATATGTGTCACTGGGTGCATCCATTGTGTGATATTTTCCTCTATATTGTGTCACTGGGTGCATCCATTGTGTGATATTTTCCTCTATATTGTGTCACTGGGTGCATCCATTGTGTGATATTTTCCTCTATATGTGTCACTGGGTGCATCCATTGTGTGATATTTTCCTCTATATGTGTCACTGGGTGCATCCATTGTGTGATATTTTCCTCTATATGTGTCACTGGGTGCATCCATTGTGTGATATTTTCCTCTATATGTGTCACTGGGTGCATCCATTGTGTGATATTTTGTGTTGTAAACTGCCCCCCCCCAAACACAGTGGGCTCTATCACCTCCTTCAAGCTAACACTAGCGTCAGCGCTAGCTTTAAGGAGGCCCCCACGTCGCCTTCAAATCGCTAACGGGTTAAAAAAAACATTAGCGTTTGTTAATTAGCGATTCGTTGCACGAGTTTCCTGTACTTTGCGCTCCCTATACCTAACATGGGGAGCGCAAAGTGCAAGCACAGAGTAACGAGTGTTGGGATCACTTGGTTCTAACGTTAGTTACTAAGAGCTGACGCTAATGAAAAAGTTACCCCCAGCCAGCTCAGAGGTGCAAGTAATGGATTGCGTTGCTGCAGAATCCGTTACCTACAGCTCAAACCCCCCCAAAAATCACATACTCACCTCTCATCCTGTGGCAAGAACGGTGGCCCGATCCGCTGCTCCTGGTCGCCGGGAGCAGAGGGAGACTGGGGGAAGAAAGTCGCCCGTCTCCCTCTGGGATCAGTCCGCCAACCAGCAGGATCTCGTGAGATCCGGATCATGTGACCCGGCAGGTCAATTCTCCATGGCGTCCTATGGACGCCTTGGAGGGGATGCCGGGGGCGTCGCAGTAACGCTGCCTCCAGCATCCACCAACTTAGCAATAGAGACAGGCTGCTGGACTCGGTGCCTGCCCCGCGATCTGCTGGGGGAACTGGGACGCTAAGGGGAAATTAGTGAATGCTAATTTTTCCCCTTAGCGTCTCATTTTTAGTTCAGGGCGAGCGACAGTACTCAGTGTCTTTACATCACCTGCTCCTCACTGTGCGGCATTGGGCATAGAATGGAGTGAGTGGGTCAGAAGTCCAGAAAACTGACCTATTGACTTGCATTTTGTGGGATGTATCATGCAATAAGCACAATTAAGTGCAAGTTGAGGTCTGGTTCCATGTAATACGGATATTTAAGTGCAAGTTTGAGGTCTTAGCCAGTATCACGTGTCATAACTTTTCATGCACATGCAACAGCATATTTAACAGCAAACTGAGATCTGGGTCAAAATGATGCATTCTAGATATTTATCAGCAAGCCATTGTCTGGTTCTGTATCATGCAATAAGTATATTTTAGCGCACACCAAGGTGCTCTAGTTCTGTATTAAGCAACAAGCACCAATCAGGGGCCAACCAAGCAAATTCATGTTTCTGGCATGAAAAAAAAATGCAGAAAAAAAAGCAGGCTAAGATTGACATGTATGAAGCAGGTACCCGAAATAGGGTCACTCATCGTCAGAGCTTACTGCATGTAATAGTCTTTTTTATTATAAAATTTTTAATGAAGTATAATATTCATTATTCAATAATCTATAGGTGGCCACACATGGGGTTTCTCAAATTCTATATTAGTCTAAGGTCAGGTTAATAGAATTTTCAGATATTGTGATTCAGATGTGGAGCCGCTGCTTATGTAATACATGTTCTATAATATTAATGTGTATTTTGTGTCTATGGATTCCCTGTCTATCCGAGTAATATGGCTTAATTATCTCTTCTTCTATTCCATGCTTGTAATGTTACATTCCCGGTGTGTCCATTCCTCTAACGAGTCCTCGGTATTTTCTTTTGATCGATGGTCGGTCTTTTCAGTCTACCATTCACGTCTTTTCCTTATAACGAGTCCTCTCGCTTCCTTCTATTGTGTGTCTGTGTCTGGTTTACTAATGTGTGAACCCCATTCCATTTCCCATTATTTATTTTGGACACGGGGATGAGGGTCTTTCCCAACCGAATAAAGGGGGTAAAGACTTTCCCAACCGAATAAAGGGGGTCCCATGTATTTCCTTATGAGTCCTCAGTGATTCATTCCAATGTGGAACTCTGTCGTACTAGTGTAACTCCTACGATCGTTCTTCTTATCAGTCCCAATATGTTGGCAGGGTGGTGGTTCTTTTTCAGTTTCCGAAACAAGTCCTAAGTCCTTCTTTGTCATGAGTCCTCTGTGTTTCCTGGTGATGTAGGTGTCACCACTTGTCCAACTGGTGTGGGTCCCATGTTCTTCCTCCTGGCGAATCTTCTGTATTTTCATATTTGGGTGTCTTTCATGGCCTACTAAAGGGCTCCTAAATGTTTGACAACAGGACAGAACGAAAATGCATCAATCGGGCACACCCTTCTGCCTTAACTCCTATGTTCTGCATCCCAATGCATTCTCTGGATTTCCATCTAATATTAGTAGACCCAACATTCATTCAACTGATGTGTGCCCCTTACATATAATTCCTTATGTCCTATGAATTGGATGAGGCCTACTAAGCGTCCTGTTGTTGACAATTTAGGAACCCAATTCACCAAACGGGCACATCTGTCTTCTCATGCCTAGTCCCATGCTCTCAATTCCAATGGGCCCTCTGTAATTCCATCTAATGTTAGTGGACCCAAGGTTCAGTCAATTGATGTGTGTCCCCTCAATATAATTTCCTACGAGTTGGGTGATGGCCTACTAAGGCGCTCCTAAAAGGTCAACAAAAGGAACAATTCACCAATTGGACACACCCTTCTGTGCGTGCCTATGGTCCCCTTTATTTCCAATTAATGTTAGTGGACCCAATGTTCTTTTAATCAATATGTGCCAGCTACATATAATTCCTAAAATCCAATGAGTTGGGGGATGGCCTACAAAAGGGCTCCTAAAAGGACAACAGGAACAATTCCCAAATTGGGCAAAACCTTCTGTGCACATCCATAGTTCTGTGTTCTCTGCAAAAATTGACCCTCTTTATTTCTATCTAATGTTAGGGGACACAATGTTCATATCATTTCTGATGGCCCAAGAGTTGGATGATGCCCTATTAAGGGGCTCCTAAAGGTCAACAATAGGAACAATTCGCCAGTTCGGCACACCATTCTGTGCACTCCCATGGATTCGTGTTCTCCACACCAATGGGTTCTCTTTATTTCCACCTAGGTTTTGTGGACCCAATGTTCATTCAATGAATGTGTGCCCCCTACATATAATTCCTGATGGCCAATGAGCTGGGTAATGGGCTACTAAGGGGCTCCTAACAGGTCAACAACAAATACAATTCACTAAGTGGGTCCATCTGTCTCCGCACGCCTAAGGTCCCATGTTCCCTGTCCTAATGGGCCCTCTGTGTTTCCATCTAATGTTAGTGGACATATTCATAGAATTGATATTCGTGTTCATACAATTGATGTGTGCCCCTTGATATAAATCCCGATGTTCTATGAGTTGGATGATATATACCAAATGTTTTAATCTTGCAATGCGGGTTCAATGTCCACCATATTAATATGAGTTTATTTAGCAATAAAGCTGTATAATGTTACCTTAATTCAATATTATAACATTACTCTTTTATTCCTATGTTTGACTAAATGACTATCCGCAGCCGGGCTCCACCGAGAGCAGATAAATAAATACTGAGCTACCAACTTCATTTCCCTTATTTAGTTTCATCGCCTCAAAATATAACGAAGTGCAAACTAATTACAGCAAATGACAGTCGGCTCGCTAGCGGTATTAACCTTTTCATTCCCAAGGGGCCCATTGTCCACTAACAGGCGTAAGACACGAATAAGATGCAGCCGTTAATCACTTCAAACCGAGTGTAATCTCAGCACTGCCGCGAGCGAGGCTTCACAATGGATTCCAGGAACCGCTAGGCCCGAGGCCTGCTGAAAATTTAACGGAGGCAGGAACAGATTGGCTGGCATCATTAAATTCCAGGCGCTCACGTATTCCCATCTTCTATTAATTGGGAAAAATGAATGTGAGATACCTTTCAAAAGAAAACAAAGGCCCCAAAGACATTTTCTTAAAAAAATCTATACCAAAATAGATATCATTACGTAAACAGGACTATTTTTCCATCACTGTCTGTTGATAATACTTTTTTTTTCTTTCAATTAAAATTTTCTATGTAATAGGGTTAAATTTATATATACTGAGTGTGTATATATGTTATATTTATATATTATATCTCTTTGTCTCTATCGCTGATATAGGTGTATATATATATATATTATATATATATATATATATACACACATTCATTATATAATACTGATGTATCCAGTGAAAAGTACCATATATCTTATTTTTAGAAATATGAAATTGTGGGGAAAAATGCCAGAACAAATAAATTAATTTTAATTATAAATTTAATTTAATTTAATTTTAATAATTATAAAACTAGATAGCAGGCATTATCTTACTATGACCATACATTCATTTCTTTGAGGTACAATTTTGACAAAAACGAATAAAATAAATAATATATATATTTAACTCATCAAAAAGGCATGCGCTCCTAGAGTCTTTTAATTATATATTTTTTTTTATTCTGCTAGTACAAAAAAATTTACGTTTCAGTCCCACAGAGGACTTTTTTCAAGATATATATACATTTATATACAGTATAAAACACATGTATATACACACCGAATTAAGCCATTAAAAAAACAACAACCTATGAATGTTTGTAAAAGATATAGGGCCCTATTACATTCTTCGAGCACAATTTTGCGCGTGCGCAAAAACGCATTAACGCGAGGGGAAAAGCCTTCGTGCTGAACGTCGTATTACGACGTTCGCGCACAAGATGCGCCTTAACGTCTAACGCGAGTGACCCTGCGCGAGCGCAAGTTCGTGCGCGCATCCCATACTTAACATTGTGAGCGCAAATGCGTTCGTGCGCTGGTACGTGCATCGTATTACAATCGTAGCGCAAATTTTAATGGACAACGTTTGCGCGCGTAATTTTAACGTCTTTTTTAAAAGCTGGTGTTAACGGCAAATCTGAACGTCCTGGCCGAACCCAAATACACCAGCGCAAAAAAAAATACAGCACAGTATAGTTACACATTCTACACATACCCAAACAATAAAATGGAGAGGTTGTGTATGTTTTTATTATTGCTGCAGCATGTATACTCAGATTGATTTTGGCAGGCGCAAAAACTGAACGGGAGACAATTGTGGTTCTTAATTCAGATTGGCTGAATGGCGTGAAAAAAACAGTCTGCCCACCGATTTCTGCACGCAACGTTAATGCGCACAAATTTTTTACACGCGATATTTTCGGACGGCTAAAAAAAATGCGCCGGGATCGTAATACCCGCGTTAATTTACACGCGTTAACGTTTAACGCTGCGCGCAAAAAAAATGCGCTGTGCAAGCGTTTTTGCGCAACGAATGTAATAGAGCCCATAATACTCTGTCTACAATGCAAGCTAACCTTTTCCCCTCCATTTGAAAACTTAACCAGCTATTAAAAAATAAATATATATATATATATTATCTGATGGTTTGCCCTCCACCACAACCCAAGTAAGTACTATATATATATATATATGCTTAATTTTTTTTCTTAAAGACACAAATAACAAAAAGTTGACTTTCTATCTGATGAGAGCCATTCGATACGTCCGTATGGTTTATGCCAGACAGAACAAGGGTGACATCTGCTAAGAAAAAATAAATAAATAAAATATGTGTAGCTGTGTTTTGGTTTTTTTTCCGCTTCCCGGCCTTTAATTAAATGCCAAAATTTATCTATATTAACAACAAAAACGCTGAAATTTATTGATCGCCGTGAATGGGGGAAACTGACAAATGGTCGAAGGCATTTCCATAATGTTCCTACACATGTTAAAGTTTGTAATGAAAAGGGATGCTATATTAACATTAAATGTGGAGTGAAAGGGGCGTTTTGTAATGGAAACTGATGCCCTGGAGCGATATACTTTGTTTTCCATGGATTGTCCCTGCCGAATCTGCTTGAGCCGCGTATAGACGGGTCTCTGACAGTGCTACAGCTGTTCCTCTAATTGTCCATTAAGTGTTGTATTGATTCCCTGATTCAAAGTACATGTGTCTTTCAAGTCGAAGCTATCGTGTGAAGCCGCAGACACATTCCTCCTAAGGATGACATGGCTGCGTGAAACTTAAAAATGGGGCCTGCCACTTCCAATCAGGCTTCGGCCTTTCAAATCAAGGCCTTCGTTTAAAGGATCCTAAATTGGGATAATCGCTGGAAGATTTTTATTCCGTCGACGTCGCTCCTCGATATCACCCCCCTCCCCAAAGCCGAGGCGCGCGGAGATATATTTAATTCCCCGTGTAGATCGCACCTGGCTGATAAAGGCCTCCAGAGCAAGTGATTAGGCTTCGCCGCCATATGTAAATCCGTTGTGTTTTTGTTTTATTCCACCCCCCCCCGTCCGACTTGATTAATATTATTTTCCTAAGCATAATCCCGCCGATGCCAGATTACAGCACCAGATTAAAAAGCATCTTATTTTTAATCTATAGGACGAGAAGATGA
This sequence comes from Leptobrachium leishanense, assembly GCA_009667805.1. Classification (NCBI taxonomy): domain Eukaryota; kingdom Metazoa; phylum Chordata; class Amphibia; order Anura; family Megophryidae; genus Leptobrachium; species Leptobrachium leishanense. The sequence continues at coordinate 20,401,452 of CM019070.1, forward strand.
AGATGCGTATCTCTTCCGAGGACCATAAATCTTCAAAGAAAGAAATAGACTGTAAACGTTGTTATTTCGGCCATCTTTCTGGCCCTTCCCCAGCTGGCGTTTATTCGGCTGGTATTGCTCAGGCGGTTGTTTTCATCATTAGCTTCTGTTTAGAAAAATTAAAAAATAAAACCAAGGACAGTAAATGTAAAGATGGCTTTAGATTAGCTGCCGAGCTGTAAAATAATACGTGGCTTATAATCGAGATTTAGTATTTTTACCATATGAGAGGCAGATGGTAGCACAGCGTATTTTGTATTACACAAGGGTTGTCGGCCGGGTGGCCCCTTGCGTAGCCTACACTGCAAGACAGCAAGAAAAGTCACAATAAATGTCAATTCCTGTTCTTTTTTTTTTTTTTAATGGATGCAAAAATCTAAATTATATATATTCATGGTCATGAATTATAATATATGCCATTTCTGAGGAAACCACCTTGAGACCCTTCACAGTAGAGGTTGGAATTACAATATATATAATATATTTCCCTACCAGGCAGGGGGAATCACAGTTTGTGCCATCATCGTACGCAAAGGCTACCACGGCAAGGGCACGGAGCAGGGCCACAACAGCACATGTGTGAAGCATCCATGACTCTCCACACACGTCCCTGCACTGCAGGGGCAGCAAGGCAGACTGATGGGACCCCTATCTGGGCTCCTCCCCAATTTAGGCCCTCAGGCAGTGCCCGAATGCCCGATGGGTCAGTCCGCCCCTGGTTAGAGATAGTTTAACATATAGAAAGCACACAGACATATTGAGTTTGTCATTCAGAAAAAGCATCTGTTGATGTGAAGCATGCCTAGCAAAAGAGAGCTCTCAGAAGACCTGCCTTAAAGAACTGTTGCGTGGCATAAAACTGAAAATGTCACTGATCCCTAGGTCCTTGCAACCTTCCTCCTTGGTTGCATTGTCTCATCCGATCCCTGCCATATGTTCCATGAATGAGACTACTGGCTTTCAGGTAGCTTGTGCATTTTTTCATCCTCAGAAGGACACATCTAAACCTTGAGCTGACTCGGAAAGCTGTCCTGTGAGTCGTATTTATGACGCATCCTCTATATTCGCCATAACAAAGATATTGTGCGGACGTTCTAGGCTGGGGAGACCAGAGTGGCGCTGACTAATAGTAACTGAATGGCTTGTATAGAAACCCCTCCTTCGCATCTTTACATTGCCCTGTTGTGGTTTCTGTCCAGATCCCAATTGCGTGAACGGTTTATATATATTTTGGTTTTAACCCCGCTTATCTCCTGACTATGCTTATCTCTGTACTCCTGACCCAGCTTGTCTCCTGACTATGCTGATCTCTGTACTCCTGACCCAGCTTGTCTCCTGACTATGCTGATCTCTGTACTCCTGACCCGGCTTGTCTCCTGACTATGCTGATCTCTGTACTCCTGATCCAGCTTGTCTCCTGACTATGCTGATCTCTGTACTCCTGATCCAGCTTGTCTCCTGACTATGCTGATCTCTGTACTCCTGACCCAGCTTGTCTCCTGACTATGCTGATCTCTGTACTCCTGATCCAGCTTGTCTCCTGACTATGCTGATCTCTGTACTCCTGACCCGGCTTGTCTCCTGACTATGCTGATCTCTGTACTCCTGATCCAGCTTGTCTCCTGACTATGCTGATCTCTGTACTCCTGACCCGACTTGTCTCTTGACTATGCTGATCTCTGTACTCCTGACCCGGCTTGTCTCCTGACTATGCTGATCTCTGTACTCCTGACCCGGCTTGTCTCCTGACTATGCTGATCTCTGTACTCCTGATCCAGCTTGTCTCCTGACTATGCTGATCTCTGTACTCCTGACCCGACTTGTCTCTTGACTATGCTGATCTCTGTACTCCTGACCCGGCTTGTCTCCTGACTATGCTGATCTCTGTACTCCTGACCCGGCTTGTCTCCTGACTATGCTGATCTCTGTACTCCTGACCCAGCTTGTCTCCTGACTATGCTGATCTCTGTACTCCTGACCCAGCTTGTCTCCTGACTATGCTGATCTCTGTACTCCTGATCCAGCTTGTCTCCTGACTATGCTGATCTCTGTACTCCTGACCCGGCTTGTCTCCTGACTATGCTGATCTCTGTACTCCTGACCCAGCTTGTCTCCTGACTATGCTGATCTCTGTACTCCTGACCCAGCTTGTCTCCTGACTATGCTGATCTCTGTACTCCTGATCCGGCTTGTCTCCTGACTATGCTGATCTCTGTACTCCTGATCCAGCTTGTCTCCTGACTATGCTGATCTCTGTACTCCTGATCCGGCTTGTCTCTTGACTATGCTGATCTCTGTATTCCTGAGTTCTGTCTCAGGTTGCCACCTGACTATGTTGATCTCTGTACTCTTAACCCAGCTTTGTGGTGTCTGTCCCGATCCCAAAAGCGCGATCTTACTGTTGATATACATTTTGGTTTTGACCCGGCTTGTCTCCTGACTATGTTGATCTCTGTACTCCTGACCCAGCTTGTCTCCTGACTATGCTGATCTCTGTACTCCTGACCCGGCTTGTCTCTTGACTATGCTGATCTCTGTATTCCTGAGTTCTGTCTCAGGTTGCCACCTGACTATGTTGATCTCTGTACTCTTGACCCAGCTTTGTGGTGTCTGTCCCGATCCCAAAAGCGCGATCTTACTGTTGATATACATTTTGGTTTTGACCCGGCTTGTCTCCTGACTATGCTGATCTCTGCACTCCTGACTCAGCTTGTCTCCTGACTGTGCTGATCTCTGTATCCCTGACCCAGTTTGCCACCTGACCTGACTACGTTGACCTCTGTACTTCTGACACGACTTATCTCCTGACTATGTTGATCTCTGTACTCCTGACCCTGCTTGTCTCTTGACTATGCTGATCTCTTTACTCCTGACCCAGCTTTTCTCCTGACTACGATGATCTCTGGACTCTTGACCCAGCTTTGTGTAGGGATTTCTGGAACACTAGACCTTAGCTATGTTGCTGACTATTCTGTTATCTCTTGCTATGTCTACCCAGCAATTTCTAAGCAGTTAATTTCGTCGACTAATAATTTTCGTCAAATTCTTAGTCAACTAAAAAATTAGAAAACTAAATAAAAACTACGTTATGACTAAAACTATGACAAAAATCCTTTGACATTTTAGTCGTCTAATAAAAACTAGATGCATAGGGCGGGACTATTTGGGAAGATCCAATTAGTGCTAATCTCAAGTAAGAGAGAAATGATGAATTTTCTATATTCAGATAAAGTGTTTCTCCGGGAGGATATAATGAGTGTAGAAATTCACTCAATCCACTCTATATTTAGTCGACTCAAATCCTGTGACTTTTAGGCTAGGGTCAAACTAACGCATTATTAGCAGCGACCATCAAAAAGTGCGTCCGAACGCATTGACGTATTTTTTCACGGAATGCCGTGAAAACGGTCATACGATGCGCATTTTCGTGCAGGATTTTTTACGGATCGTCAATTAAACACTTTTTGCGTCTGGACGTTATGTTGGCTGGACATTAGCAGCGTCTGACATCTCCTAATCACGCGCACACGCCGCTAGCGGACGCAGCGCACTCTGTACGTCAGTACTAGCGGTTCTGGGTTCTCGAAAAAACTGCGTTCATTTTCCATTTGCGTTGCGCGTTTTTTCATCCGTTGGGAAATTGTGCTCGTAAAACCGTCATGCAAAAATGTGCGCAAAGTACCATTGCACGCAGAAATCAGTGAGCGCAATGTAATTTTTAATGCGAGTCCGTTAAACTCAGACATACGTTCTGATGGAAGACGTACGTTCTGACGGAAGACGTACGTTCTGATGGAAGACAAGGTAATGGCTGTCATTTTTGACGGGTCTAGAAAAAAAAAGTGCGCATCGACATTCTCCGTTGTGAATCCGCAGTTTGGTGCGGTCAGGTTGCTACAATTTGCCGTTACCAGCAGCTTTTTAAAGATGTTAAAATTCGGCGCGCAAACGTTGTCCGTTAAATTTTGCGCTAAGATTGTAAAACCAAACAAATGTAGCACAGACGCATTTGCGCTCACAATGTTAAGTACAGGATGCGAGCACTAAATTGCGCTCACAAAGGGTTCGCGCAGGGTCACTCGCGTTAGACGTTAATGCGCATTTTGTGCACGAACGTCGTAATACGACATTCAGCGCAAAGGGTTTTTTCCCCTCGCGTTAAAGCGTTTTTTGCGCGCGCACAATTGTGCGCAAAGAATGTAATAGGGCCCTTAAACTAGACTACAACTAAAACAATTCAGGCGACTAAAATATGACTAAAACTAAATAGAATATTTTACAGAAGACTATCAGGGTTATTCAAAGAGATCCGAATTGCTTGAGAAAGGTAACCGAACGCTGATTTTCAGTGTTCGGTTACCTTTCTTGGCCATTCGGCTATCCAGAGAGCAAGCAATTCGCCAAATCCTGGCGAATTGACCGGCACATACGGTGCCTGTTCGAGGGAAGTGAAATCCCCATAAAAAAAGCAATGCTTCAGCTATTCAGAGAACACAAACCAGCAGTGAAAGGTTCCCCTAATGCCCTGCCATTCGGTGGTTTAATTCGGCAAGTTTATTCAGAAGAATCCCATAGGCTTCAATGTTAAAAATATTCCTGTTTTAATCCAATATCTAATAAACCGTTCATTATAAAATTCTGCAGTAAAGAGTCTCTTTATTTATAGATTTTTTAGGATATTTTAAGCATTTTTCTGGATTTTTTTTTTAAGTTTACTTATTTTTTCTGTAACGGCCCATTTTATTATCATTCATTGGATTATATGTAAATTTCAGACATTTTCGCTCAGTAGTTTCTTTGCAAACAGTGTTTCACTTTTCAATCATTAATGCAAACTGTTTTCCTAATTTATTCACTGCCTCTACTGGTCTCGGCTTTTTCCGGCGGCAGCGATCGGCTCCTGCTCGGGTTTTTCCGTGGTTTTCGGCAGGTTAATCCAGATGTTTTTGCGGGTTTTCGGCATGCATTCGCCGGGTTTTGCGGTGAGTGTTCGTCGGGTTTGCGGCAGCTTTTCCCTGCAATTTGGGGACCCTGTGGTGTTTGCTGAATACACCGCAGGGTCACCGAAATGGGATCGGCAAAACAAACCGAATTGAAGAGAACGAAAAGTCACTGAACGTGCGATGACTTTTCGAATCTCTTTGAATAACCCTGTAAGACTAGAACTAACAGGGTTATTCAAAGAGATTCGAAAAGTCACCGCACGTTCGGTGACTTTTCGTTCTCTTCAATTCGAAAACACGAATCGGGAAATTTCGTGAAAATTCCGAAATTCCGAAACCCGAAACGCACATCCCTAGTTTTCATAATAAAATTCCATGTCGACCGAACTCGGAAGCCTCTTTATAGTAACGGAAAGTAAATTGGTAATCTGTACGTATAAAGAGTAACCATGACTCCATGGAACCCATGAAATAAATTCCAGAAAGCATCGGAGCGGTGCCTAATACCCACAATACAATGCGAAGAAAGAAACCACAACCATAACGTGCTCGTTCGAAACTTTATGTTGAACATTTTGAGGTTGGCGTCGTCTCCCCCCGACCCTTCGCTCCGGTAACACTATCACGCAGGAAATTTTTTAGAGGCTTTCAACTTTAGACTTTCTCTGTCTTGTACGGTGAACTTCAGCTACACTAAATTTTAAGTAAATTTGTGATGACTGAGCAATATACATTGGCTGAGCCGGAATCCAATAACCCACAGGACAAATTAATTCTGAGCAAAAAGGGCAGAAACCTCAAGTGCCACAACTATATGGAGTTTTATCCTATCTCTCTGGAGCCATTTTTGCAAATCACCACAGCCATTCATAATCTAAATCAGCCTCCTTTAGCAGCAGAAAGATCTTTTTTTCATGACAAAACAGAAGATGACATTCATTAGTGCCTAACTTGCATAAGCTACCTTAAATTTATTGGCGTACTTCTACTGATGTGGATAAGAATCCCTTTGTCTTCCGAGGAAGTGGGGGAGGGGAGAAGTAAAAAAAAAAAATGACACCGCCAGAGAACTTTTTTGAGTTTATCCTGTACGGTGTTTTAAAGGTTATTATAGATTAGGGAGAAAAAATTATTTATGTACGCTCAACTGAAAAGGGACGTGAAACATAATTATGAATTAAAAAATGGAAAGAGAAGGAACGGGACGTTTCGGTTTCTGGTAAAACATTGAGAAATGATTATTTTTCATTGCATGGGGGTCAGTTAAAGTTCTTTGAAAGGTGCTTTTATTTTCTAAAAGTATCTTACCGGTAATGTTCAGGTTAGGCTTAGACCTTCCGGCTTTAACGTAACTATAAGGCTTTTTTTGTGTGATAAATAATGCAGAAGACTCCTAGGGGGCGGAGTATAGCAGAGTCCTGCCCATGCCCAGCCAAACCCCACCCCTAATTCCAGATTATCTGATTATTTTTGGTAGGCTTGTGCACCGATTTTTTTTTCGGTTCGATTCGGTTCGATTTTTCGGATTTTTAAACTTTTCGATTCGGCTCGTTTCGACCGATTTCGGTTTCGATTCGATTCGGTTCGGCTCGTTTTTCGGGTACATTTTTTTTCGGAATATCGACCATTTTTCGTATTTTCGTGTCACTGTGCTCGGTTTTAGAATCGACTTTTCGTGATTTCGGAAATTTTCGTTTTTCGGAATTGTACATTTTTCGGAATATCGACCATTTTTCGTATTTTTCGGGTCACTTTGCTCGTTTTTTGTATCGACTTTTCGTTTTTCGGAAATTTTTCGTTTTTCATAAAATTTTCGTTTTTCATAAAATTTTCGTTTTTCGGGAAATTTTCGTTTTTCGGAAAATTTTCTTTTTTTCGGAACGTCTGTTCTCCTCGTTTGACACATTTCAAGTCCATTCGAAAAATCAGAAAATATTTCGTTTCGGCTCGGAAAACGTTTCGGATCTGACATTTTCGGATCTAAAAATTTTCGGAAATTCGGCCGCATCCGAAAACACGAATCGGGAAATTTCGTGAAAATTCCGAAATTCCGAAACCCGAAACGCACATCCCTAATTTTTGGGTGGGTTAGCTCATGTTTTGTGGGGAAACAACCACATTGTAGGCTTGTGCACCGATTTTTTTTTGGTTCGATTCGGTTTGATTTTTCGGATTTTTAAACTTTTCGATTCGGCTCGTTTCGACCGATTTCTGTTTCGATTCGGCTCGACTCGTTTTTCGTGTACATTTTTCGGAATATCGACCATTTTTCGTATTTTCGTGTCACTTTGCTCATTTTTTGTATCGACTTTTTGTAATTTCGGAAATTTTCGTTTTTCGGAATTGTACATGTTTTCGGAATATCGACCGTTTTTCGTATTTTCGTGTCACTTTGCTCGTTTTTTGTATCGACTTTTCATAATTTCGGAAATTTTCGTTTTTTCGGAACGTCTGTTCTCCTCGTTTCTAAGCAATAAATTTCGATTTGACACATTTCAAGTCCATTCGAAAATTCCGAAAATATTTCGTTTCGGCTCGGAAAACTTTTCGGATCTGCCATTTTCGGATCTAAAAATTTTAGGAAATTCGGCCGCATCCGAAAACACGAATCGGGAAATTTCGTGAAAATTCCAAAATTCCGAAACCCGAAACGCACATCCCTACCACATTGTTGTCCAGGACACCAAGGCAGCGCGTCGCCTAGTACCCGATAAGGCCGGTTCCTTGTGGAGTGAAGATCTGTGGCAAAGCAATGAAAGGAGAGCCAACACATGCCTATACATCCTTTAAACACCTTTTTCCAACACTAAAGGGGTTATTCAAAAAGCATCAAAATTTCACCAAAATAAATAACAAGAATTTTAAACAAAACGCCATTTAAAAAAAAATCGGAATAAAAAATTTCGCAGAAAAAATCCAGAAAAATGACTAAAAAAATTCATAAAAAATAAATTAATAAAAAGACTTTTTGCTGCAAATGAAAAGAATAAACGGTTGAATAAAAGATTGATAAAAACGGGGACATTTTTTTTACATTGAAATCTATGGGATTGGCCCGTTTAAACCTGTCGAACGAAACCATCGAAAATCTGGGAATTTCGCTGGCAGTTCGCCAATATTTGGCGAATTGCCAACTTTCTGTGCAATTCGGTGGCAATTTCGGCACTTTTTGAATAACCCATTAAGTTAATATCATATCTGTGTCTGGTAAAAAACGGAAAGACTTTCCCTACATAGGTTTTCTCAAATCTGTTTAAAACTTAAAAACACACCTCAAGTATTTCCATAGACGGTGCCACCATCTTGGTATTCAGTGAGGGAGCTGCATGAAATTACAAAAAGAGAAAGTGCTCATGGATCCATTGGGGCCAAACACAACAAACAAGTAAAAAGGGGCTACCACGTACCAGGCACTCCAAGTTGCGAAGTGGCTTTTGTTCCGGAATGACACAACGTTTTGGTTGACGAGGCAACCTTTCTCAAGCATGAAGACGGTCATCTCGCTGACTGAAACGTTGTATCCTTCCCGATTAAAAGCCACTTTGTGGCTGGGAGTGCCTGGTACCCTCTTTCTTCTTGTTTGTCGTGCCATCTTGGTGTTAGCATTTTACACAGTGGACCAATCAGAGCTGCCGATAATTACTTGTCAGGTGAGATCAGAAGAGCCGACCTATAGGAGACAGGCAAGGAGGCGCCCAGCAGTGAGCATGATGGGTGTGCTTTGATTTTTTGGGTGGGAGATGACTACGAAGTTGGTGAACAGTAGCCAAATTGACTGAAATAATAGGCCTTTCCCTTCTCTCCTGAAATCCCTGAGCCGATGTCGCTTATTGTAAAACAGGACCTACGAGACCACTCTGTATGTTGTGGTTCTAAATAAAGAGAAATGGAGATCTCTGCGTGACAGGATGTCCTTCTCACCATGTGCCGCTTGTATGTCTATGATGGCTAAAGTCTTAAAGCTCCTTAAGTTAATGATCAGTTAAAAGAACCTCTCTACAACTGTTCCAGATTCCCCTTTGTTTTACAAAACTTTTGTAAAATACATTTGGGCTCCAGAACATGCCCCTAACGTTTTAGCACCCTGGGCATGATGTCTGAGGTGCTATCACTTTTTTAAACCATCTGGGAATGTGTCTGAATGACATCTCCCCAGCTGATCCTGCACAGAGACCAGAACTGCAGTAACTCCTTATGACCAGCAGATGGCAACATCACCCTGCCAAATAGGTTATCACACTAAGGAATACACTGGGAATATTCCCAAATATTTCTTACTGTATAATTAACCCCTTAATGACCCCTGACGTACCCTGTACGTCCTGTCCTCGGGTCTCCCTTAGACCCGCGGACGTACAGGGTACGTCAGCGGCGCCAAATCCCCCTCCCGCCCGATACTCACCTCCCTCGTCGGATCCCACGGCGATCTGGCAGGGAGGAAGCCTGCCCATGTGATTTACATGGGCAGGCGAGGCTGATGACGTTGCCACGCTGCGTGGTGACGTCATCAGAAGGTGCCCCCATGTGTTTCAATGGAGGGGAGGGGGGGCTCCTTCGGAGCCCTCTATCTCCCCAACCATTGAAGCTAGGGAGATGCCGTTTGCACCGCTGGAGAGGGGAGAGCCTTGTGTATGGCGTTAACAGTTTCGCCGCCGGATCGCTTTTCGGCGCCAATTGGCGCCAAAACGCGATTCAAACCTGGAGGGGGGCTGACATCTTGGATGTCAGCCAAGCCTCCAGGTCCCCCCCACCCACTGACAACCTCACCATATGTGTGAGGATGTCAGTGGGCCAGTTAACCCTCTAGCTGCCATGTAGAGATAAGGGGATTCTAAGGATCCCTTTATCTCCCGATCCATGGCAGCTGGATGGTCATATTTGCCATCATTTGAAAGGCCTGATTATGATACCAAACATGACCAGGTTTGGTTTTAAAAAAAAATAAAAAAAAAAAATTAAATAAAATAAAAAAATGTTTTTTTTTAAAAAGTTTTTTTTGTCTGGGGGGAGTTTAATTAAATAGGACCTAGGCTGTCATCTAAAAATAATTAGCACAAAATGGTCAGAATGAGCGCAGCGCACATAGGTGAACTGTCTCAGCAGTGAAGGGGTTAAAAAGCAAACGCATGTTAAAATTGGGTATTTCTAGTCTCGGGACAAAATTTTGAACCTATTTAGCCGGGGTCTTTTTGGGTGGTTGTAGATTTTGGGGATTAAATTACAAAAAAGTGTGTTTTTACAATTTTTTTCCTCATATTTCATATTTTTTTTATAGTAAATTATTCGATATGATGGAAATAATGGTATTTCTAGAAAGTCCATTTAATGGCGGGAAAAAGGGTGTATAATATGTGTGGGTCGAATAAACGAGTAAGAGGAAAAATTGTCCTAAACACTAACAGCGCAGAAACGTAAAAACAGCGGCGGTCACTAAAAGACGGATTTGTGTAAAACCGCCCGGTCACTAAGGGGTTAAGCAACCCCTTCACTACCAAGTGATATTCCAAAGAACCATTGTCAGGAACCAGTGTTTTTTTTGTTGTTGAAAAAACATTTTTAATTCATTACACAGTAAGAAATATTTGGGCATATTTCCAATGTATTTCTTACTGTAATAACATATTTGGCCAGTTTATGGTGCCATCTACTGCCAAAATGAGATACAGCCCTTACAGTTGCAGCTCGTGTTCCCTGCATCGACTGCTGAATGTCCGATGTCAGGACATTCAGTTAGCTGATTTTACACAGTTTTAGCTCTTAGGGCATTATGCCCACAAGGCTAAAATGCTGGTGGCACCTTCTGCAGCCCAAAAGCAAATGAAATCCGTTAGCAGCAAACGAATTTCATTTGCTTTTGGGCTGCAGATCGAGATATCTTGATATTGGGCACCGGATGGTACCTTTGAAGCCCGAGATATCTCAATCTCGGTAGTGAAGGGGTTAAAAATGATTTTCCCGAAAACCACTGGTTCCTGACTGGAGCCGCATCTTGGTCAGGATAGAGCCATTAACAGCAAGCCTCTAATGGATAACAGCTGACGTGCAAATCATCCATTAGCGATCCGATATTAGTGACTCCATTGCGGTAGGGCCCCTCTTCTCTACAGCCATGACCTTACCACCATTTCTATCTTAATAAATATATTCCCTCTACCCCTGGGCTGTCAAACTCCCGGATGTTTCTGAACTGCATGTCCCATGATTCCCTGGCCACCTATTGCATTGTAGGAATTCTAGGAATTGTAGACATTCAACATCTAGGGGGCCGTGAGCGTGACATCCCCGATCTACCCCTTCATATCCTTATTGATTTATAAAGTATTTTACCAGGAAGGATACATTGAGATTTCTCTCGTTTTCAGTATGTCCTGGGTTCAAGAACATTGAATCGTTACAGTCTTTACAGAAATACAAAGTAATAAAATGCAAGTTATTAAAAACAAAACACAATTATACAGATTAACACAGAAAATAAATATGTAGGAAATATACAGGGTTATTCAGAGAGAGGTGAAAAGTAGGAGAATGGCTGGAGAATAGAAAATTCTAGGTCAAAATAGCCAATTTGGAAATTGAGATAAATGGGAGAATTTTTCTGGTTTGGCTATTTTGACCTAGAATTTTCCATTCTCCAGCCATTCTCCTACTTTTCACCTCTCTCTGAATAACCCTGCTCGAATTTTCCATTCTCCAGTCATTCTCCTGCTTTTCACCGCTCTCTGAATAACCCTGTTAGTCACAATAGGGTCTATTCACTAAAAGGTGAAACTCTGGAGAACTTTTGGAGAAGTGAAAATTCTAGGTCAAAATAGCCAAACCTGAAAAATACTCCTATTTATCTCACTTTCCAAATCGGCTATTTTGACCTGGAATTTTCAGTTCTCCAAAAGTTCTCCAGAGTTTCGCCTTTTAGTGAATGAACCCTTATGTTACATGTTTACAGGTGCATCCCGTATTGAGGTATGTTAATAGAGATCTCTTAAGGGACTTTAGACTGGGGGAAGATTTGATGGCGTCTGGGAGGTTATTCCATATTTGCGTTGCTCTGTAGGAAAATGAGGATCGAGCCGCTTTCTTTTTGTATTGTGGTATTGCAAGTAAGGTGCTGGTTCGGGATCGGAGGTTATAGGATGAGGGAACTGCTAGGGGAAGGAGCCTATTCAGGTAGGGTGGCAGCTTCCCAGAAAAGCTCTTATACACCAGGTTGGAAAGGTGAAGAGTGCGCTAGAATCCAGCGACGGCCAGTTTAGTTCTTTTAACATGTCACAATGGTGGGTCATGTAGTTACATTGTAGCACAAAGCGGCAGAATGAGTTATACAATGTAGTAAGTTTCTGAAGGTGTGTTTGCGGGGCGGCTGCATACACTACATCGCCGTATTCAATGGCTGGCATAAGCATTTGTTGTACAATTTGCTTTCTTACCGCGGGGCTCAGGCAGGATTTGTTTCTGTACAGGGCACCTAGTTTGGGGTAAAGTTTAGATGAGAGTTTTTCGATGTGGGGGCTAAAGAATAGATTTGGGTCTAACCACATACCTAGATATTTGAGAGAAGTGACTTCAAGGAGATGTTTCAAGATTCCATACAGAGAACACAGGAAATGGTAAGATAAAAACTTCGTGGCTCATACATAAAATCCGTGACTTTATTTATATACCTCCCTCAATGTGCACGATAGATGGAGGATATATAAACCGTGGAAGGGAAAGGAGTTGGTTTTGGCAATTTAAGTGCACGTTTTATGTTTTACAAGGAAATGATAACTATTGGTCTAACTGTAATACCTTTTTGTGCATGTGAATTACAGTCAGGGAAAGGATAAATAGCATGTTTCAGGTTCTATATCCTCTTCTCATAAAACCACATTTTATAGTTCCTAAATTCTTTCAGACTTTTACCCTTTATGTGAAACAATGGCACTGTCGGCTGAGAAATACAAGCAGACACAAAATGGATATAGAAGAATATTCGGCACCTATGGAACAAAAAAAATGTATAATTTTTAACAGTTAAAGTTATATTATTGTAGATTTGAAACCAAAACATGTTTCTAACTCTTTTACTATAAAAAGTAATATAGATGATTTTGCATTGAAATGCAATGAAAAACAAACCAACACTATTGCTCTCCCTGGAGAGAAACAATATTCTCAGTGAGACCTCACTCCTGTGACCCTATCAGGGTTATTTAGAGAGAGGTGAAAAGTAGGAGAATGACTGGAGAATGGAAAATTCTAGGTCAAAATAGCTGATTTGGAAAGTGAGATAAATGGGAGAATTTTTCTGGTTTGGCTATTTTGACCTAGAATTTTCTATTCTCCAGTCATTCTCCTGCTTTTCACCGCTCTCTGAATAACCCTGTATATTACCATAAAGAAGCTGCAGATAGCAGCACCCACCTTCACTGTAACAAAAAGATCAAAATACTTTACTGCTGCATTCCAGCAGCCAGGGATTTGTCAGAATACAGGGAGAGTTGTGAGGTCAGTCACTGCTGTACAGGGATAAGATTCAGGGGGTTATAATGAGTGTAAATCCCTGTACAGTACAGATACAAGGTGTTACTGTAATTACCATACACAGGCATTATGCAGCACATACAGATACAAGGTGTTGCTGTAATTGCCATACACAGGCATTATGCAGCACATACAGATACAAGGTGTTGCTGTAATTGCCATACACAGGCATTATGCAGCACATACAGATACAAGGTGTTGCTGTAATTGCCATACACAGGCATTATGCAGCACATACAGATACAAGGTGTTGCTGTAATTACCATACACAGGCATTATGCAGCACATACAGATACAAGGTGTTGCTGTAATTGCCATACACAGGCATTATGCAGCACATACAGATACAAGGTGTTGCTGTAATTGCCATACACAGGCATTATGCAGCACATACAGATACAAGGTGTTGCTGTAATTGCCATACACAGGCATTATGCAGCACATACAGATAGAAGGTGTTGCTGTAATTGCCATACACAGGCATTATGCAGCACATACAGATAGAAGGTGTTGCTGTAATTGCCATACACAGGCATTATGCAGCACATACAGATACAAGGTGTTGCTGTAATTGCCATACACAGGCATTATGCAGCACATACAGATACAAGGTGTTGCTGTAATTGCCATACACAGGCATTATGCAGCACATACAGATATTAATTTTATATTCTATTGGTATTTTTTACTGGAGGCTACATTTCTAATAATCTCATTATCTTGACCACTTTTTATTACATTTACTGTATTTGACATAAAGGCCATTTCTGTCTTTGTGCAACGATACAGACCCTAGGGGTTATTCAGAAAGAGCCGATCTGGCCCTGAAATGTCACCGAACAGGGAATTTCCCCATACGGTGACATTTCATGGCCATTTGGCTATTCAGAGAGCAGGTAGTTCGCCAAATTTTGACACCAGCTGAAGAAGCCATCCGGCGAAACGCGTTCTGCTAGCTATTTTATGTTTTTATTTCAATAAATGCGGATTTTTATCCACTGCTATTTCACCATCTATCCAGTTCAAGGAAGTTTTTGGGATTTCCTTAAAATTCCATAGGCGTGTGATAAGAGCCATGTGGGCTCATGAGAGCCTAAGTTGGAAATTGGCTTATGTCTGTATCCTACTGAATGTTGTTGCAGTATTTTGCTGGGGGTGCACCCGATGTATTTTGCCTTCACTACAGGACGGCGCTATATGGAAAATTCGGTGTGATGAAAGGGGTTGATGGAAACCTGAAAAACGTTACAACCCATAAGGCAGTTCCACCTAGAGCCGGATGTGGGCTCAGCATATTGTGAGTTTGATTCTTACATAGTACCGCTGGAATGCTTGTTACAGACATACTGCGCTATTATTTGTCTTCCTTTATCCCTACAGCCCTTTTGGATCCAACAATTGTATAAGGTGGACCATAGAAGAATGTTTTTAACCTTCATGATGGACATGTATTGTGTATGATCTCCCACTTACCAGGAAGCTTAGACTGACTGGCGCTGCACTGTTACCCCTATTGCTTTCTTTGTTCGGTACAATAGAGGAACCTCCATATATACTTGAAAACGAGAGAAATCTCAATGTATCCTTCCTGGTAAAATCCTTTGCAAAATATACAGTGTTTCAGCGAGGGGATTTCGATACTGTTTCCAGGGGGCGCTTCACCTACTTTTCTACGTAACTGTTTAAATTTGTATTAGAGTTAGTCCTGGGTTTAGGGATGGTTAGGGTTGGGTTACAGTTAGGGTTATAATTATCGTTAGGCTTTCAGTTTTGTGTTTATGTCTGTGTTAGAGTAAGGGTTAGGGACGGGTTCGTTTGCTTTTAGGGTTGGGTTACTTTAGGCTTTCAAATACTGTTTATGCTTGTATTAGAGTTAGGGTTAGGGACGGGTTAGGACTGCTTTTAGGGTTAGGATTTCTGTTAGGCTTTCAGTTACTGTTTATGTTTGTATTACAGGTCTATTCAAAGAAAGGTGAAACTATTTGATCTAGATTATTCTCTTTTCCTGCCAGTTCTCCTGGTTTTCACCTTTCTCTCAATAACCCTGTTAGTGCTAGGGCTAGGGTTGGGGTTAGGGACTGGTTAGGGTTGCTTTTAGGGTTGGTTTACCATTAGGGTTAGGATTACTGTAAGACGTTCAGTTACTGTTTATGTTTGTATCAGAGTTAGGGCTAGGGTTATGGTTATGGGCTCGGGTTAGGGATGGGTTAGGGACGGGTTAGGGTTGCTTTTAGGGTTGGTTTACCGTTAGGCTTTCAGTTACAGTTTATGTTTGTATTAGAGTTAGGGCTAGGGTTATGGTTATGGGCTCGGGTTAGGGATGGGTTAGGGACGGGTTAGGGTTGCTTTTAGGGTTGGTTTACCGCTAGGCTTTCAGTTACAGTATATGTTTGTATTAGAGTTAGGGCTAGGGTTATGGTTAGGGATGGGTTAGGCACGGGTTAGGGTTGCTTTTAAGGTTGGTTTACTGTTAGGCTTTCAGTTACAGTTTATGTTTGTATTAGAGTTAGGGCTAGGGTTATGGTTAGGGTTAGGGATGGGTTAGAGTTGCTTTACCGTTAGGCTTTCAGTTACAGTTTATGGCTTGTATTAGAGTTAGGGCTAGGGTTATGGTTAGGGATGGGTTAGGGACGGGTTAGGGTTGCTTTTAAGGTTGGTTTACCGTTAGGCTTTCAGTTACAGTTTATGGTTTGTATTAGAGTTAGGGTTATGGTTAGGGTTAGGGATGGGTTAGAGTTGCCTTACCATTAGGCTTTCAGTTACAGTTTATGTTTGTACTAGAGTCAGGGTTAGGGCCGGGTTAGGGTTGCTTTTAGGGTTAGGGTTACCGTTAGGCTTTCAGTTACTGCTTATGTTTGTTTTAAGACTAAGACTAGTATTGGAAAAAAACGTGCAATTTTATTCAAATTAATAAAATGATTTTGAATCGATCCCCGAATTTTCGTATTGTTTTGATAACATTTTATCGTTTTCGTTCAATTCAGAATTTTGCCAATTTGGCATTTTGGATGCTCCCGAATTGCCGAAATGTAAATATTTCATCCGAAAATAAATTTGACCGAAAACGAACTCACACGTCTGGAAATTAGGTTTATTCAAGACACATACTGTATATTTAACCAACAAATGTATCTTTGCTCTACAGTAGTGTTGAACAAATTGCCTCATATTTAGCTCATTTTTTGCGACTCACCGTTTCCATTTTAATAACTGGTCGACCGACACATTTTTTCTTCTTCATTTTTTATTTGACACCTTCTCCTGATTTTCTGAATATTAATAAATTTTTATTTTTTTTATTTTTTTACACAACCTCCAGACAAAAATGTAAAAAAATATTTTAAAAGAAAAGGGGTAAAAAAAAAAGGAATAAAAGAAACCCCGCTATAATTTCTTTCATAACAAGTCGGCGCTGTCAAAATATTAGCCTCTTGTAATTTTCAGATCTTGAGCGCGGCGGAGGCTTCGATCACCTCCCCGATGCCAAAATGGTTCACCGGTTGTGCTGTTGACTAACATATCAATTTCCGCGGCTCATTTTCTACGTGTAGAATGAAGGAAAAAACGAAACGAGAGAGGAAAAGACGGTGGCGAGGGCGTCTGGGATCATCTTTAACCTTGATAATATTCCGCTCGGACTCAAGTAAAGCTTCTAATTGCTAAATGTTGACATTTCCCCGACTCTACGGTTGGAAGTTGGGTGCCGAAACCATTATGTTAATCTGCCCGTTATCGCACCGCGAAGGTATTTATGGCACTGACACAAGTGATGTTGCAGGTAAAAGGCTGTGAAATGGTCTGTAAACAGAGCGAATTGATTCTGAGCCTACGGCATTGATGCTAAAGCCACATCTCTGGGCGCCGGCTTTCCAATTTCAATTCAGCTTGTCAGATTGGGTCAGACAGTGTCAGTGGAGCTGCCATAGTTAATTCCGCGAGGTTGCTTAATATGTAAAACATCCTCACGTGGAGGAATTAACAGAGATACGCCGCCAACGGGGGGGCCTTGCTACACTCTACAATCTGCCAGCGACACGTAGATTGTCTGTAACGCTTACTAAACATAAAGAGAGGGATAATAAAAAATAAAAAAATAGAAAAAAAAAAAATGAGAAGAAAGCGCGAGGGACGCGCGTTCGGCGGCGGGCGCTCCTGTATTTGTCATCTCTGGAGCTTGGCGATGGACGGATAATGGATTCTAAGAGACTGATGCTTGTACTAATAAAACGGCAGGGTGATTCCTTTACATTTTACAAAACAATTGTTCTTCGATGAATATTTATAAACAGCTTTGTTCGACGGCGGAGCCCGGGTAATAATGTAAAAACACTATTTACTTGATTCTTTTTTTTTCTCGTTTTGATGTTTTTTTTTCCGCGAGGAACGCCGGCATAAAGGGATTTCGTGAAGCATAAAGCGCAGTTTGATTTTAATCTCCGCTTCTGAAATGCAATAACCTTGGCGTACGGCAGGAAGGCGCGAGAAGGCCGTGTGACGAGGACGGCGGCCATTTTCTCTCAGGGTTAGGATCTTTGACTCGGCTGTAACATGGCCGCCAGAGAAATAATATGATAATACTAAAGGGTTGTTCAGATTTCGGGGCTTTCTCGTTTAGCGCACTTCGGTGATTTCAGTTCGCCGACCCTGCCACGAATTCCCTATTCACTGCAGGGTCCCTAAAGTGTGCTGAACAAGGATTCACCGAACAACACTGAACTGACCGCCGAACACCGCCGCCGACCTCTAACCAGCCCGCAGAAGACAGCCGATCAGCCGCAAAAGACCGCCGAACTGACGGGACGCTGCCAAACTGCTGATTTTTTTTCTTACTGAACTCTATTTTTCAAAAGGCGTTGAAACAATTAAAAAGCATGAAAATGGAGGGGCGTGACCGGAAGTCGAGCTGAGCGGCTGCAATTCTGAAGAGCTCCTCTGCTGATGTTTTATATTTGATGATTTTTGGGATTTTTCGGCTGAAATTTCCGCTCTCACTCGCTTCCTTACTGTGGGTACTTACCTGTGGTCCTGCAACTGGGAGATTCCTGCGACGTGCTATACCCTGGGCTGACCTGGGCCTACCTGGACCTGTGCGACCTAACCTCGGCGGCCATTTTCTTTGCCTGTGCGCCCCTCGTGCTGATTCCTCGGTGGCCTGAAATGCCTGACCCTTCCGTGGGGTCCACGGTGGCTGCGCTCTCGTGCCTGGATGAGGAGCATGGGCCCCTTCTGGAGTCGTCTCCCTTTCCCTGCCAGAGGTCTGATGACGCCTTACTCCCATTGACAAGGGGAGATCTGGCGGTCCTGCTTGCTGAGTTCCGGGAGGTATGGCGTGCTTCCCTTCGGGGAGCAGGATGGATGAGTGCTGCGGGGGACCATGATGAGTGTGGCCGGGGATACGGAGACCCAAATGGAATCGCCCCGTCTGAGGCTACTCCTGCTGCCGTGGAACAGGATGTCTTGGCGCCTCTCCTGCTGTATCCCCTGGATCAGGGGAGGTAGTGATGTGGCCTGGGACTGTCAGTGGCGCACTGGGACTCTACCGGACCCCCAACGCGGTTACTGGGGCTGCTGGAGTTGCCAGGAGGCAGTTTGTTCGAGGTGCCCCCTGCGGTTTTGGAGACATCACTAGTGCCCTTGGGAAGCGGATTGCCCTGTGTACCCCCTATGCGGTTGAGGAAGAGAAGTCGGAGGTGGCGACCTATGCTCTGTTGCCTGCACACCTTGGCCTTGCCTGTGACTTCTTGTGGACAGTATGTTATCGGGCCGGGTGTCTTTTGTTCCTGGACACTGGCTGAGCTAGAGGAGACTGCTATCGACCTCCTGGCTGCCGACATCTTTCCTGTGACTCTGCTCTTCTAGTTTCCCTAGAAGCATTTTCTCCTGCTGACACCCCCACTACATACACATCTTGTTGAGGACTTTTGCTGATTTATTCCCCCCCCCCCCTCTGGACACTCTTTAGCGGACTCTGCTTCATCTGTCCAAGTTGTGGTTTGGCGTGACATTCTGGGCATCTAGCCACCTTTTTATTTTGTCCCTTTTTTTTTTTTTTTTTTTTTTTTTTTTAACTTTTCTTTTTGGGTGCAGGACAATAGGTTGCCCTGGGCGAGCCATTGGAGCGGATACCATGGCTCTGACTGCTTCCTCTGGCCCCAGGACGCCTGGCCCTGTGGCCTCTTCCGTGGCCTCCAGCCTCCTTGTGGGGTCGCTGGAGTGAGCCAGGAATGCCACCTTTTCTTGGGCTGTCCTCCACCTTTCCCCTTTTACCCACCTTTTTTTTTTTTTTTTTTTTTTAATGTGGTTGCCCATGTCAGATTGACGAGATCACCTCCCTGGTTACTTAGGTCGAGTGTCCTCCATTCCCCCCCCCTTATTGTTGACTTTGAGGTCCCTTGCTGTCTATTGCTGTTATGTTTATTTACGTTGATTTTCCTGATGACTAGTCTGTGGCCCTGCGTGGCCTTTTTCTATTTGCTGTACTGCTGACATTGTTTCAAAATAAAATTTTGAATACAAAAAAAAAAAAAAAGCATGAAAATGTGTGGAAATAATAAAAAAAGGTCCTAAAAAAAATAATAAAAAGGTCTGTTACACAGTAAAAAAAAAAACGCCATTAATAAAAAAATGGGAATAAAAAATGTCGCCAATACAATCCAGAAAAATAGCTAAAAAAATGCTAAAAAATAAATAAATAAAAAGATGGTTTGCTGAAATTGAAAGGAATAAACAACGGAATAAAAAAAATAATTAAAAACGGAAATATTGTTTTTACATTGAATCCTTTGGGATTCGCCTGTTTATTTAAACCTGTCCAACTGAATCACTGAAAATCTGGGCATTTCGCTGACATGTCCTTGCTGTTCGGCGTTCTGTGAATAGATTATCCATTACTTCTCTATGGGACAATTTCACTGCTGCCAAGGATTGTCGAATTGTGGCGAACTGCACCGTATTTTTCTGTAAATTTGTAAATATTTGGCGTATTGACAGCTTTCTGAATAGCCGAACTGTCACGGGAACCATACGTGCAATTCGGTGGCAAGTTCGGAGCTTATTGAATAACCCTTTAAGAATAAACCCGGAGGATCTCTTCTTTCTTTTGCATATCATGAGTACATTCATAGGGCACTATTACATTCGTAACGCAAAAACGCACGCTAAACGTATGTTTTATTGCGTGAAGCCATAAACGTTAACGCACGAAAATCACCGCTGGAATTACATTCCTCGTGCATTTTTTCATCCGTTGGGAAATTGAGCTCGTAAAACCAACGCGCAAAAATGCGCGCAAAGTACCGTTGCGCGCAGAAATCAGTGAGCGCAATGTAATTTTTAGCGCAAATCCGTCATTTTGTGTGGACTGCGCACAACAGACGTACGTTCTGACGGAAGACAAGGTAGTGGCCGTCATTTTTGACAGATCTAGTAAAAAAAACGTGCGCATCGACGTTCTCCGTTGTGAATCGGCAGTTTGGTGCGGTCAGGTTGTTACAATTTGCCGTTACCACCAGCTTTTCAAAGACGTTAAATTTATGCGCGCAAACGCTGTCCGTTAAATTTTGCGGTAAGATTGTAATACTATGCGCGCACCACAATGTTAAAGGAACACTCTAGGCTAAAAATCCCCCCCTTTTTTCTTACATTAAAAAAATACCTATTCCCTACCTAGTTATTGTGTATATATATATATATATTTTAAAATATAATACTTACCCTAAAAACCACTTCTTTCCAACGGCGGTTTTTTTTTTTATACCCACCTCCCTCCTCTTCCGCTCCCGTCCTCCTAACTCTGTAAGTTGGCTAATGGTTTACGTGAGAAGCGTGCATGCGCGCCTCTCACGTAAGCCAGCCAATCAGCAGGCTTCCTCTTCTAATTGGATTAGTGTTACGCGCAGAGGATGCGTGCAACACTAATCCCAGCAGCAGACTATGCTGGCGGCTCGCTGCCGCCAGCTACTGTGGCGAGTTGGAGACGTCATCGCGCTGAAAGCACGATGACGTCTCCTACTCGGCAATAGTCGGCAGAAGCGGGAAATATGATTCCCGCTCTGCTGACTGACAGCTGGGAGGGCAGAGTAAAGTCCTCCGCATCTCTCCGCTGTTTTCATCTTTTTTAGCCGATCGGCTGAGCGGAGGGAGGGGGGACAGACAAGGCCATACTCAGAGCATCATGACCACCTAAAAAAGCTTAGGTGGTCATGTTGCCTAGAGTATCCCTTTAAGTATAGGATGCGCGCACTAAATTGCGCTGGCAAAGGGTTTGCGCAGGGTCACTCGCACTAGACATTAACGCACATCTTGTGCGCGAACGTCGTAATACGAAAAAATATACTACACTGACATAGGTTCCACCAGACCAAGGATCACCAACCGCACGTAATGTATCCAAAACAGAAAGAAGGATCAATCACTCCGAGTGCTGTATGAAACGGAGCTTTCTTCTGGAAATACATTGTCTTGATATACCACTTTACTCAAGTTATGCAGTATCGCTTGAGGAAGTTCCTGTGTCCGGAACGAAACGTAGCATTTCCAGAAAAAAAGCTCAGTTTCATACTGTGCTTGGAGAAATCGGCCCTTCTTTCTGTTTTTTGGGTTGGTCACTGGTAAGGAGAGGGCAATGGGTCAATCGTGACGATCGAGTAATCTCCTTGTTGACATCCATTGCAATAGCTCTTGTTTACTGGGATGGGAGGTTGTTTGGCCTTCCACTTAAACCATAACACAAAAAAGGACTGTCGCAACCGAAGGGGCACATCTTAAAATATTCTACACCGACATGGGTTCCATTAGTTCAAGGATCACCAACTACAAGTCATGTACCCAACAGAAAGAAGGAACGATCACTCCAACATGGCATGAAATGGAAATTTATTCTGGAAATGCAACGTTTCGGTCCTGACATATGACCTTACTCAAGAGATGTAACATCGTTTGAGAGAGTTCTTGTGTCCGGAACAAAATGTTTTATTTCCAGAATACAGCTCCATTCCCATCAGACTCGTCCCTAATCTTCGGGCTTTTAAGAAATCCCTTAAACCCATCTCTTCAGAATAGCGTAATACATTACTGATGCCGACCTATCCCTCTCCTCGACTAACCCCACATTGTGATAGAGACCCCTTTCTTGTCCTCAGTATTTCTGTAACACCAGTGTTAATAATAATGACCCTGATGACCAGTAAAACTCCTCTTGTCTTCCTCTTGTCACGTTCCCACGTTCCAACCCTGTCTCCCTGCCCTCTGTATTCCTTATGTCTGTGTTTCCCTGTGCTGCTTTCCCTGACTTGCAGCTCAGGGGTTAGGTTCTTTGCTCGTTGAGCTTCTGCTGGTGATATGGGCTGATTACTCCCCTATATAAAGCCATGGGCCCATATCACCAGGCTCTTGCATCCTGGTTCACTTCAGCTACAGATTTGTTCCTGAGAGCTCCCTGTTATTCTATCCTAGTGCTTTCTCAGTGTTTCCCCCCTGTCTGAGTTCTAGGTTTCTGATTGACTTCCTGGTATTGACCCTCTGGCCTGGCTGACGGATTTTCTCTGGTGCTATATCCCCGCTTTGGCTCAAGGTATACGTTTTGGTTTTGACTCCTGGCTTATTTATTGACGACTCTTCTGGACATCCCTAGCTGTTCTGTGCATATTGAATTATATGTTGTGTATCCCTGTTGACCACGGCTTTTGTATATTGAAGTCCTTCCCTGCAAGTTGTTGAGTATAACTCCTTCAGGTGTCTGTGTTTTCCCCAGGACTCTGCACGGCTACAAGGTAACCTTTTTCTATTAGTGCAGATTTGGCCACTCTAAGGACCGATCTATCAGTATAGGGCTCCTTCGGTAATAGCCGTGCAGAGGTCCCCAGTGTCTCCTGTGGTTTATTTACGTATCCTAGATCATTGTGTCACGCATCTCTGCATATAGCGGCTTTTACTCATACCTGGGCCCTACTTGGCGCATGCCGGGTACCGCCATAGTGGCTGAACGTGACACCTCTACCTCAACTCCTCTAGACTTTAAGCTCCTCTGAGCAGAGTCCTCTGCAGATCTTGTTTGTGTTCCTATGTTTGTATAAATTGTGTCTCGTTCCCATTGGTTATTGGAAAGCGCTGCCATAACTGCTGGCTTTATATAAATGACATTAATAATAATAATTTAATAACATGCTTGGAGTAACTGGTCCGTATTTCTGTTTTGGATACTTTACTTGAGGTTGATGACCCTTGGACTGGTGGAACCCATGCATGTGGATTTGGTTCTGTATTTGGTTAGCCACATGGATGTTTTAGCCCAATGGGAATATCCTCAGTACATCCAATGGCCCCATGAAACAATGTAACAAACCAGATTGAGAATAAAAGGATAAAATTCAAGATCAGCAGAACCTCTAAGGTAAATCCAACATATTACATGTTACCCCGTTCAAAGACTCTGTGCCCTATTTCATCACCAAAGCAGATGATAACATTTTCCCACCAATGTGTAATTTGTCCTACAATTAGCTTCTCTGAAACAAAGGACCCATTAACGGAGCGGCCATGTCTTGCGTCTTGCTACTAAATGTAATTTGTGACACAATTCAAAAGGTCTGACACTAAACAGCGCCTATAAAATAGATTTGGAGTCCCACGACCTTCATAGCCCGAAGGCTGGACCTTATAGTTTGTAACTTATCCATTTGTTCGTTTGCGAATCAATAGTTAAGCAGGAAAATGTTAAACAGGAGAGAAATGGCCAAGGAGGACTATATTCTACATTAGACATGGTCGATCCGCTCCTTCATTCATCTGGTATAGTTATTCAGTACAGTTAACCTTATCGGTGGCTGAGAATTATGGGTAATGTAGTTCTAACTCAGACATGGCACCATCTCCGCTCCGCATAACGAGCTTAATAGGGACTCATATTGTGTAATTATCTATTAATTATGGGACCAAACACAATATATAAGGGTAAAAAGGGACATTTGTGACATTAATGTTAATGTTTTTTGCGTTCAAGACATGGATAACCCATACTATGTATGGATTTATATACAGGTTGAGGATCCCTTAATCCTGAAATGCTTGGGACCAGAATTCTTCCGATTTTGGAATATTTGCAAATTATGAAAATGAGATATCTTGGGGACCCAAGTCTGTACATGAAGTTCACTTATGTGTCATACACACCTTATACACACAGCCTGAAAGGAATAATATACATGGGGTGTACATTTCTTTCGTAACGAATCGCAATTCGTTTGAAAATTCGTATTTGGGAAATACTTCCGTAATAAAGAATTAATATCATCCGAATTGAAGCGAAAACTAAATGAAACAGTATAAAACAAATTTGATTCGTTATACTGTTTCACAAGAGAACCATTGATTAAATGATTCCTGAGCAGGATTTGATCCGTTGGGGTTTTATTCAGTGATCCGTAATTCAACACAATATCAACTATCGAATCGATCCCAACTTACAATACATACAAGTCAGTACTAAAGCAAAGCAAACGACATTAAGAAACGAATCAGATTCGCTTGACTGTTTCACAAAGCACCCTGTCCCTGTAAATTGGCCTGTGGTGCTGAATCTGTTGTCAGCACCACAGCTCAATGGACAGCTCGATATTTAACCCTAGCTTTGCCTTTTAACAGCAAGATTTGATTCAATGGAGTTTTATTTAGTGATTCGAAATTTGACTCGATATCAACTATCGAAACGATCTTAACTTACAATAGGATTTTTCAGTGATCCGATATACCAAACGAAATTACGAAACGAAATAATGAAAACGAGATTATTTTGAAATGAAACTAAACAAATTTTCCAGCCGTGCACACCTCTATTATAAACAGGATTTTTAATGATTTTTACCCTGTGACATGTGGCCAGGGGTGGAATTTTATACCTTTGGCGACATGTCGGTGTGGAAACACTTTTCAGATTATGGGACATTTCGTATATCAGAATTTTGGATAAGAGATGCTCGACCTGTCTTTATACACATAGGGCCCTATTTCATTCTTCACGCACAATTGTGCTCGCGTGCAAAAACGCATTAACGCGAGGGGCAAAACCCTTTCCGCTGAATGTCTTATTACACACAAAATGCGCGGTAACGTCTAACGCGAGTGAACCTGCGCGAACCCTTCGCGAGCGCAATTTAGTGCGCGCGTCCTATTCTTAACATTGTGAGCGCAAATGCGTTTGTGCGCTGGTGCGCGCATGGTATTACAATCTTAGCGCAAAATTTAATGGACAACGTTTACGCGCCTAAACGTACGTCTGTTGTGCGCAGTCCGCACAAAAATGACGGACTCGCGTTAAAAATTACATTGCGCTCACTGATTTCTGCACGCAACGGTACTTAGCGTGTATTTTTGCGCGTCGGTTTTAAGAGCGCAATTTCCCGACGGATGAAAAAATGCACGAGGAATGTAATTCCAGCGGTGATATTCGTGCGTTAACGTTTAACGCTTCGCGCAAAAAAACACGCGTTTAGCGTGCGTTTTTGCATTAAGAACGTAATAGGGCCCATAATTTGCACACTATAAAGCTATATATATAATTAAATATCTTTAGGTGACCCTCATGAATTGTCCACCTGTTTTTCTTGATCTCTACAGGGATAGAAAGGAATAAAACCTCTCGGGGGATCACATGATCTGAAATGTTGCATAGGAGCAGAAATACCACTCTTGTCACATATAGCAGGTGATTAATATAAAGAAAATGTCATATATCCCGCTGATAGCTATTAATAAGGATCCTGATTAGGTTTTTTGCTAACCAGCTTAAAATGTCACCAGGAAGCTAAAATAATGTCGGAGAATGGGCACATGCGATTGTGTAGTTATTTGTTGGAAATCAGTAACGTGTAAGATACAGAGCATTGTGTGCTGATACTTCAGCCTGTATAGAATCCCTCTAGTAAATATATATCTATATATACTAGCATTTGCCCGCGCCTTCGCTCGCGTGGATTTTAGGATTTGTTAAAATAGTTTTTTAAAAGAAACTTGAGTTTTTTTTTTGTAGAACCCCCCTTCCCCCCCCCCTCACTTGTGATTTTTAGAAAATTGTAAAACACGTGTTTTTTTATTTTTCAAGAACGTAAGTGCCAAATTTCACACCTGTAACATCTTTGGTTTTTGAAATATAGTTATAATGATAAAAGTATTCACATCCCTTTCCCCCACCCCCCTTAACCGGATTTTCGGAAAATGGTAAAACATGTTTTTTTTTTGCACGAAGATTGTAAATATCGAGTTTCACACCTGTAACATCATTGGTTTTTGAAATATAGGTATAGTGATAAAGGTATTCATCCCCCTTTTTGCCCCCCCCCACTGGATTTTTGGAAAATGGTAAAATACGTGTTGTTTTATTTTCAAGACGAATCTAAATACCAATTTTCACGTCTGTAACATCTTCTGTTTTTGAGATATAGGTATCCTGTTGAAAAGTATTCACCCCCTTTTTTCACCCACCACGTGGGATTCGTGGAAAATGGTAAAACATGTGTTTTTTTCTTTTTCAAGAAGATTGTAAGTGCCAGATTTCACACCTGTAACATCTTTGGTTTTTGGAAATATAGGTATACTGATAAAAGTATTCAACCCCCCTTTTTCTCCCCTCCCACTGGATTTTTGGAAAATGTTAAAATAGGTGTTTTTTTGGTTTTCAAGACAAATCTAAATACCAATTTTCACATCTGTAACATCTTCTGTTTTTGAGATGTAGGTATCCTGTTTAAAAGTATTCACCCCCTTTTTTTACACCCCCACTTGGATTTTTGGAAAATGGTAAAACACGTGTTTCTTTATTTTCAAAAGATTGTAATTACCAAATTTCACACCTGTAACATCTTGGGTTTTGAACTATAGATATACTGATAAAAGTATTCAGACCGCTTTCCCTCGACCCCCCCCCCCCCCTCTTATTTGGATTTGTGGAAAATGGCAAAACACATGTTTGTTTTTTTTCACGAAGATTGTAAATACCAAATTTTACTGATAAAAGTATTCAACCCCCCCTTTTTGCACCCCTCCCACAGAATTTTTGGAAAATGGTAAAATAAGTGTTTTTTTGTTTCTCAAGACGAATCTAAATACCAATTTTCACGTATGTAACATCTTCGGTTTTTGAGATATAGGTATCCTGTAGACATGTGCATTCGTTTTAGTACTAAAACGATTTAGTCCGAATTTTGGGATAATTTAGTTTTCGTATGACTCAAGAAAACGAAACTGCTCAGTACAAAAAACGAAAGAAACTAAAATAAAATGCACTACATTTTAGTGTCAGTCCTTTTTGTGATATTACATTGATGAGTGAAGGAGACCAGCAATGAAGAGCGCAACATCCGAAGTTCTGCACCCTCCACATGCCAATGCAGTAAGATGTTCCATACAGAGAGGGGCATTAATTAATGCAGGAGGATGTTCTATACATTATACAGAGAGGGGTATTAATGCAGGAGGAAGTTATATACATTATACAGAGAAAGGTATAAATTGAGGAGGATGTTCTATACAGAGAGGGACATTAATTAATTCAGGAGGATGTTCTATATATTATACAGAGAGAGGTATTAATTAATGCAGGTGGATGTTGTATACATTATACAGAGAGGGGTATTAATTAATGCAGGAGGATGTTCTAAACATTATACAGAGAGGATCCTTTTTTTCGCAGCCCTTTAAATCCAGTGGCTGTGAGCGCGGAGATCGGCTGCTTGTTACATTATCTCTCAGTACATGTATCAGGCTCAGCTGTTACAGTAACTGACTAACAGCGCTCAGAGTTTCAGTAAAACAAGGAAATAGTATTGTACCTTATATATCTTATATATAAAAATATTATTTAGTAGTTTTACTGAAACTCTAAGCGCTGTGATGAGCAGCAGTCAATTACTGTAACAGCTTTGCCTGACACGGGGCAGTATTACAATGTTGGTGCTAACTTAACCAGAGCTGTTGTAAACTGAAAACCTCCATAGGCTACAATAGCTCTGGGAAGTTTACAACAGCTCTGGTTAAGTTAGCACCAACTATGTAATATGGCCCACATTGTGCTGAGAGTGAGAGATACTGTAACAAGCAGCGATCTCAGCCCTCTGAGGAGCCACTACAATAGTAATTGTATCCATTGGTTTTCGGATGAATGAAATTAGTTTTCATACTAAATAACTGAAAACGAATTTCTTTAGCAACTAAATAAATTGCATTTTAGGACTAATCCATTAGTTCAAAACGAAATTTTGTGCTGTGCACATGTCTAGTATCCTGTTTAAAAGTATTCAGCCCCCCTTGGGATTTTTGGAAAATGGTAAAACACCTGTTTTTATTTTTCAAGAATGTTGTAAATACCAAATTTCACGTCTGTAACATCTTTGGTTTTTGAAATATAGGTATAATGATAAAAATATTCATACCCCTTTCCCCCGACCCCCCCCCCCCAATTGGATTTGTGGAAAATGGCAAAAAACATGTTTTGGTTTTTATCACAAAGATTGTAAATACCAAATTTCACACCCGTAACATCTTCGGTTTTTGAAATATAGGTATACTGATAAAAGTATTCAACCCCTGTTTTTGCCCCCCCCAAGGAATTTTCAGAACATTGTAAAATACTTGTTTTTTTATTTTTCAAGACGAATCTAAATACCGATTTTCACATCTGTAACATCTTCTGTTTATAAGCTATAGGTATCCTGTTTAAAATATTCAACCCCCTTTTTCACCCCCTTATGGGTGGATTTTCTAAAAATCCTTCCTTAGTGGGTGCCTACATCATAAAACAGTGCACCTTCAAAATTTAACATTCCTAGGTTAAACGGTTTCAGCTGGGCGTTGATGAGTCAGTCAGTCAGGACTTTCGCGTTTATGATAAAAGTATTCAACCCCCCTTTTTGCCCCCCCCAAGCAATTTTCAGAAAATGGTAAAATACGTGT
The DNA here is from genome assembly GCA_009667805.1 of Leptobrachium leishanense. NCBI lineage: Eukaryota > Metazoa > Chordata > Amphibia > Anura > Megophryidae > Leptobrachium > Leptobrachium leishanense. The sequence goes on from CM019070.1 coordinate 20,430,896, forward strand.
TTTTTATTTGTCAAGATGAATCTAAATACCGATTTTCACGTCTGTACCATCTTCTGTTTTTAAGATATAGGTATCCGGTTTAAAATATTTTAAATATTCAACCCCCCTTTTTTTACCCCCCCAGTTGAATTTTTGAAAAACTGTAAAATACGTGTTTTTTTTTTTTTGAAGAATCTAAATTCCTATTTTCTATAGGTATCCTGTTTAAAATATTCAACCCCCTTTTTCACCCCCCTAGGGGCGGAGTTTCCAAAAATCCTTCCTTAGTGGGTGCCTACATCATAAAAACAGTGCACCTTCAAAATTTTACGTTCCTAGGTTAAGGCTAGGGTCAGACGAGCGCAGTATTAACGTGCGTTTAGCCACACTTAATCACGGCCGTGCTAGCAGCAAATGACGTCCAATGCCAGGCAGCATACGAAGAACGGCCGCACGAAAGTGCGGCCGCGCAATGCAAGTGGCAAACGAACGCATTTTTTCGAGAACGTCAAACCGCTAGTACTGACGTACAGATTGCGCTGCGTCCGCTAGCGGCGTGTGTGATTAGGAGACGTCAGACGCTGCTAATGTCCAGCCAACATAACGTCCAGACGCAAAAAGTGTTTTATTGACGATCCGTACAAAATCACGGACGAAAATGCTGCGCATCGTATGACCGCTATCGCGTATTCCGTGAAAAAATACGTCCATTCGTTCGAACGCACTTTTTCACAGACAACGCGAAAAATGAGTTAGTCTGACCCTAGCCTAAACGGTTTCAGCTGGGCGTTGATGACGAGTCAGTCAGTCAGGACTTTCACGTTTATATATATATATATATATATATATATATATATACACACTGCCTGGCCAAAAATAAGTCCCCACCTGGATGTAACTGAGCCAATAGGTGCTCGCCTTCCATTGGATAATTACTGCAGTGATTAATATGTTTCAGCATAAAATGAGGTCATGTGACTCCCTGAATATACTGAATGAGCAGGTTTTTCCATCAATGGGTTTTTTCTCCCCTGATGGCACAGCGGGCATATTCCAAGATGGCAATACCAGGATTCATCAGGCTCAAATTGTGCAAGAGTGGTTGAGGGAGCATGAGACATCATTTTCACACATGGATTGGCCACCGCACAGTCCAGACCTTAACCCCATTGAGGTTAATCTTTGGGATAATGTGCTGGAGAAGACTTTACACAGCGTCGCGACTCTCCCATCATCAATACAAGATCTTGGCCACAAATTAATGCCACTCTGTACGCCAATAAGTGCTGTGACATTGCATGAGCTTATCGACACGACGCCGCGGTGAATGTGTGCCGCGATCACAGCAAAAGACGTGACAACGTAATATTTCATTGTGTGACCTTTTTTTTGGGCCAGGCGGTGTGTATCGTATAGCTATGTAATGTATAGTTATATACTGTATATATGCACACAGATATAAAGCCAGTGGTAAGCTATTTGAGGATGTGTTGATCTATTCAGCCATAGCTCCAGCCTTACCCCAGTCAACTTTCCCAAAATGCCCATCCAGACCTGGTCGGGGAGGTTGAAGACATTTGATGTCTCTGTAATAATAAAATGAACATTCGCTTTGAACTATAGGTAGGTTTAATAAATGTAGCAAAAGCAGGAGAAGAGTAACAAGGATGAGGATCTACGGGATGGGGGTTGAGCCAACGCAATGTTGAGTCTTAGAAGAATTACAATGCCATGAAGGGCGTTAGAAACATTAAAAGGTTATTGAGTGAGCAATTTAGCAACCTAAGGCCAGGGGAGCATGGGGCATTGTCACCACCCGACTGGTATAGAGATGTTATGGGCCACAACCCCATAAACCCATTATTCTGCTTTATAAACATAGTGTCTCATTACTTTTCACTGGAGGTTTTTTTTTTGCCCCATAAATTTTTTTGTAATCAGAGGTTTTTCATCAACCATGGCATAACTGGTCCACTGGATCCGTATTTGTACGATCACGTGCTTGTCCATCGTCATCTGTCATCGCCCGATCACTCCCACAACATGCAGGAGATTCAGCCCTTGTCCACTGCCTCCGACCTCCATAGGACGAATTCAGACTACTTTGTGTGACTACAACAGACTAGAGATCTTTCCCACTTGAATGGGATTGGTCAAGGGAAGTTGGCACGATCTAGTACAATTTAAATGAAGAAAAATATGAATTGTATGGTTAAACCGCCATGCGTTGGCAGGAAAATTGTCCCATAGAGAAGTGATTCAGTTCGTCAGGAGAATCCCATAAGATTCAATGTAAAAGTCTATTTTAGATTTTTTTTATACAACCATTTATTCTTTTCATTTGCAGCAAAAAGCCTTTTTATATATTGATTTTGTTGAATTTTTTGACTATTTTTTTGGGCGAAATTTTGGATTAATGAATTTTTTTAAACAAAGCTGTTTCTTTTCCTTCGCCGCCAAACAGAAGAGAGAAAAAAAAAACACCACTGAACACTGCCGAAGACATGAGGGGAACTCTGGTGCTGTCCAGTGGTGCTGAGTGGGCTTTAATAAGTTGTGGGCTTTAATACTTGTTCTTGGATAGAAAACTGGCTAAAAGATAGGGTACAGAGAGTGGTCATAAATGGTACATTTTCAAGATGGACACCAGTGGTAAGTGGTGTCCCTCAGGGGTCTGTTATAGGACCAATACTATTCAATTTATTTATAAATGACCTTGAGATAGGCATTGAAAGTCATGTATCAGTGTTTGCAGATGACACAAAGCTAGGAAAAGTAATACAATGTGAGCAGGATGTTACTTCGCTGCAGAGGGATTTAGATAGATTGGGGGACTGGGCACTTAAATGGCAGATGAAATTTAATCTAGATAAATGTAAAGTTATGCACTTTGGAGTGAAGAACACACAAGCATCGTATACCCTAAATGGTACGGAGTTAGGGAAATCCAAGCAGGAGAAGGATTTGGGAATAATCATAGACTTCAAACTAAGTAACAATGTGCAATGTCAAACAGCAGCCGCCAAGGCCAGCAAAGTACTGGCATGCATTAAAAGGGGAGTTCACTCACGGGATGAAAACATAATTTTGCCTCTGTATAAATCAATGGTCAGGCTGCACCTTGAATATGCCATGCAATTTTGGGCACCTGTCTTAAAAAAAGATATTATATCGTTAGAAAAAGTGCAGAGACGGGCAACTAAATTAATAAGGGGGATGGAAGGGTTAAGTTATGAGGAAAGACTAACAAGCTTAAACCTGTTTAGTTTAGAGAAAAGGCGCCTTAGAGGGATCTGATAACCTTATATAAATATATACGGGGCCATTATCAACCATTGTCTGATAACCTATTCATTAACAGGACTATACATAGGACAAGGGGTCATCCATTTAGACTGGAAGAAAGAAAATTTAGCTTAAAGCATAGGAAGGGTTATTTTACGGTGAGAACAATAAAGCTGTGGAATTCTCTGCCTGTTGAGGTGGTTGGGTCAGAGTCTGTACAGACTTTTAAAAAACGACTGGATGACTTCCTGCAGACACAGAATATTAAGGGTTATAATATTTAATATGTGGGTAAAAGCTTCTTGATCCAAGGAGAAATCTGACTGCCATTCTGGGGTCAAGAAGGAATTTTTTCCCAGTATGTTGCATATTGGCAAGCATTTCAGACTGGGTTTTTTGCCTTCTTTTGGATCAACAGCAGTAGGTTATGTGGGAGAGGCTGAACCCGATGGACGCATGTCTTTTTTCAGCCTATATAACTATGTAACTATGTAACTATGTAACTTTTGGCATCAGTCACAGCACCAGAGTTCCCTTCATGTCTTCGGCAGAGTTCTGCTGCGGGTTTTTTTCCACTTCGGCGGCGTTCGGCGGTCTTCCCGAGGGTCGATCTGGGTCGTCCATGTTTGCTTCCAGTGTCAGTGGATGAACCAGATCATTCAAGATCTTTTGAAAATGATTATCCGTAGTCAACGGCCAAGTCGGTCGTCCGACCGCGGATCCAGTGGACGGCGAGAACTTAGCATAAAACAAAGCAATCTGAAAATGGTAAGACCCAGTGGTCCGGTTGTCAGATGGTCCTTCAGCCAGGGTGGCACTTGCTGTATTTTGGTTTGAGAGACATCAGGTTCCATATAAATTAAACAAATGTGGGCTATAAGTGTGTCAAAATACTAGCTTGATGAGTTATCTGTTTATTCCCAAAATAGGGTTAAGTCGATTTTGAATTGAAATAGATTGAAAATCAATAATTAGCATATCAAAAACTTATCTGCATGTCATTTTAAAACAAAATTAATGTGCCCCCTATGGAGAAACAAGATCCAATGTCCTATCTCTCTCCTTTTCACCTATATTACTGTAAACAAGCTACAAAGAGCAGCTCTTACACCCATTGTAACAAAAAGTTCACAAACTTTGCTGCTGGGAGAGCTGCGGGGACAGTTACTGCTGTACAGGGATAAGATTCAGGGGGTTATAATGAGTGCTGTAAATCTCTGTACAGTACAGATACAAGGTGTTGCTGTAATTGCCATACACAGGCATTATGCAGCACATGCAGATACAAGGTGTTGCTGTAACTGCCATACACAGGCATTATGCAGCACATACAGATACAAGGTGTTGCTGTAATTGCCATACACAGGCATTATGCAGCACATACAGGTACAAGGTGTTGCTGTAATTGCCACACACAGGCATTATGCAGCACGTACAGATACAAGGTGTTGCTGTAATTGCCATACACAGGCATTATGCAGCACATACAGATACAAGGTGTTGCTGTAATTGTCATACACAGGCATTATGCAGCACATACGTTTACAAGGTGTTGCTGTAATTGCCACGCACACAGGCATTATGCAGCACGTACAGATACAAGGTGTTGCTGTAATTTCCATACAGATATTGCAGCACATACAGATATTGCATTGCTAATAATCTCATTATCATTATCTGTCTGCATCACAGGTACTGTATCTAACTCATGCCATTTCTGCCTGTATGCTGATAACGCAGACCCCGTGTGACATTGTGTGAGATAAGGGACGCCATCTAGAATTTAGATCCTTTCATCCCAGTGATATTTCTGTGAAGGATAAATTAATATATGTAAAATGAGCAAATTTACATATTATTCAATTTGTTTACCTAGCTCAGAACACCAATTCTGTTCAAAATTTTAATTTTACCCTGTATTTAATCGTTAACGTCGTATCCCACGTTACGAATAAATGTTATGATAAAAAATATTTCAACTAAACGTGCTCAGTAGTGAAGGGGTTAAGACAGTCTCTAATTCAATGTAACAATAAATAAAAAAGAAGGCCTTAAGAATATCTGGAGCTACATAGGATTCTGAAGCATTTCATTGGCTGCTTAAGCGTTTGGTGAGGTTGTAAACACCAAAGCTCATGGGAAATACCGACAGAATGGGTCATTTTAAAACCCATTGGCCCCTATTACATTCTTCACGCAACTTCGTTCGCGCAGCGCAAATTTTTTTGCGCGCATTGTCCAGCGTTATCGCGCGAAAATTAACGGTGGTATTACAATCCGAACTCATTTTCTCATCCGTCCAAAAATAACGTTCGTAAAAACGACGCGCATAACGAAGAGTAATACGGGCGCAGTAACGTAGCGCACGTAAATCTGTGTGTGAACTGTTTTTATCGCGGGATTCAGCCAATCAGAATTAAGAACCTTAATTGACATCGATTTGCCTTAATTGACTCACTTAAGTTTTTGCGCCTGTCAAAGTAAATCTGAGTATACATGCTGCAGCAATAATAAAAACACGCACGAATTCACAATTTTATTGTTTGGGTATGTGTATAATGTGTAACTATACTGTGCCGTATTTTTTTTTTTCGTGCTTGTGTTTTTTGTTTTGGCCAGGATGTTCCGATTTGCAGTTACCACCAGCTTTTCAAAGACGTTAAAATTATGTGCGCAAACATCATTCGTTAAAAGATGCTCATCGATTGAAATACCATCCGCGTACCAGTGCACGAACGAATTTGCGCTCACAATGTTAAGTATAGGACGCGCACAGTTCATCACGCTCGCGCAGGTCCATCCGCGTTAAACGATAAGGCGCATCGTTTGCGTGAACGTTGTAATACGACGTTCTGCGCAAAGGGTTTCGCGTTAATGCGTTTTTGCGCAAGCGTTTAAAACTGCGAGAAGAATGTAATAGGGGCCATTATGCGTTACGGGAGGGATGATTAAGATAACGAGCCACATGATACAATGTGTCCCGGTCACCTTTTTCCAAGACAATACACCACGTATGCCACATTAACTCCACCACTTCTTCTAAGTAAGAGATATCCATCAGTTTGACCCTTCTGGTTTTACCTTTGCCTTCCTTTGTCCCCTATATGACCGGAATAACTCATCTGATTATCTATTATCTTGTTATTGAACATAAATTTTACAAGCTGTTGAGAGTGCGGAAAATCAATACCTTTTAAATGCTGTTTATGTGTGATTAACGGGTAATATCCTCACAAATTATTTAATGTAATAAGGTCATTTTTCTTCTGCATGGGCTTGGTATCCTGCAAAGAATAATAGAATTATAGATGAGGACACTGGTAAAGAGGATATTTCAGATGCTTTTCCGTGCCAGTTTTATTACCCATATCCTCTTTACAGCCACAAAGCTGCTCTATGGTTATTTTATGCAAGTAATAAAATTAGCCTGAGATAGAATTAGCAGACTCGAGGCTCTTTATAGGTCAAGTCGATGTTTTATGATCCTGCGACTCCCTAGTGCTATCGTCATGAGGCTAGTTAGAGGGGTCTTTAAGCATGATTTAATATGTCCATGCTCCAGAAAATAGTTAAATAGCTAATTAAATGGAGGAGTTAATTTACATATTAATTGACCTTCCAGTAATATTTATATTGATACCTACATCAGAAACCCTTGTCTTCATTGCCTTTCATCATAGTTAGTTTGAGCAAATATGGTGTAACTTTTTTGTTTAAACTGAAGTTTCTCTTTATTGTCACAGGAGGGTTGTTGTATTCCCTTGAACAGCGTAAGTACATCTGGCTTTGGGTTTACGCGGCTGCAGAAGCCTTTTTTTTTTTTCGATGCACAATAATTAGCCGGCGCGTAGGGTGGTGCAGAGTAGTGTGTGCGGGGGGGAGGTCGGTGGTGGTGGCGGTTGGAAGGAGGGGAAGGAAGGGGGTCGGTGGCGACGGTGGCGAGGGCTTCTTGGATCCGTGCCGGGAAAACGGAAACGGCTGATAATTATGATAATCACGACTCCTCGGTCTGGGAATCTTGTGGGAGATAATATTGTGGACATGTGTAGAAATTACCATAACATTTTACCTGCGGTTATGAGCTAATATTGTCGAACCTCAGCCTCCGAAAGCCGTAAAAAGATGTCTTATGAACCTGAAGGCCGCATGAGAGGAGCGGGTTTTATAAATATGGAGGAAACAAACAGCTGGGCGAGGAGGCACTGTGTTTCAACCCTGCACAATGTATCTTTGGAGAATGCTCCCTCATTACGTTTCCTTCCTCTCACTTTTAATAACGGAGGAGTATTTTAATGGACCAATTCCCGCTGCTTTAGTGCTTTCCGCGCTCATTTCCAATAGAAATACATCTGCTCCGTCTTACCGCCGTGTAATTACAAGCAGAATAAATATTACTTTGTTAAAATCCCAAAGTAAAAAACAAACAACAAAAAAAAAAAAAACACAAGATACGTTCATATATATATTACAATAGATAAATATTACATTTCGGAAGCGCTTTACAGGTTGAGCTGTGAATTTTTTTCCTCTTTCGGCGGGCATCGGCGGCTCAGGATAAAAATGGAAGGGCCCAAGAGAGGGTCTGTTCTGCACAGACAATTACAGTGGGCTCCAAACCCCTGAACATTTACTTTTTCCAATTGAATGACTCTATAAAATGGACACCTGCCATGTTCCCCGCATGAATCATTCCACCGACGAGGCTCACACAACTAAAGACTTGTCACGGGTAGTTGGCTGCTGATGTATCAGATACAATGTCTGCGCCGGGTTCAGAGCTTGAGTCAAATGTTAAAGTGTTATCTGTTCTTGTCTATAAACTGAACTTTACGGTGGCCTTATATTTTTATTATGATACAAAGCACTTCCCGTTAAGGTTTTACTATTTCAACTGTTTGTGAGGACGAGGAATTTTTGGTGCTTAGGGTTTGGTTAAAAGTTAACGGAAAATCTAGAAATTGGCTGAGAGAAGAGTCTGTTTTTTTAGAGAGTTGGAGAGTTCCTTGGCGTTTATATTAATCATGGCCTGCTAATATCTCACCTCCGCCAGTCAAACGTGAGTCCTCTCTGATTTTTATTAATATTTTTTTAAGACCCATCAACATGAGAGGACATTGTGTTAGAGACAATGGGTTGGTACACTTTTTCCTAGTGATCCCAAGTACCTGGGAGTTGGGTATCAACACAGTATCATCTCCACCCACTCCCAGACAAAATGGAGGCAGTGGTTTGGGCACTAATGTGGCCATGACAAATATCGCGTGGTTAGTAGGTATTGTCTACTTTTTTATTTTCTCCGTTAGAGAGGAGAAAGTGAATGGAGCATCGTCAACTGGCCTTTCAAATTAATGGTCAGCCTTTAATGACCAATCTGGCATGCCCAACTGCCCATTGACAGTGATAGTTTAGTCCATTCCAGTTAAACTCCAGTTGACGTGATTGTGATAGCCACCAAGCTAAAAATAGACTAGCCTATATAGCCTAAATGCTTGTCAGTGGTAGCCTAGTCTTTGTGCCGTGCCGATTACTGACAAGCCCTGCTCCTTGTCAATGGTGGTTTAGTTGAGCTTCCACGATAATGAGAGGTGACCCGAGCTACATGTCAGGGTTAGATTAGTCCAAATGACTTGTCATGATTCACTGCCAGTTGATAAATTAGACCAGCTTCATGTCATTGGTAGACAAATCCCTTTACCATGTCAGTAATAAAATAACGAATATGCCATGCCACTGGTCTGCTAGTCCAGCTGCTTTCATTAAAAATCCCAGGGAAATGCAATTTATAAAGTGTTGATATCTAATTGTTTATAGAACAGCCAATTTCATGAGCAAAACGTTGTGGGAGCTTATGTTATGGAACTGCTGGAGGTCTTCCTTTTGGAGAACACTGGATTATAACAGCTGCCATACCAGTGGTAGACTAGCACAGTTGCTCTACCAATAATAGACTGGCCCAGCTTCATAATATTCACAGACTAGCCCAACTACCATTATAAGCATAGAATAATTCAACTTCAATGTCAATGGTGACATATCCCAACTGATATACCAACAGCAGACTACCCCAACTGTCATGCTTATAGTAGACTAGCCCAGCTGCAATAATAATCATTGACTAGCCCAACTTCAATGCAAATGGTACACTAGCTCAGCTGATATGCCAAATGTAGACCAACCCAGTTACCATTGCAGTGGAAGACATGTTCAGCTACTTCGAAAGTGTCAGAATAGATAAATCACATGCTGATGGTAGACTCGGTCAGCATTTAAACAGCAACTTTCATAATGTCCTTCTAGTCTTATGGCTAGCAAAAAATTATGGGACCTTTTGTTTTGGAAATGCTTAGGTCCTCCTTTTGGAGAACCCTATGTTATACAAACCAGCTGCCTTACCAATGGTAGACTATCACAGTTGCTCTGCCAATAGTAGGCTAGCCCAGCTTCATGATATTCGCAGACTAGCCCAGCTACCATGATATCCATAGACTAGATTAGCTGCCATGTCAATTGTGACCTATCCCAGCTGATAAACCAGTAGTAGACTTACCCAACTGCCATGCTTATGGTAGACTAGCCAAGATGCCATGCCAGTGTAAGACTAGCTCAGATGCCATGTCAATAGTAGACTGTCACGTTCCCACCCTGTCTCCCTGCCCTCTGTATTCCTTATGTCTGTGTTTCCCTGTGCTGCTTTCCCTGACATGCAGCTCAGGGGTTAAGTTCTTTGCTCGTTGAGCTTCTGCTGGTGATATGGGCTGATTACTCCCCTATTTAAAGCCATGGGCCCATATCACCATGCTCTTGCATCCTGGTTCACTTCAGCTACAGATTTGTTCCTGAGAGCTCCCTGTTATTCTATCCTAATGCTTTCTCAGTGTTTCCCCCTTGTCTGAGTTCTAGGTTTCTGATTGACTTCCTGGTATTGACCCTCTGGCCTGGCTGACGGATTTTCTCTGGTGCTATATCCCCGCTTTGGCTCAAGGTATATGTTTTGGTTTTGACCCTTGGCTTATTTATTTATTAACGACTCTTCTGGACATCCCTAGCTGTCCTGTGCATATTGTATTATATGTTGTGTATCCCTGTAGACCACGGCTTTTGTATATTGAAGTCCTTCCCTGCAAGTTGTTGAGTATACTCCTTCAGGTGTCTGTGTTTTCCCCAGGACTCTGCACGGCTACAAAGGTAACCTTTTTCTATTAGTGCAGATTCGGCCACTCTAAGGACCGATCTATCAGTGTAGGGCTCCTTCGGTATAGCCGTGCAGAGGTCCCCAGTGTCTCCTGTGGTTTATTCACATATCCCAGATCATTGTGTCACGCATCTCTGCATATAGCGGCTTTTCCTCATACCTGGGCCCTACTTGGCGCATGCCGGGTACCGCCATAGTGGCTGAACGTGACATAGACTATCCCAGTTGATATTCCAATGGTAGCCTATCCCAGCTGATATACCATTGGTAGCCTATCCCAGCTGATATACCATTGGTAGCCTATCCCAGCTGATATACCAATGGTAGACTATCCCAGCTGATATACCAATGGTGGACTATCACAGCTGATATACCAATGGTAGACTATCACAGCTGCTGTGTGAATGATAGACTATCCAAGCTGCCATGCCATAGGAAAACCAGTTCAGCTTATATATCAATGGAACACTAGCCCAGCTACAATGTCAGTGATTAACTATCCCATCTAATGTTGACATACCGACAGTAGACTAACCCAACTGCCATGTTAATAGCAAACTAACCAGTCAGCCATAATAATCATAGACTAGCCCACCTGCCATGCCAATGGTCTCTAGCTAAGCTAAGCCAATTGTAGACCAACCCAGTTGACATTCCAGTGGAAGACATGTCCTGCTACAACGAAAGTGGTAGACAGACTGGTCAAGTCACTTGCCAGTGGTAGGTTCAGTCATCTGCACACATCATCACATGCTACTGTTAACCCTCTGGAAAAATTTGTGAATATGGATAAAACTCAGTTTTTCAAGCCTTCGAGATGTAAATTGCAGTTTTATCTGTTAGACTACAGACAGGACCAGTGTGTGCAAACATTTCACTCCAGGAAAATGTGTTTAATGATGATATAGGGCACGAGCGACACACCTAAAGTTTCACATTCGCTATATAAATTTCATGCTGATAATGTTGAGCAGAGGGCAGGAAAGGGCAGTCGTAAAAAAAATACCCAGGGAAATGCAGAGATATGAAAGTCCCAATATAAGGGTTTCTTTTTGGCAGATGAATTACTTGTGACCTGAATTTTAGCAATTTATCTCCAAACTGAGAAATGTTCCCAGGCAGGTAGACCCTGGCCGCGCGCACCGAATGTGTATATTATTTAGACTTCTGCTTATTCATGACTCTTACCCTGTTCCTTGTGGGGCATATAATCGAATTCTGACATTAAAATATCCTAATAAATAATCTGATCCTCAGGAAAAAGTCAGCCGTGGCAGCTATTACCTTGCACTTTCATCTTCCGCTGATTGCATCGTATTTATTTAGGATCGGCTCGGCCCGTCGTACATTTTACACCTAATTCAGTTAGAATTAACATGCTGATACTTTGTACCATATGATAAGAAAAGATAAACACTTGCAGGTTTTGACTTGTTCTCCAGCCTCTGTTCATGTCTTAATGGCAATATTTGATATTTTTATAGCGTCAAAGAGCTATAATCCAAATGTTGTTTGTAGAAACTCCGTGAACTCAGCAGCTCAAATAATAATTAATAAAGTTAAACAAAGGACACAGAGAAGGTGCAGTTAATGCAGACAAACAGGGTAATTCAAAGAGAATCGAAAAGTCACCGCACGGTGACTTTTCGTTCTCTTCAATTCGGTACAATTTGGCGATCCCATTTCAGCGCCCCTGCGGTGTATTCAGCAAGCACCACTGGACCGTTGTAGTGCAGGGGAAAGCCGCCGCAAACCCGCCGAACACTCACCGCAAAACCCGGCGAACCTTAACCCCCCCCATAAATCCGATACACACCTCTCATCCAGCAGCCAGAACGCCGGCCTGATCTGCAGCTTCTTGGAGCAGAGTGCGACTGGGGACAAACCGTCCCCTGTGTCCCTCCGCGATCACTCGGCGGCACTAAGCGATCCTGCGAGGTCGCGTAGGTCTCCCGGCCCAGCTGCGGAACTCTCCATCGAGTCCTTTGGACTCCAGGAGGTGATACTTGCGGTGGTGCGTAAGCACAGCAGAATTTTCAAGCCGGATACGTAAAAACAAATCAGGGAATATCTAAAAGGAGTATAAGCAAAGTATCCCCGTGGGTAGCGCATGGTTCCGGGGCGAGGCGCTGAAGTAGCGCCTGCCCCGAAATCTCACGCTAAAATAGGGACACCACTGGGAAACCTGCAGGCGCAGGATTTCCTGTTGGCGTAAACATTTTAGCACGAAGATTGTAATCTGGCCCATGGTTTGTTTGACCTTTACACTACCAAGTGCTTCCTGTTGAAAACAATATTATTATGACGTTTATTTGAAACAATAGATAACAATTAAAAACAGGATTCCATGGCAATGCAGTCCCTCCCTCTTGTTTCTAATTCTCTCACCCATCTAGATGGTAAATTCCCACGGGAATAGGGCCCTCATGTTCTCCTGTATCTGCAGGCAGGAATACTGACCTGCCTCCTGTATGTATTGTAGAATTGTCTTGTCTTTACCCATTGCACCTTGTACAGCGCTGCGGAATGTGTTAGCGCTTAATAATAATTTTGCTGAAATAGTTCAAACATGTAATGTATATTTGCTTGGTTTTAATTTTTTGTGTATTTGTTTATCCTTTACAGAAATATTGCTGGGATGAAAGGTTCTAAACTCTAGATAACGTCCCTTATCTGGCACAATGTCACACGGGGTCTGTATTATCAGCATACAGGCAGAAATGGCCTTTGTGTCCAGTAAATGTGCTGCAGACAGATAATAAAATGGTGAGATCTCCTGCTTATGGGGGGTTGTAGTGATCAGAATGAGATGATTAGCAATGCAATATCTGTATGTGCTGCATAATGCCTGTGTATGGCAATTACAGGAACACCTTGTATCTGTATGTGCTGCATAATGCCTGTTTATGGCAATTACAGCAACACCTTGTATCTGTATGTGCTGCATAATGCCTGTGTATGGCAATTACAGCAACACCTTGTATCTGTATGTGCTGCATAATGCCTATGTATGGCAATTACAGCGACACCTTGTATCTGTATGCGCTGCATAATGCCTGTGTATGGCAATTACAGCAACACCTTGTATCTGTATGTGCTGCATAATGCCTGTGTATGGCAATTACAGGAACACCTTGTATCTGTATGTGCTGCATAATGCCTGTGTATGGCAATTACAGCAACACCTTGTATCTGTATGTGCTGCATAATGCCTGTGTATGGCAATTACAGCAACACCTTGTATCTGTATGTGCTGCATAATGCCTGTGTATGGCAATTACAGCAACACCTTGTATCTGTATGTGCTGCATAATGCCTGTGTATGGCAATTACAGCAACACCTTGTATCTGTATGTGCTGCATAATGCCTGCGTATGGCAATTACAGCAACACCTTGTATCTGTATGTGCTGCATAATGCCTGCGTATGGCAATTACAGCAACACCTTGTATCTGTATGTGCTGCATAATGCCTGTGTATGGCAATTACAGCAACACCTTGTATCTGTATGTGCTGCATAATGCCTGTGTATGGCAATTACAGCAACACCTTGTATCTGTATGCGCTGCATAATGCCTGTGTATGGCAATTACAGCAACACCTTGTATCTGTATGTGCTGCATAATGCCTGTGTATGGCAATTACAGCAACACCTTGTATCTGTATGTGCTGCATAATGCCTGCGTATGGCAATTACAGCAACACCTTGTATCTGTATGTGCTGCATAATGCCTGTGTATGGCAATTACAGCAACACCTTGTATCTGTACCGTACAGGGATTTTCACTCACTACTATAACCCCCTGAATCATATCCCTGTACAGCAGTGAGTATATTTTCTTATCTGTCCTACATAGCCAGTAAATATAGATTGATGGGAGAGGTATGACAGTAGAAGGATATATTGGGAGATGTCCAGTTTTTTTAATTTTTGAGCCAGATAGGTCGAAAATCAGGGAATATCTAAAAGGAGTATGTAAGTGTGCAGTGCTGTGGAAACCCGACAACTGTGCATCTCATTGAGTGTCAGGTGGGCTTAAGTAGGGAGCTCTGCCTCTATCACACCACCAGCATGGCACCTGGTTCGTACGTCTACATCCATAGGTGTTGAAGGCATGTAGTCAGTCCCAGGTCCTACCTCCCCATAACACTGATTGAGGCCATGCCCTCACCGAGTTGACTCGCGGCTGCAGCCCCTTCCAAATCCTTCCAAATCCTAAGCCGGAGGATACACAACGAAACGATATTGGCGCTTCCCGAGCGCCGGGTGAAAGAGAAAGTGCTGCTAACCAATAAGAGCGAGAGCTTCCCTTCTAAAAAGAGGCCTTGTGCTAGGATTAACTTGGCGAAAACGCTGGAAAAACCCGAGCACACGCAGCGCAGCCGCCGGAAAAAGCCGAAACCGCGGACGAATGCAGTGAATAAATTAGAAAAACAGTTTGCTTGAATGTTTGAAAAGTGAAACGCTGTTTGCAAAGAAACTACTGAGCGAAAATGTCTGAAATTTACATATAAAATCCAATGAATGATAATAAAAAGGGCTGTTACAGAAAAAATACGGTAAATAAAGTTAAAACAAAGAAATAGGAATATTTTTTTTAAAAAAAGTTCAGAAAAATGCTTAAAATATCCTAAAGAATCTATAAATAAAGCGACTCTTTACTGCAGAATATTATAATGAACGGTTTATTAGATATTGAATTAAAACAGGAATATTTTTAACATTGAAGCCTATGGGATCGCCTGAATAAACCTGCCGAATTAAACCACCAAATGACAGGGCATTTCGGGAACCTTTCACTGCTGGTTTTTGCTCTCTGAATAGCCGAAGCATTGATTCTCTATGGGGATTTCACTGCCCTCGAACAGGCACCGAACAGGCACCGTATGTGCAGGCAATTCGCCAGGATTTGGCTAAATGCCAGCTCTCTGGATAGCCGAATGACCAAGAAAGGAAACCGAACGCTGATTTTCAGCGTTCGGTTACCTTTCTCCAGCCATTCGGATCTCTTTGAATAACCCTGATAGTGACTATATACAGAATGCGCCTGTAAACATGTAACATAGTGACTATATACAGAATGCACCTGTAAACCTGTAACACAGTGACTATATACAGAATGCACCTGTAAACATGTAACATAGTGACTATATACAGAATGTGCCTGTAAACATGTAACACAGTGACTATATACAGAATGCGCCTGTAAACATATAACAGTGACATATACAGAATGCACCTGTAAACATGTAACACAGTGACTATATACAGAATGCACCTGTAAACATGTAACACAGTGACTATATACAGAATGCGCCTGTAAACATGTAACATGCAATGGCCATTGAAACAAACAAAAACTTCAGTTTTGTTGTACATGGAACACATAGAAACGAGCGCAGATGACACCTTTTTTCCTTGTTATGTTTTATACATTAACTGGGCTGTTACTCCTGGCAGTTGCTGCCGCTCCGGTGAGTATGGGCGCAACGCCATTTTTTCTGTATTTATGTATATCATGCTTGTAACACCAGTCCGTCGTTCTGCAGCTGTTCCTCTTTCCATGTTTTTGTTTTTAATCCCAAATGGGAAGTGTTTGGTGCGTGTATAAATAAAACCCACGATCTCTGCCTCTCCTTGGCTGAAAAGCAGCTGGAGGGGCTCGGAGCTGCTCAGTAGAGCGGCCTTTTGGTTACAATTGTTAGGTTCTCACTCTGTAAAGAGGTGCCGTGAAGTGGCGAGTGGGCTTACGTTGCAATGGCCATTGAAACAAACAAAAACCTCAGTTTTGTTGTACATGGAACACATAGAAACGAGCGCAGATGACACTCTTTTTCCTTGTTATGTTTTATACATTAACTGGACTGTTACTCCTGGCAGTTGCTGCCGCTCCGGTGAGTATGGGCGCGACGCCATTTTTTCTGTATATACAGAATGTGCCTGTAAACATGTAACATAGTGACTATATACAGAATGCACCTGTAAACATGTAACGGACAGGGTTATTCAGAAAGAGCCAATCTGGCCCCGAAATTACACCGAACAGTGAATTTCCCCGTACGGTGACATTTCAGGGCCATTTGGCTATTCAGAGAGCAGGCAGTTTTTTTCCCCGTTTTTATTTAAAATAGCGTTTTTTCTTTTCTATGCACCAGACCTTTTTATTATCATTCACAGGATTTATATGTAAATTCCAGGCATTTTCGTTCAGTAGTTTTTTTTGCAAACAGCGTTTCAATTTTCACACTTTCAATCGTTTTTTTTTTTATACCCCGTTCGTCGTCTTGTCGGCTTTTTCCGGCGGCTGGTCGGCGCTGTGTGCGGTGGATCGTCGGCGTTTTCCAGTCGCGTTCGGCATTTTTTTGTGGCCATTCGAGTGATCTGGTACTTTGGATCGTTTCGGATGCGTTTTCTGGCTGATTTTTGTCTTTTTTTCGGTGGATATTCGCGAATATGTGAATGGTGAATTCACCGCAGGATCGGGAAATTTGATTCCCCGAAGTGCAGGGAACGAGAGAGCACTGAAATGTCGGCGACATTGGCGACAAAAGACGTGCTCTCTTAACCCTTTCACTGCTGAGGACGTGTGGGGAACGTCCTCATTGACTAAGGAAAGAGATCGGGGTTCAAAGGAACCCCCCCTATCTCCCGACTGTTGGCAGCGAGCAGGGTCATGTTTGGTATCATTAGAAAGGTCAGAGCATGGCCTTTCCAAAGCTACCAAACAAGAACATGTTTAAAGTAAAGAGAAAATTAAAATAAGAAAAAAGTGTTTTATGAAGATGTGAAATGGCTCAGCAGTGAAGGGGTTAATAACCCCTATTGCGAATATATTTCTTGCAGATTTATTTTCTGGGTTAATCTGTATATTTTTGTGTTATTTTTAATATCTTGCATTTTATTACTTTGTATTTATGTAACAATACAATGCTCCTGAACCCAGGACATACTGAAAAGGAGAGAAATCTCAATGCGTCCTTCCTGCTACAATACTTGATAAATAAATAAATCTTTATCACAATCTATGGGAAACAAAAGAACAAACCGCTTATTCTCCGTCTTTAAAAAAAAAGAAAGAAGAAATAAACAAACAGCCTATCCTTCCGAGGATGGGAAATGTGCGCTGTCCCTTTAAGCAGATGGGAAGAATCCTCGTTTCCCATTTTTATTGTAACACTTACTGGTATTCTTGCATGCAGTTTTGTAATTTATTCTGAACATTCCACTTAAACCTTTTTTCAATAGCGTGATTTTATTAGAGTCAGCTCACTGGACTTTCCCAAAAAGGTATTTAAGATCAAATAAAACCAGTGCTTGGAAAAATATCATTACAATATGAAAGCACTTACAAAAACATTAGTACTGCAAAGTTTTATTTCAAATGCCTGAGCTTCCTATAAGTAGGTTATTGCATTCCCCGGCATCTCAGACATTTATTAAATGAAACAGTTTTTTTATATTTTTTTTCCTCGCAGCTTGGTGAATCGCAGCATTAATGCAAATGAGTTTTTTTCCCGTTAACATATACTCTGCGCTTATCTGTCATCTATAACCCCTGCCCTGCCCCCCAAAGGCAGTAACCTGTAGCCCCTGTGATTCTACACCCCCCTCTCTTTTTGGATCATAGGAAATCAACAGGGTTATTCATAAAGAGCCGAACTGGTTTCGAAATTGCACCGAAGAGTGCAATGTTGCAATGTTGTGCAATGTTGTGCAATGTTGTGGCCATTTGGCTTTTCAAAACCTGGCAATTTTCCCAAATATCGGCGATTTGCCAGCGAAATATTCTGGGGGTTATTCATAGACAGGTGAAAAGTCTCCGAAATATAACCGAACGCTGAATTTCATCGAACGGTGACATTTCGGGGGCCATTCGGCTATTCAGAGAGCAGGCAATTCGTCAAATGTTGGCGAATTGCCTGCACATACGGTGGCTGTTCGGTGCCTGTTCGAGGGCAGTGAAATCCCCATAGAGAAGCAATGCTTCGGCTATTCAGAGAACACAAAACAGCTGAGAAAAAGTTGCCGAAATTCCTTGCCGTTCGGTGGTTTAATTCGGCAGGTTTATTCAGGCGAATCCCATAGGCTTCAATGTTAAAATTATTCCCGTTTTAATCCAATATCTAATAAACCGTTTATTAATATATTCTGCCGAAAAAGTCTCTTTATTTTTAGATTTTTTTAGGATCTTTTAGGCTGATTTTATCTTCTAAAAATCCCGCTTTTTTCGATAGAATTTTATCCTGTGCCCCCCGTCCCCTCCCCCCATTTCAAAGGCCTCTGATGCCTAACACTTACCTGAACTCATTTCCTCTTCACACAGGGAAACACACAGCCAGGATCCATTCAGACACTCAGCAGTCCCCCCCACCCCGGACCGGCCTCTATTTTCAGGCATCCTTTCCAGCTGTCTACACTTCTTTCTCTAATTACTTTAACTAATCCCAGGCTTCTAATTCCCAGGCAACCATCAATTACTCTCACCTTGCAGTCCTCTCCTCCTGTTTCCAACCCCAACCCTCCCAGATTGTGAGTTCCTACGGGAATAGGGCCCTCATCTCCTCCTGTACTGTTTGTCAAATGTTGTTCAATGTATTGTAACCCGTCTATACTGTGCCTATTGTACAGCGCTGCGGAATATGCTGGCGCTTTATAAATAAAGAATAATAATAATAATAATAATTTTTAGGGATTCTTTTGTCAACATTTTTTTTCCGTTTTTTTTTTCATTTTTCTGTAACAGCCCTTTTTATTATCATTCATTGGATTTTATATGCAAATTCCAGACATTTTCGTTCAGTAGTTTTTTTGCAAACAGCGTTTCACTTTTCAAACTTTCAAGAGTACTGTTTTTTTTTCCCACCTCCTTCGTCTGCGTGTCGGGTTTTTCCGGCGACTGCTCTGCGCTGTGATCGGCGGCTAGTCAGGTTTCTCTGGCAGCTGCTCTGCGCTGTGATTGGCGGCTAGTCGGGTTTCTCCGGCGTGTTCGTGGGGGTTAATCCAGCTGTTTCTGCGGGTTTCGGTGAGTGTTCGGTGAGTGTTCGGTGGGTTTGCGGCGAGTGTTCAGCGGGTTTGCGGCAGGTTTTCCCTGCACTACGGGGGCCCTGCGGTGCTTGCTGAATACACCGCAGGGTCGGCGTAATAGGATCGCCGAATCGCCCCGAAGTGCAGGGAACGAAAAGTCACCGAAGGTATGGTGACTTTTCGATTCTCTTTGAATAACCCTGTATGTCTGTTCGACAGTGAAATCCCTATAGAGAAGCAATGGTTAATCTATCAGCCATCACTGGGACCTGTTGATCTCCTCATTGGCCTATACTGCCAAACCGTTGGCTTGTAAGAGCCAGGTGGGGGCCCTCTTGTTCACCTCACTCAGCTGTGGCCAATGTGGCTGTTTCTTTTGCCTACATAGCCCAATGGCCAAACCAGAATGGCGGCACCATATCGCTCTTTTAACCAGGGATCTCTAACCAACTATAAGGGTTATTCAAAGAGCGCCGAACTTGCCACCCAATTGTTTCAGCAAAAAACGTGGGTTTTTTTTATTCTGGCTTTTTTAGGCGAAATTTTTCATTCCCATTTTTTACTGGCGTTTTTTTTTAAATTTTGGTTAGACCATTTTTTATAGGACCTTTTATATTATTTCCATGCCTTTTTATTCTTTTGAGAACCTTTTAAAAAAATTGCAGTTACTTGCAGGGTCGGCAAACTGAAATCGCTGAATCGCACCGAAGTGGGCCGAACGAAAGAGCACCGAAATTTCGGTGCACTTTGAATATCCCTCTATGACACCCTATAGCAGGGCTGTCAAAATCCGGCCCGCCAGAACTTTCTGAACCGCAACTCCCATGATTCCCTGGTCATGTATTACATTCAGAGCATTCTGGGAATTGTGGTTCGTCAACAACTGGAGGGGGGCAGAGTTTGACAGCCCTGGATTAAATGCTATTTGAAGTCGGATTTTATTGCAGAACCCAGTCAATTTATATGTCATTTTTTGCAGCAGTCTCAGCAGATTGAAAACATGTCATGTGAGAAAGCAACATCAAAAAACATAACAAGTATAATTTATTATATAGCCCTATAGACTCCCAGGGACCCCAGGGCAACCAACCACTTATAATGGCATGACGAGGGGTAATCCAATAATTCAGACATGAGTATAGGAGGCCACCATTCCAATATGGATGCACTGTGCATTCTGTTATGATGTAGCCCCCCCCCCTGAATTTTTAAGGCGCTACAAACTGATGGACATCGCGCTGTTTTTCCTCTTGGTTTTATTCAACTTTCGTGAAGACCCGGAGGACAGAGGTAAAACAAAAATTAACCAATTCCCTATGTATAGAAATAAAACATTACTTTATTCTGGAAAAAATAGAAAAATAATAATAAGAAAAAAATAAAGATATTTACAATTATTATTGTTTTTATTTTTATTATTAAACAAGCTAATTTTATTATTGAATTAAAATCGAATAATTCCCTACTGTATAGAAATAAAACATTACCTTATTCTGGAAAAAATAGAAAAATAATAATAAGAAAAAAATAAAGATATTTACAATTATTATTGTTTTTATTTTTATTATTAAACAAGCTAATTTTATTATTGAATTAAAATCGAATAATTCCCTACTGTATAGAAATAAAACATTACCTTATTCTGGAAAAAATAGAAAAATAATAATAAGAAAAATAAAGATATTTACAATTATTATTATTTTTATAATTATTATTATCAAACAAGCTACTTTTATTATTGAATTAAAACCGAATAATTCCCTATTGTATAGAAAGTAAACATTACCTTATTCTGGAAAAAATAGAAAAATAATAATAAGAATAATAAGAAAAAAATAAAGATATTTACAATTATTACTGTTTTTATTATTAAACAAGCTACTTTTATTATTGAATTAAAACCCGAATAATTCTGTATTGTATAGAAATAAAGCATTACCTTATTCAGGAAAAAAATATGAAAATAATAAGAAAAATTACAATTATTATTGTTTTTATTATTATTATTATTAAACAAGCTACTTTTATTATTGACTTAAAACTGAATAATTCCCTATTGTATAGAAATTAAACATTACCTTATTCTGGAAAAAATAGAAAAATAATAATAAGAAGAAGAAGAAGAAAAATAAAGATAGTTACAATTATTATTGTTTTTATTTTTATTATTAAACCAGCTGCTTTTATTATTGAATTAAAACTGAATAATCTGACATGCAATGGCTTTTCTGTAGTTTTTCAGGGCACACAGAGAGCAGTGAACCTTTTGCGCTACCCACACCGTTGACCAGCAGGGGGCACTCTCCTAGTCATACCTTTAGATAGCTAGGATCCTGGTTTAAAGGGCCCATTTTTATCATTTACATAGTAATGGAAACATTGTATTTCCTCACAGGGTAAAAGAAAACACTGTCACCCATAGTATCAAAGTGCTTACCCTGCCACGTGTTCCTTTCTTAAGTTGTAACAAAGATTGTAAAAAAATAAAGAACGATTTATTGCAGTAGATGCAAACCTGCTTTATGTCCGATCACATGTGGATAAAGACATGACATAAAAAACAAAACATATTAACCGACAAGACGGTATTTTATGTTACTAGCACAGATTTCCCGATACTTCTAAGTCACGCTGGGTTTTAAATGCATTTTTAACCCTTTGCTTTGCCCGCGTCAACACCTCCGAGGGTTAAATGATCAAAAATAAAAAACCGAGAATGATTTTTCTAAGCGCGAGATCTTTCTAAAAAAATAAAAAATAAATAAAAATAAAATAAGAATGTAAAGTCTTTATTGCTCCTTCTAAAGAAGCCTCGACGCGCCGTGATAAATTCTCGTATTTTGACTGTTAATATGTTTGAATGAAAATTATTTATACATTTTGGTTTGCTTGAACGGCTTTCATTTGATTGCCGCCCGTGGAAACGCAAGCAGAGTAGCAGGAAATTTACATGTCACGGCGTGATGTATACCCAGCGCGCGAGA
This sequence comes from Leptobrachium leishanense, assembly GCA_009667805.1. Taxonomy (NCBI): domain Eukaryota; kingdom Metazoa; phylum Chordata; class Amphibia; order Anura; family Megophryidae; genus Leptobrachium; species Leptobrachium leishanense. The sequence goes on from CM019070.1 coordinate 20,453,361, forward strand.
TGATAGTCTTCGAGATGAACGCCAAGTAATATCATTTGCATCAAACTGTGACAAGCGCAATCCCTGACAAGGCCTTTTAGTTTTGAGACTATCATCATTATCATTGTACAGGAATGTAATCTCGTGACAGCGAGGGGGGGGAGGTGTATAAAAAAAAATTGATTTTTTTTTCTTCTCTCCCTCTTTAAAATGCGTTTAAAGGCGGGCGGCGCTGGAAGCGGTTTTTATTTTTTTATTTTTAAATAAATTGTTCTATTCACAACTGCGGAAGAAGAAGGCGCAGAAGTCGCTTTAAAACATGCACGTACGTTAAGATCCATGACTCCCATCAACCTGCTTAGTCACGGTTACGCTGAGATGGACCAGAGACGATGTCACCGCCATATGTGATCGGAAAATAAAGATGTGAAAATGAAGGGGTTTTAGTGGATGGTGGGAGTCGATGATGGAGAGTGTGCATCCTGCTGCAAATCCGACAAATAACTATGGAGATAAACCAGGATCTTAAGGGGTGATCACCTACAACAGTGGTTCCCAACCGCGGTCCTCAGGTCCCCCTAACAGGACAGGTTTTTAGGATCACCTTGGGGAAATGCAGACTGAATCCTGCAATCACTGAGCAGCAAATACTATCACCTGCGCCGTGTTCAGATATCCTGCAAACCTGGCCTGTTAGGGGGACCTGAGGACCTTGGTTGTGAACCACTGACCTACAATTTCCCTAAAATGTAATATATATATATATATATATATATATATATATATATAATATATATATATATATATATATATAAATAAATATAAATCACGAGTATAGCAGTACGTAGTGATACCTTTTTTATTGGACTAACGCTACATTTAAAAGACAAGCTTTCGAAAGTATTCCTCTCTTCCTCAGGTCTGGAAACTTACTGATCAGTTCCTAGAATTGAACATTAGGACATTAAGGGTCACATTGGTGAGGGGATTACATGTCGTAAAAAGTGAGAGTCAAATAGTATGTTCAAAATGGGGAAATAAACGCATGAGGGATCTTGGGCCCATAATAAAACAACAGAGATAAGATCATACAACTTAGAATGAAAAAAGGAAACAAAAAAAAAAGGAAAAAGAAAAAAGAAAAAAACACCAAACAGTGAAGGCTGAAAGAGACATAGAAAAAAAAAAAAAGGAACCCAAGAAGAAACAAAACATCTGCCAGAATTTAGAATGTTATGTGACGTTATGATAATGGGTTAAAAACCCAGAATCGACATTGAGTCCAGCATTTATAGTGTTAAAATATGTGATCATTTTCATTTCATATATATATCACTATGGATGTACACAGGGTCTTGAATAAAACAGCAAATTTTTATTTGAGCTACTTTAAAAATGACCAATGATTCGGCTCGCACAGAGCCTTTTCCAGGGTGATGAACCTTGATAAAGGCTCGGTGGGAGCCGAAACGTCGGTCGTTTATGAATATAGATCAAATTAAGATTTGAGGGGTTATTCAAAGAGGACCAAATTGGCCAAGGAATCGCACCGAGTGGTTCCCTGTATTTTTTAGGCATTTTCCGGGATTTTTGGGGAAAAATTCCCAAAATTCCTATTTTTATTTCTTTTACACAGCGTTTTTTTTATTCTGTAACAGACCTTTTTTTATTATTCATAGGACCTTATATATTATTTACATGCGTTTTCATGCACTATTTGTTTTTAAATGTGTTTTAAAAGTTGCCTTCTCTCTTTTTTTTCCTCTTTACCCATTTGGTGGATTGTTGGCTTTTTCCGGCGGCTGGTCGGCGGTCTGTCCAGCGGGATGAGGATCGGTTCGACGGATCATCTGCTTTTTTCGGTGGGTTTGCGGCTGTGTTCAGTGGTTTTCCATATCAATCCGGCAGTTTAGTGGTGGTTTTTCCGATCAATTTGGTGGTTTGGCGGTGGTTTTCGGATGCGTTCCACGGGTCAATGCGCTGTACTTTGGGGACCCTTCGGTGAATGCTGAATTCACAGCAGGGTTGGCGAATTTAGCTTGCCAATGTGCGGCAAACGAGAGTGCACCAACATGACGGTAACATTTCGGTGCTCTCTGAATAACCCCTTTGTTGTTTTATTTAAGAACCCGAACGCATCCACAGTGTTATCTGGATAATTTTTTGGGATGCCAGCACCATGGCTTTAACCCCTTCAAAACACCAAAGGATTGAGTGCATGTTACAAAGGCCTCTAGGGGCTGAAACGTTGGTTTTTATGTTTTAATGAGTTATTAAAGTATTTGTTATTTTTTTAACAAGTCCCAGAGTTCATCCAATGAGAAATTTGATAGAGACCACTCCAGTCAATATATATATACAGTGGCAAGAAAAAGTATGTGAACCCTTTGGGATTATGTGGAGTTTTGCATGAATTGGTCATAAAATGTGCTCTGATCTTCATCTAAGTCACAACAATTTGAAAAACACAGTCTGCTTAAAATAATACAACACAAACATTATATGTTTTCATGTTTTTATTGAACATAACATGTAAACATTCACAGTGCAGGGTGGTAAAAGTATGTGAACCCCTAGCCTAATGACTTCTCCAAGAGCTAATTGGAGCCAGGAGTGAGCCAACCTTGAGTCCAATCAGTGGGATATTATTGGATGTGTTGCTGAAAGCTGTCCTGCCCTTTAAAAATACACACCAGTTTTGGGTTTACTGGTTTCAAGAAGCACTGCCTGATGTGAACCATGCCTCACAGAAAACGGCTCTCAGAAGACCTACGATCAAGAATTGTTGACTTGCATGAAGCTGGAAAGGGTTACAAAAGTATCTCCATAAGCCTTGATGTTCATGTGTCCACGGTAAGGCAGACTGTCTACAAATAGAGAAAGTTCAGCACTGTTGCTACTCTCCCTAGGCGTGGTCATCCTGTAAAGATGACTGCAAGAGCACAGCGCAGAATGCTTAATGAGGTAAAGAAGAATCCTAGAGTGTCAGCTAAAGACTTACAGAAATCTCTGGCACATGCTAACATTTTTGTTGACACATCTAGAATAAGGAAAACATTAAACAAGAATGGAGTACATGGGAGGACACCACGGAGGAAGCCATTTCTGTCCGAAAAGAATATTGCCGCACGTTTGAAGTTTGCAAAAGAGCACCTGGATGTTCCACAGCACTACTGGTATAATATTCTGTGGACAGATGAAACCAAAATTGAGTTGTTTGGAAAGAACACACAACACTATGTTTGGAGAAAAAAAGGCACAGCACACTAACATCAAAACCTCATCCCCACTAAAAAAAAACATTTTAAATTTGAAATTTTGAAGACTCTCATGAAAGTAGAACATTCAAAATTTAAATGATTACATATTTTAACACTATAAAGGAGGGACCAAAATGTAAGGGGGGGGGTGGCGAGGCCAAATAATGAAATTAAAGTAAAACAAGTAAAATAAAAAAAAAAAAGCCCTGTTCCCTAATTCCTAATATATTATTTGGAAATAGCAAAGTGCTAATTGTACTTATAGTCATATAATTTGCAAAAATTATGTAAACATTGGGTATTTCTAAACTCAGAACAAAATTTAGAAACTATGTAGCCGGGGTATTTTTTGCGGTTGTAGATGCGTAATCGATTTTTTGGGGGGGTCAAAGTTCGAAAAAGGTTTATTTTCCCATTTCTTTTCATCATATTTCATACATTTTTTTATAGTAACTTATACAACATGATGAAAATAATGTTATCTTTTAGAAAGGCCATTTAATGGTGAGAAAAACGGTATATAATATGTGTGGGTACAGTAAAGGAGTAAGAGGAAAACTAGAGTTGGACACAAACACAGCGCAGAAATGTAAAAACAACAGTTGGTACTTTCAGACAGATAATGGCAAAACAGTCTGGTCACTGAGAGGTTAAAAATGCTATACTCTAGTGATTTTGGCATCTGGACTAACACGTCTTATCCAACCTTCACATACATATATATATATATATATATATATATATATAAAATAATCTGTTATCATTAAATATAAAATTTTGAACTTAACACAATATGTTAAAACAAGCATTTTCCTCGTTTGCAAACTTATTAATTACTTTCCTTCTTTTTTGGAGCTATTCCTCTTTAAAGGAAGAGTCCGTGGACTTCCCTCTCCGGAGCTGAACGCATGCGGTTTACTTACCAGCTAAACCCCTTGAAGGTGCACAGTAGGGATGGGCTGCCGGTTCGATGCGATCATGAGTTTGCATTGAACATTGGCCGTTCGACCGTTCGCCGAACGGCGAACATTTCCGCGTGTTCGCCCACAATGCACCACAATGGACCACAATGCACTGTACCCTGGCCTGAAGCTTGTAATTGGCTACAGCCTTGCACCTGACCACAGGTCAGGTGCAAGACAGGTGCAGGACTATGCCAATCAGGGCTCAGAGTCCTGTTTGGGCAAATTTTGCCCAATCATGGGCTCACAGAGTTAAGTCCATCAGCACACTATATAAGGCTTCCCTGCAGCCCTAGCGTTTGTGTGTTGCAGGAGTGAATCAGAGAGGAGATTGTTGGATTTGCAGGGACAAGCTGGCAGTGGCAAATAGCAGGGAACTGGCAGCCTGGCTGTGAAATATCATACCACAGTTGAATCAGAGTTAATCTGTATCTTTATCTATTCAGAGTTGAATCTGGGTCTTGCCAGCTATCAGGGTGTATCACTGAGTTATAGCAGAGTTCTAGAAAATCTGTATTTCTTTAATCTAATTCTAGATACCATAGAATACCAGAGTTGAATCAGAGTTCATCTGTATCTTTAATCTGTATCTTTATCTATTCAGAGTTGAATCTGGTTGTTGCCAGCTATCAGGGTGTTGCAGCCTGCAGGAGAGGAAGTGAATCAGAGAGAGAGTAGAGGACATTGGCAGCCTTGCAGGGAAAATATCAGTGAAATCGCTGACTTATAGCAGAGTTCTGCATATCTCCAATCTATATACCAGAGTTGAGATCCACGAAACAAGGGTAAAGTTGCAGAGCTCATCCTGCCCGCACAGAGGGAGGACAGGATAAAACAACTTGAGGACGCTCTAAAGCGACACTTGTGTAACACCTTTCCTGGCACTGGTAGGTTACCAAGTGATGACACAGGTGCTTCTGAGGCTGCGGTTGATCAGAGGAAGAGCGGTGAAGAAGGCCGCTTGACTGATGCCTTTTGCAATTTTTTTAGTCCACGACGCCCAGGGACGTCAAATGTAGGCACTCATTGCCAGCGTCTTCACCGTATGGTGCAGGACTACCTAGGGGCAAGGGCAGACCTGGATACCTTTCCAGCAGATGATCCACTGGCTTACTGGGTGTTGAGATTGGATCACTGGCCAGAACTTAGCCAATATGCTATGGAGCTACTAGGTTGCCCTTCATCCAGTGTGCTTTCTGAAAGAACGTTCATTGCCGCTGGAGGTTTTGTCACAGACAAAAGAGTACGTCTGTCCACTGACTCTGTAGACCGGCTGACATTTATAAAAATGAATCAGTCTTGGATCAGCAGCTATCAATCCCCTGATGCTGACGTAATGGAATAGATCGGGGATGTCTTCTGCATTCACAAAACCTCCACCACTGCACTCTTCCACAATACCTCAGAGGGGTTACGGATGGTGTGAAGGCACTGTTGCCGACACTAAAGGCCCAATTTTAAAGCACCTATTGTTACTTTCATCCAAAGTCTGCATAATTTAGCCCAATAATCACTAAACTTGTTCTGCGTGTCCAAAAACGTCTCCTCTTTTCATACAAGCTGCCACCCCAAGCAGTTGCTTATGAATAGATTAAAGGAAAACCATTTACCGTCATTTGAAATGTTATCTTTTTCTTTTTAAATGTTTCTATACATCCTACAAATCCGCCACTTAGACACGATATTTGAAGGAATTTTTCGTTTTTATCCTTAACCTTTATTTCATGGAAAAATCACCGTTCCTTTAAAAACGTTTTTTTTTTTCTTTTTTTCCTTGTTTCCTGTCCCCCAGGGCACTACCCGGACCCCCATACACCTTTTATGGCCAATATCTTGCATATATGCCCTCTTGCAGGGCACTCTAAAATTCGAACGTTCGAGTCCCATTGACTTGCATTGAGTTCGAATTCGAAATTTTTAAATTGTTCGAGTTCGAATGCGAACCGAACACGGGGATGTTCGGCCCATCCCTAGTGCACAGCGGCGCGTAGCAGTATCAGGAGTGGGTGCAGAATCTTAGCTTGTCAGCCCGTGTTTAGGTCAGGAGACCATTTATTGCAGGTGACAAATAAAATATTAGGCAATGCTTGTCTTATAAAGGTTGCGCTTGTTTGTCCCTCTCAATACAATCTGGTCTTTCGGCTGCCATGCAATTGTCTGGTATTAGTATATGACTAGCATGTATTATTTTAATAGCACTGGCGTGCGCAGCCCGTAACGGTGCGCACACATGGAATATTCATTAATTGAAAGATGATGTTTAGAAGATTTTGGACAAACTGCCCATATTTCATTAAAAATAACAAACCTGTAATCAGAGATAGAGTCAGATTTATGTTATTCATCTTGAACCAGATAAGGGATGTCTAAAATGTCAAGGAGGTGAAAGAGGGTGTCTTTACCTAATATTAGGGTGTGCCTGGGCACACCCCCTGCACACCCCCTGTGTGGGACTAGCATGGGTTTGTATGGGACTAACATGAATTGTTATATAACTAGCATGGACTAGGATGAGGCTAGCAAGGATTAGTATGTGACTAGCATGTATTAATATGCGACTAGGAGATATTAGTATGTGACTCAGGGGCGGATCCAGGGGGGGGCAACGGGGCAATTGCCCCCCCCCCCCGAGATTTGAGCCGGGGACCCAGATGCCGGGCAGCGCGGGAGTGCCTGCCCGGTCCTGAAGAGTCCGTCCTGTTAAAGGGATGCGGCTGCGTGCAGGCGCCGGCGGTCACGTGGTCCGGCTAATCAGGTGGTACTGAGTCTCTGTACCACCTGACTGGCCGGACCGCGTGACCTGCGCACGCACGCCACGCAGCCGCATCACTCAACAGGACGGACTCTTCAGGACCGGGCAGGCACTCCCGCGCTGCCCGGCATCTGAGTCCCCGGCTCAGAGTCAGCCCTGTCCCCTGCCGGAGCTGGAGGCCTGGAGCAATATCCAGGTGAGAGCTGGGCAAATCCATGTGTAAGCTGGGGGCAAATCCATGTGTAAGCTGGGGGCAAATCCATGAGCTGGGGGCAAATCCATGAGCTGGGGGCAAATCCATGAGCTGGGAATACATGAGCTGGGCAAATCCATGACCTGGGGCAATCCATGAGCTGGAGGGGGCAAATCCATGAGCTGGAGGGGGCAAATCCATGAGCTGGGGGCAAATCCATGAGCTGGGGCAAATCCATGACCTGGGGGCAAATCCATGAGCTGGGGGCAAATCCATGACCTGGGGGCAAATCCATGAGCTGGGGCAAATCCATGACCTGGGGGCAAATCCATGAGCTGGGGCAAATCCATGAGCTGGGGCAAATCCATGAGCTGGGCAAATCCATGAGCTGGGGGCAAATCCATGAGCTGGGCAAATCCATGAGCTGGGGGCAAATCCATGAGCTGGGGCAAATCCATGAGCTGGGGGCAAATCCATGAGCTGGGCAAATACATGAGCTGGGCAAATCCATGACCTGGGGGCAAATCCATGAGCTGGGGGCAAATCCATGACCTGGGGCAAATCCATGAGCTGGGCAAATCCATGACCTGGGGGCAAATCCATGAGCTGGGCAAATCCATGAGCTGGGGGCAAATCCATGAGCTGGGGGCAAATCCATGAGCTGGGCAAATACATGAGCTGGGCAAATCCATGACCTGGGGGCAAATCCATGAGCTGGGCAAATCCATGAGCTGGGGGCAAATCCATGAGCTGGGGGCAAATCCATGACCTGGGGGCAAATCCATGAGCTGGGGCAAATCCATGACCTGGGGGCAAATCCATGAGCTGGGCAAATCCATGAGCTGGGGGCAAATCCATGAGCTGGGGCAAATCCATGAGCTGGGGCAAATACATGAGCTGGGCAAATCCATGACCTGGGGCAAATCCATGAGCTGGGCAAATCCATGAGCTGGGGGCAAATCCATGACCTGGGGGCAAATCCATGAGCTGGGCAAATCCATGACCTGGGGGCAAATCCATGAGCTGGGCAAATCCATGAGCTGGGGCAAATCCATGAGCTGGGGGCAAATCCATGAGCTGGGCAAATCCATGAGCTGGGCAAATCCATGACCTGGGGCAAATCCATGAGCTGGGCAAATCCATGAGCTGGGGGCAAATCCATGACCTGGGGGCAAATCCATGAGCTGGGGGCAAATCCATGACCTGGGGGCAAATCCATGAGCTGGGGGCAAATCCATGACCTGGGGGCAAATCCATGAGCTGGGGGCAAATCCATGTGTGAGCTGGGGGCTCTCTGCTCCTCTAGATTGTAAAATCCAGGGTGCCCTCTGCTCCTCTAGATTGTAAGCTCCTGGGTGTCCTCTGCTCCTCTAGATTGTAAGCTCCTGGGTGCCCTCTGCTCCTCTAGATTGTAAGCTCCTGGGTGCCCTCTGCTCTTCTAGATTGTAAACTCCTGTGAGCCGGGCCCTCTGCTCCTCTAGATTGTAAGCTCCTGTGAGCCGGGCCCTCTGTAAATTCTCGTGAGTCGGGCTCTCTGCTAAAACACCTTATTTTCTGTAAGTGCCCCTCCGAGACTAGTCTCTGGATCCGCCCTTGATGTGACTAGCGTGGAGTAGTGTATGACTTTGATTTTTTTATTGTATGGGACTAGCAAGGATTAATATGTGACCAGCATTTATTAGTATGTGACTATCAAGATGAAAGCATGACCAGAGTTTATTATTTTATGGCTAGCATGACTAGTATGGGATTACAATGGGTTAGTTTATGACCAGCATAGATTAGTATTTGACTTGCGTGAGTTTGTATGTGTATATAATTGCATGACTAGCATGGAGTATTACGTGACTAGCATGGAGCAGTATGTGACCAGTGTATATAATTGCATGACTAGCATGGAGTATTACGTGACTAGCATGGAGCAGTATGTGACAAGCATGGAGCATTATGTGACTAGCATGGAGCAGTATGTGACTAGCGTGGGGTATTATGTGACTAGCATGGGGTATTATGTGACTAGCATAGAGTATTATGTGACTAGCATGGGGTATTATGTGACTAGCATGGGGTATTATGTGACTAGCGTGGAGTATTATGTGACTAGCATGGGGTATTATGTGACTAGCATAGAGTATTATGTGACTAGCGTGGGGTATTATGTGACTAGCGTGGGGTATTATGTGACTAGCGTGGGGTATTATGTGACTAGCATGGAGTATTATGTGACTAGCGTGGGGTATTATGTGACTAGCATGGAGTATTATGTGACTAGCGTGGGGTATTATGTGACTAGCGTGGTATTATGTGACTAGCGTGGGGTATTATGTGACTAGCGTGGGGTATTACGTGACTAGCGTGGGGTATTACGTGACTAGCGTGGGGTATTACGTGACTAGCGTGGGATATTATGTGACTAGCGTGGGGTATTACGTGACTAGCGTGGGGTATTACGTGACTAGCGTGGGGTATTTGACTAGCGTGGGATTATGTGACTAGCGTGGGGTATTAGTGACTAGCGTGGGTATTATGTGACTAGCGTGGGGTATTACGTGACTAGCGTGGGATATTATGTGACTAGCGTGGGGTATTACGTGACTAGCGTGGGGTATTACGTGACTAGCGTGGGGTATTATGTGACCAGCGTGGGATATTATGTGACTAGCGTGGGATATTATGTGACTAGCGTGGGATATTATATGAGTAGCGTGGGATATTATGTGACTAGCGTGGGATATTATGTGACTAGCGTGGGATATTATGTGACTAGCGTGGGGTATTACGTGACTAGCATGGGGTATTATGTGAGTAGCATGGAGTATTATGTGACTAGCATGGGGTATTATGTGACTAGCGTGGGGTAATATGTGACTAGCGTGGGGTACTATGTGACTAGCGTGGGGTATTATGTGACTAGCATAGAGTATTATGTGACTAGCGTGGGATATTATGTGACTAGCATGAGTATTATGTGACTAGCGTGGGGTATTATGTGACTAGCGTGGGGTTTTATGTGACTAGCGTGGGGTATTATGTGACTAGCATAGAGTATTATGTGACTAGCGTGGGGTATTATGTGACTAGCATTAGAGTATTATGTGACTAGCGTGGGGTATTATGTGACTAGCGTGGGGTGTTATGTGACTAGCGTGGGGTATTATGTGACTAGCATAGAGTATTATGTGACTAGCGTGGGGTATTATGTGACTAGCGTGGGGTATTATGTGACTAGCGTGGGGTATTATGTGACTAGCGTGGGGTATTATGTGACTAGCATGGAGCATTATGTGAATAGCATGGAGTATTATGTGACTAGCATAGAGTATTATGTGACTAGCGTGGGGTATTATGTGACTAGCATAGAGTATTATGTGACTAGCGTGGGGTATTATGTGACTAGCATAGGAGTATTATGTGACTAGCGTGGGGTATTATGTGACTCGCGTGGGGTATTATGTGACTCGCGTGGGGTATTATGTGACTAGCGTGGGGTATTATGTGACTAGCGTGGGGTATTATGTGACTAGCGTGGGGTATTATGTGACTAGCGTGGGGTATTATGTGACTAGCATAGAGTATTATGTGACTAGCGTGGGGTATTATGTGACTAGCGTGGGGTATTATGTGACTAGCGTGGGGTATTATGTGACTAGCGTGGGGTATTATGTGACTCGCGTGGGGTATTATGTGACTAGCGTGGAGCATTATGTGACTAGCATGGAGCATTATGTGAATAGCGTGGGGTATTATGTGACTAGCGTGGGGTATTATGTGACTAGCATGGAGCATTATGTGAATAGCATGGAGTATTATGTGACTAGCATAGAGTATTATGTGACTAGCGTGGGGTATTATGTGACTAGCATAGAGTATTATGTGACTAGCGTGGGGTATTATGTGACTAGCATAGAGTATTATGTGACTAGCGTGGGGTATTATGTGACTAGCGTGGGGTATTATGTGACTCGCGTGGGGTATTATGTGACTCGCGTGGGGTATTATGTGACTCGCGTGGGGTATTATGTGACTAGCGTGGGGTATTATGTGACTAGCGTGGGGTATTATGTGACTAGCGTGGGGTATTATGTGACTAGCGTGGGGTATTATGTGACTAGCGTGGGGTATTATGTGACTCGTGTGGGGTATTATGATACCATGATGGTATGTTAGTATGTTGAGAGCAGGAGGTTCCTATGTGGCTGTTTAGTAAGTGAAGATCCTGGTATTAGCTGCGCAGGGAAATCCCACCATAGCACGAAGAGACATTGCTTTGCGTAGGCCGGTTCTATGGCTACTGTGGCACTAATATGTGCTTTGCATGGGACGACGGCATTGATTAGCATGTAATTAGCCCGTGGCTAGCGGGTGACCAGGAGAGGGTTAATTGGGCCAGTTCTGCGTGCTTTATTATGGAGCCTGCGATGGCTATTGTGAAATTTATTCTATATGTAGGAATATTTGCTCCTCAAAGTCAGACTGGTGGGAATATTAACATTTGAATAAATTATTCATCCCTTTGTGGAGAAAGCCAAGGAAGCATGTCTTACCGCGAGCCGCGCCGCACCAAAGAGGAGCCCGTCATCTTTTCTTCAATTACAAAAGGCAAATATTTATTATTTATAAGTATTCACCTTGTATCGGCTTAAATGTTATTTATGAACCTGTTGCATAGTGATTTCCAATCTAACTCATTATTTTTAGCCTGCGGGTGTTGTAAAGAAGCCTGGTTATATTTAATGGCACTCTGCTAGTCAGTGCAATTACACTGTAATCATTATGTAAAATGTGCTATTAATTAAACCAATTTCTAGTTAGAACATTCTCCTCTGCAGGGCTTAATCTTAATCTTCTGGCATCCTTCACGCTGAGCTTCATGCATTAACCTTTCTGCCGCTGGTCTGGCCTCCCTCCACACCTGCAGGTACAACATTCGGGGTTCTTCTGTTTCCAAAGGGGTTATTCTGTGCTCTTTCATTCGGCGCACTTCAGTGACCTCAATTCGCCCTGCGGTGTATTCAGCGGAGTAATTGATTCACCGAACGCTGCCACTAAACCTGCTGAACTGACCGCAAATCGCCAAAAAAACACCGCAAGCATCAGATAAACCCACCGAATCGATCCGATAAACCCGCCGAACGCCGCTGAAAAATCACCAAATCGATCTGATAAACCGCAGAACACAGCTGAAAAAGCACTGAATCAATCCTATAAACAGCCAAACGCCGCAAAAAATTACTAAATCATCCAATAAATTGCCGAACGCCGCTGAAAAATCACATAATCAATCTGATAAACCACAGAACACAGCTGAAAAAAATCTATTCTCTAAACAGCCGAACACCGCAAAAAATCACCAAATCGATCTGATAAACCGCAGAACACAGCTGAAAAAGCACTGAATCGATCCTTTAAACAGCCGAACACCGCGAAAAATCACCGAATTGATCTAATAAACCGCCGAACGCCACTGAAAAATCACTGAATTGATCCGATAAACCACCAGGCGCCACTGAAAAATCACCAAATCGATCCGATAAACTGCTGAAAAATCTGCGAATTGATCCGATAAGCCATCGAACACTGCTGAAAAATCACCAAATCAAACTGATAATTGATAAACCGCCAAACACAGCTGAAAAATTACTGAATCAAACCCCCGAATGCAACCGACGACCCGACGAATAGAATGCTGAACAACTTCAACCAGCTGCTGAACCTCACCAGAAAAAGTCGACCAGCTGCCGAACGTCACCAGAAAAAGCTGACCAGCCGCCGAACAAGGGTAAAAAAAAAAAGAGACCCCACAAATTTTAACCCTTTCAATGCTGAGGACGTGTGGGGAACGTCCTCATTGACTCCTAAGGAAAGATAGGGGTGTAGATAGGGGGTTCCTTTGAACCCCGATATCTCCCAACTGTTGGAAGCTAGCAGGGTCATGTTTGGTATCATTAGAAAGGCCAGAGCATGGCCTTTCCAATGAGTTCAAACATGACCATGTTTAAAGTAAAGAAAAAAATAATAAAAATAATAATAAAAAAAGAAAAATTAGGTTTTTTTTTAAAGACCTGAAATGGCTCAGCAGTGAAGGGGTTAAAGGTGTTTTTAAAGGAAAATAATGCATGAAAATGCCTGGAAATAAATAATACATAAGGTCCTATGAATAATAATAAAAAGGTCTGTTACAGAGTAAAAAAATAAATATTTAAAAAACAATTCTAAAAAAATTAATAAAGAGCCTTTTTGCTGCAGATTAAAAGAATAAATGGTTGAATAAACATTTAATAAAAACAGGGATTTTTTTTTGCATTGAAACCTATGGGATTCACTTGTTTAGACCGTCATCAGGCAAGCATTTTGCAGAACGGAAGGAACGTGCATGAGAGTGGACATTCCTTCAACCCTGACGCCCGTCTGGCCACCTCACTGAGTGCAGTTAGTGCCTCCTATGGAGGATCGAGGTTTGCAGCCCCGTCGAACGTGTGTCGTAGCGCTTCGACAGGGAGGCTTTCAGCACGACTGCAGCACATTCGCTGTAGCATATGCAATTCGTGCACATGCTACAGCGTGTGACCGGCCCCATCGAAGCGTCACAATGTTGCGACGGACGCCGGGAGGCGTGTCAGTACAGGCGCACATAGTGCGCTCATCTGACCCCGGCCTACAACCTGTAAAATGAAAGTACCGAAAATCTAGGCAATTCAACAACTTTTCTCTGCTGTTCGGCATTCTCTGAATAGATTAACCATTAGGTTAATTTCTCTATGGGGAATTTCACTGCCGCCGAATTGCACTGTATTTCACCAGCTTTTTGAGTAGACGAATTGCTCCGTACTTCATCAGCTTTTTGAGTAGCCGAATTGCCACGAAATTGCACCGTACAGGGAAATTAACTGTTCGGTGCAATTCAGTGGCAAATTCGTCTCTCTTTGAATAATCCCTTAAATCCCGCGGTAAATAAAAAGTTTGAGGATCCCCACCTTTGCCTCCACCTTGTGCCATTATAGAACCTGATTAGCCCTGATCCTGTGCCGAAAGCACCTTCTAACCCACATCGACACAAATACACAGAGAAGTTATAATAAAATGATAAAAACGTGGCAAAATGTAGCAAAATAAATGTAAATGATTGAAATTCACATAATAAATTATACTTTTTATGTTTTTTGATGTGGCTTTCTGAAGTGACATGACATACACTATATTGCCAAAAGTATTCGCTCACCCATCCATATGCGAGTCAAGGCAGCTGAGCGAATACTTTTGGCAATATAGTGTATTTTCAATTTGCTGGGACCGCTACAAAAAATGATATATAATTTAATAATAGTTCTGCAATAAAACATGACTTCAAATAGCATTTGATCCAGGGCTGTCAAACTCAGGACCCCCAGATGTTGAGGCCTACAATTCCCAGAATCCTTTCAACGCAATAAAAGGCCAGGGAATCATGGGAGTTGTAGTTCAGAAATATATGGGGGGCCGAAGTTTTGACAGCCATGATTTAATCAGTTCGCTGCGGAGGACAAGGTACATACGTCGTATATTTAAGGCTAATGTCAGATGAACGCAGTCTGAGCGCTCTCTGCGTGCATGGATAACGGATGGATGTACTGACGGAAAATACTGTAGACACCACACGGTCCGTTTTTTTAACGGATGTAGAAGAAAAGGGAAATATGGGAAACAAAATTAATTAAAATTAAAAGACAGGTACAGTCAACCAGACCAAAAAAACCTCTGAGCGTCAACGTGATAAACGTCGCAAATGCGCTGCATCTGACGTCGCAGCATAACGCACACATCTTAGCGGTTTTACGTTCTTGCCTAACTTGCGTCCGTTTGCTACGTGTGTTGTGCGTGCGCAGTTCGGTGCGCACATACTTCATGTGTGGGTCTCAATTGATCATGATTCTATGCTACGACAGACGATAAACTGTGTGGTGACACGGACGTGATCACTGCGTTCGTCTGACACGGGCCTTATCCGCTGCGCGCAGACGAAGATGTTCATACAGTGGTGTAACTACCAGGGTCGCAGCGGTCGCACTTGCCACCAGGCCCTGGCATTCCACCACTGGAGGGGGGGCCCAGGCAGTGGTGGCTCTTTAACCCTTTTTAAGGACCAATGGTCTTTAAAGTCAATGCATTTATGACTGAACAGTTCTGTCATTATTATTATTATTATTATTATTATTATTCTTTATTTATAAAGCGCCAGCATATTCCGCAGCGCTGTACAATAAGCACAGTATAGACAGGGTTACAATACATTGAACAACATTTGACAAACAGTACAGGAGGAGATGAGGGCCCTATTCCCATAGGAACTCACAATCTGGGAGGGTTGGGGTTGGAAACAGGAGGAGAGGACTGTAAGGTGAGAGTGATTGATGATTGCGTCAGTGAGTTGGGTGGTAGGCTTCCCTAAATAGGAACGTTTTAAGGGAGCGTTTGAAGGAAGAGAAGTTAGGGGAAAGTCTGACAGTACGAGGGAGAGCGTTCCAGTGAGTGGGGGGCTGTGCGTGTGAAGTCCTGCAGTCTATCATGGGAAGAGGTGATGCGGGGAGAAGCTAGGCGCAGGTCACTGTTTGACCTTAGGGAGCGGGCTGGGGTGTATTTGGTGATTAGTGAGGACAGGTAGTGGGGCGCTGAGTTAGTGAGGGTTTTGTAGGTAAGGATAAGGATTTTGAACTTAATTCTGCAGTGGATGGGGAGCCAGTGAAGGGACTCGCAGAGGGGAGCGGCAGAGACAGAGTGGCGGGTGAGGTGAATTAGCCTGGCGGAGGCGTTCAGGATGGATTGTAGGGGGAGAGGCGGGACAGAGGGAGGCCAGATAAGAGATTATTGCAATAGTCGAGTCGGGAGATTACCAGGGCGTGTATGAGTTGTTTTGTGGTGACAGCGGTAAGAAATGGCCGAATTCTGGAAATATTACGCAGTTGGTATCGGCAGGAGGAGGAAAGAGACTGGATGTGGGGGATGAAGGAAAGAGCAGAGTCAAGTGTAACTCCAAGACAGCGAACTTGGTTTGATGGGGAGATGGTGATACCCTCCACCGTGATAGAGAAGTCAGGAGGTGGGGAGGCATTGGAGGGAGGAATAAGTAGGAGCTCAGTCTTTGACATGTTGATCTTTAGGTGGTGGGGGCCATCCAGGAGGAGATGCCAGATAAACAGTCACTGACTTTTGAAAGGACAGGGGGAGAGAGATCAGGGGGAGAGAGATCAGGGGTAGAGAGGTAGATCTGAGTGTCATCAGCGTAGAGGTGGTAATTAAAGCCAAAGCTGTTGATGATTTTGCCCAGGGAGGAGGTGTAGATGGAAAAGAGCAGAGGACCAAGGACAGAGCCTTGAGGTACACCAACAGATAGAGGCAATGAAGAGGAGGAGTTACCAGCAAAGGACACACAGAAGGACCTGTTGGATAAATAGGAGTCAACCCAAGCAAGTGCAGTGTCACCGAGACCCAGAGAGTTGAGGGTCTGTAGAAGGAGGGGGTGGTCAACAGTGTCAAAAGCAGCCGAGAGGTCAAGCAGGATGAGAATAGAATAGTGGCTGTGTTTTTTAGCAGTTAGGAGGTCGTTGGTGACTTTGGTGAGGGCAGTTTCAGTTGAGTGTAGGGAACGGAAGCCATATTGCAGGGGTCAAGTAGGGAATTGGAGGACAGGAAGAGGGAGAGGCGGTTGAAGACTAGTTTTTCTAAGAGCTTTGATGTGAAGGGAAGCAGGGATACAGGGCGGTAGTTGGATGGAGAGTTGGGGTCTAGGGATGGTTTCTTTAGTAAAGGGGTAACTAGCGCGTGTTTGAAGGCGGATGGAAAGGAGCCAGTGGAGAGAGATAGGTTGAAGATGTGTGTGAGAGCAGGGGTGAGGGAGGAGGAGAGGGGAGGAATTAGATGTGAGGGAATGGGGTCGAGCGGGCACGTGGTGAGATGTGAGGAGGACAATAAGGAATTGACTTCCTCCTCAGTGGCTGGGAGGAAGCGGCAGAGGGCGGCAGAGGGGACCTGTGGGAGTGGAGGTGGCAGATAACTATCTTGTGTTGGGATGTTGCTTCTGATAGTTAAAGTTTTACTGAGGAAGTAGTCTGCCAGGTCTTGAGCGCTGAAGGCAGCTGAGGGGGGAGGTGCAGGTGGGTAGAGGAGGGTGTTGAAGGTGGACCAGAGCCGTTTAGGGTTGGAGGACAGCGTAGATATAAGAGATGAGAAGAAGGATTGTTTGGCCAAGTGGAGGGCAGAGGTGTATGACCGGAGAATAAACTTGAAGTGAACAAAATCAGCTTCAGAGCGGGATTTCCTCCAGGCACGCTCTGCGGTGCGGGAGCATCTTTACAGGTAGCGAGTCTGGAGGGTGTGCCAGGGCTGAAGCTGGCGGCATGGGGCCTTACAGAGTCGAAGAGGAGCAAGAGTGTCTAGAGCAGAGATAAGCGTAGTGTTGTAGTGATTAGTGGCAGCATCAGGGCAGGTGAAGGATGAGGTATGAGGGAGGTGGTGAAGTAGGTTGGAGAATTGATGGGGGTCCACAGCATGTAGGTTTCTGCGAGTGTGTGTGCGGGGTGGGGGAGCAGGGTGTTTAGGAAGTCCAGATAGGTTGAAAGAGAGAAGGTGGTGGTCAGAGATGGGGAAAGGGCGACATTTGAACTCAGAAATGGAGCAGAGGTTGGAAAAGACCAGGTCAATAACGTGACCATCGCGGTGGGTAGGGAGGAGGGAGGATTGTGTGAGTCCAAGGGAGGACGTATAGTGAAAGAAGTTTGGAGGCATCAGGAGCGGAAGGATCGTCAATGGGAATGTTGAAGTCCCCGAGAATTAGGCATGGAAGATTAGAAGACAGGAAGTGAGAAAGCCAGGTAGCAAAGTGGTCAAAGAACTGGGAGGTTGGTCCCGGTGGGTGGTAGATGACTGCCACCCTGAGGCCCAGAGGAGAGAACAGGCGGATGCAGTGTGTCTCGAAGGAGGAGAAGGAGAGGGATGGGGGTGGAGGGAGATGCTGGTAGGTGCAGGTGGGAGAGAGCAGGATTCCGACCCCACCACCATTTCTCTCACCCGGTCTGGGGGTATGGCTCAAGTGTAGACCGCCATGTGAGAGAGCAGCAACGGAGGCCGTGTCAGAGGGAGTTAGCCAGGTTTCAGTTAAAGCTAGGAGGTGGAAGGAGTTTGAAAGGAAGAGGTCATGGACGGCTGTGAGTTTGTTGCACACAGAGCGAGCGTTCCAGAGGGCGCAGGAGAAAGAGGACAGGTGCTGAGGGATGATGGGAATGAGGTTGCTGGGCTTGCAGGGAGGTGATTTATGTGCGATGGAGATAGGATGAGAGGGAAGTATTGGATGTGTTGTGGGGCCAGGGTTAGGGGATATGTCACCTGAATAGAGTAACAGCAGGAGGGTGAGAAAGAGAAGGTGGGAATGGGATTTGTGGGAGTGGGAGGCAGCACGAGAGTTAGAGGGAGACCATGTTCTGAGGAAACAAAGGAGCTCATGCGAGGCCATCATGTGGGACGAGAGGAGGGAGGGAGAGATGCAGATAGTGTAGGGGTCGGTGGTAGAGGGGCAGGAGTTCCATTTAAGGAGAAAGGTAGAAGTAAAGAGCAGAAGCGTGAGAGAAAGCATGATATAGACGTGAGTTTACCAGAGTAAAGAGTGGGCCTTGCAGTTCCTTCCTCCAGTCCCGCAACTCCAGGAATCAACTCATTGGTCCTTAAGTGGTTAATTAGGCAGCAGAGGGCATGTTATGTTTTGTCTGGCTAACCATCATGAGTCTTACACTTCCTGGTGTCTCATTGCAGCGTCTGGACACTCACTGTGATCGCTCAAGTGTGATGTGTCAGTATCTTTCTCTTGAAGCAAAATAGATATCCTGCACAATGTTTTCATAAAATACTCACAAAAAGGGTGCTCATCTGCAAGAAGGACTCCCCAAAGTCCTATAAATGTGAAACCAAACCACAATAAATTAAGATGGCACAACCATGAAATAATATATACCAAAAGTATAATAAATATCCTTATTAAATACAAAAATCTATAATGTCAGTAACAAGAGTAATAGAATCACAATGCCAAATGTTACATAAGGTTACAGCACACAACATGCAGCATATAGTAAGGCAGCTCCACATGCTGTCTCAGCAAAAAGAAAATAGCTGAACCTTATGAAATATCCAATATTAGGGAAAGCACAATGCAAAAAGCAGCCAAAACATAAAGTGGGTCAGTACAAACACCTGATAGCCAAGACAAGGTACCCCAACTTTTCGGCGATCTATCGCCTAGTATCCCTATTATATATGCATTAGCTATGGAATTTAATGCAGCACCACCTTCAGGTCGAGAATGGTAAAGTCGCTTAAAAAGTTTGCATTACTAAAAAAAGACGCCTGGGTTAAACCAACAGCTATAAAAAGTTGTTTTTTCGTTGTAGCCTTAATTAGCAGAGGGAAGAGAGAAGCACAGACCTATCCCAGGCCCGACCAGCAGAGGGGTAAGATGGGCACCGAACGACTGTGTGCGGTCCCCTTGCACAGTGTGTGTCGCCACCCCAGCAGGGTGTGTGTGTGTGTGTGCTTGTCCCCCACAATGCTCACAGTTTGTGTGTGTCCCCCACATATTACCGGTTGACAATTTTTTTTGGGGGGCCTAAGTAGCTGGTCTAGGGTGCAAAATAGTCTAGCACCCGCCCTGATTACACATAATATACAGAGAGGGTCTAGGATTTACTGGTATGTCTGCGTTACACATAATACCCCGAGAGGACACAATACAGAGAGTCTGGGATTTACTGATATGTCTGTGTTACACGTAATACACAGAGAGGACACAATACAGGGAGCCTGGGATTTACTGATATAATATACAGAGAGGACACGATACAGAGGGTCTGAGATTTACTGGTATGTCTGCGTTACACATAATACACAGAGAGGACACAATACAGGGATCCTGGGATTTACTGATATGTCTGCGTTACACATAATACACAGAGAGGCCACAATACAGGGATCCTGGGATTTACTGATATGTCTGCCTTACACATAATACACAGAGAGGACACGATACAGAGAATTTGGGATATACTGATATGTCTGCATTACACATCATACACAGAGAGGACACAAAACAGGAAGCCTGGGATTTACTGATATAATATACAGAGAGGACACAATACAGAGGGTCTGGGATTTACTGGTATGCCTGCATTACACATAATACACAGAGAGGACACAATACAGAGAGTCTGGGATTTTAGAGTCTGAGATTAGGCAGAAAGAGGCAAAGCAATTTATAAGAGCTTCCAAAGCACACGCAGAAGAGAAAATAGCTCAGTCAGTAAAAAAGGGGGACAAAACATTTTTTAGATACATAAACGAGAAAAGAAAAGTAAAACAAGGATTAGTTAGATTAAAAACAAAGGAAGGAAGGTATGTAGAAGAGGATAAAAGTCTCGCTGACTGCCTCAATGAATATTTTTGTTCAGTCTTTGCAGAAAAAAAGGAAGGAAAGGGACCCCAGTTAGGAGGAAACACTAACGAGACATTTACATATCAGTTTACAGAGGAGGAGGTTCTACAGCAGCTGTCTAAAGTAAAGACAAATAAGTCAATGGGGCCTGATGGGATCCACCCTAAATTATTAAAAGTGCTCAGTGATGTAATAGCAAAACCGTTAACAGACTTATTTAACCAATCATTGTTAACGGGAGTCGTCCCAGAAGACTGGAAATTAGCAAATGTTGTGCCCATTTACAAGAAGGGTAGTAGGGAGGAATCGGGGAACTATAGGCCAGTTAGTCTTACGTCAGTAGTGGGGAAATTAATGGAAACCATGTTAAAGGAAAGGATTGTTGAACATCTAAACACATAGATTACAGGATCAGAAACAACATGGGTTTACCTCAGGGAGATCATGCCAAACTAATCTTATTGATTTTTTTGATTGGGTAACAAAAATAATAGACACAGGTGGTGCAGTAGACATTGCTTATTTAGATTTCAGTAAGGCTTTTGATACTGTTCCGCGTAGAAGGCTTATCAATAAATTGCAATCTTTGAGCTTGGATTCCAATATTGTTGAATGGATTAGGCAGTGGCTGAGTGACAGGCAACAGCGGGTTGTGGTAAATGGAGTTTATTCGGCGCAAGGTCTTGTTACCAGTGGGGTACCTCAGGGGTCAGTACTTGGACCCATTCTCTTTAATATTTTTATTAGTGATATTGCAGAAGGTATTAATGGTAAAGTATGTCTTTTTGCTGATGACACAAAGATTTGCAACAGGGTTGACGTTCCTGGAGGGATCAGCCAAATGACAAATGATTTAGGTAAACTAAAAAAATGGTGGGAGCTGTGGCAATTGAGTTTTAATGTGGATAAGTGCAAGATAATGCACCTGGGACGTAAAAACCCAAGGGCTGAATATAGAATATTTGATACAGTCCTAACCTCAACATCTGAGGGTTGGGATTTAGGGGTTATTATTTCAGAGGATCTAAGGGTAAGTAGTCAATGTAATAGAGCAGCAGGAAATGCTGGCAGAATGCTTGGAAATGCTGGCAGAATGCTTGGTTGTGTAGGGAGAGGTATTAGCAGTAGGAAAAGGGAAGTGCTCATGCCACTGTACAGAGCACTGGTGAGACCTCACTTGGAGTACTGTGTGCAGTACTGGAGACCATATCTCCACAAGGATATAGACATCTTAGAGAGAGTTCAGAGAAGGGCTACTAAAATGGTGTACGGCTTGAAGGAGAAAAGTTACCAGGAAAGGGTTAATGATCTTAACATATACAGCTTGGAAAAAAGACGAGACAGAGGAGATATGATAAAAACATTTAAATACGTAAAGGGAATCCACAGGGTAGAGGAAGGGAGTATATTTAAACGGAAACAAAGTAGCAAAACAAGAGGACATAGTCTTACATTAGAGGGGCAAAGGTTTAAAAGTAACATCAGGAAGCATTATTTTACTGAGAGGGTGGTGGATACATGGAACAGTCTTCCAGTTGAAGTGGTAGAGGCCAAAACAGTAATTGAATTTAAGCAGGCATGGGATAGGCATAAGGCTATCCTAAAGAAAAGATAAATCCAGGTAAAGTATCCATGTAATTGGGCAGACTAGATGGGCCGAAAGGTTCTTATCTGCCGACATTTTTCCATGTTTCTATGTTTCTACTGGTATGTCTGCGGTACACATAATACACAGAGAGGACACAATACAGGGAGCCTGGAATTTACTGATATTATATACACAGAGAGGACACAATACAGGAAGCCTGGGATTTACTGATATATAATATACAGAGAGGACACAATACATGAAGTCTGATTTTTTTTTTTATACGGGGCTGCAGGGGTGGGGCTTAAATGCATTAATCGAGAAATTATTTCTACATTCGATTCATTGAAAGAAAAAAATTGCAACACCAAAGAAAAATAAAAAATAGAGCATTCTTTCCACAACTCTCCGTTCACCAATCCCAGTTTATGGCCGGAGATACATAAATAACGATACATATTCTGAGTTTTCCCCCTAATAAGGTGCAATTCATATTTTTATATTCTTAGCGGAGTTTATTGCAGCTTACGGAGGAAGAAATGCTTCTTTCTGTACAGTCTATAACTCCATAATGGCTTTTTTTTCCCGAAGTAAAGTGGGAAGGAATTTGAAAAGATACCCATATCAGAGTCAGCGGAGAAATTGTAACATTACGCTACGGGTCTATAAATCTTGACACCTTGGGAAGATTGCTTTAAACCGGTAACACAATCTGTCCAGAGCTTATTGTCTTCACGACCAGCCGGCCTCGTTTTAAGAAATGTATGTGGTTCTCAAACTAATTTTATCTCCTTTATTTGTAAACTAGTCAATCAATCATAACTGAAAGTCTAATACAAAAGAGGGAGGGCGCCCTCATGCATTTTCAGACGCGGCGGAGCAAAAATTAATCTCCCCTTGATCAGACATCTGATGCCCTCATCTCAATAGAGCATCATTAAGGTCAACATTGTATATTAAAATCCTGATCAATGTCGCAAAAGCGCCGCAGCCTCTGTACATATTTGCCAAATTAATATACTTGCAGAGGACCGGAGACAGCCGGGAAATAAAAGCTCTGCAATAAAATTACCGCCGTCATTCTATTTGTTAATTCGAAAGAGCGGAGAGTGAAATATCGCGACGCGGAAAGGTGATTATTTCACCCACTTTTACAGGGGGGAAACGAGAGACCCCCGTATATTTTTCACATTAACATCTGCAAAAAAAAAACAACAAAAAAAGTGTTTTATAAATATATTTAATGCATATATAGTTTCGGTTATCTTACAAATTTTTTTTTTACCTCTAAACTTATTGACCTGATGGAAAATGGCAAATTTTTGAGCCAACATAATCGAGCTGTAGAAAAAATAGAGTTTGGAAAAGTATTTTAAATGTAGCTCTCAGCCCGAAAATGTGCAAATTCCTCCCGCTTCTTCGCCAGTTCACTGGTAATTAATTCCCATAAGAGATAGCAGCGCTGCCGAACTTGTTGTTGCTTTATAACTACTTGTAACTGTAACAGCGCGTGGGGGACATGTTTCATGTTTTTTTGGCCCTCTAAATTTATGGACCTGATGGAAAATGGCAAATTTTGAGTCAAAACAGTTGAGTTGCAGAAAAAAACAAGGGCCATATTACATAGTTGGTGCTACCTTAACCAGAGCTGTTGTAAACTTCCCAGAGCCATTATAGCCTATGGAGGTTTTAAGTTTACAACAAAAGCTCTGGTTAAGTTAGCACCAACATTGTAATACTGCCCCAAGAGTTTAGAAAACGTTACATTTTGTTTTCGGCCCATGAATTTGCAAATTCCTCCCGATTCTTCACCAGTTCACTGTCAATTTATTCCCATAAGAGACAGCACTTGGAGGGAAGAAATGAGTGTGTGTCACTTATTGTATAGGACAGGGGTCAACAGCCTTGGTTGTTTTCGAACTACATCCCCCAGCAAGGCTCAGCCATCCAGATGAGTGACTGAGAATCATGGGAGATGTAGTTCTAAAACATCTGGAGTGCCAAGCTTATTGATCCCTGGTATACGATATATTGTGCATGTGTGTGATGGTGTGTGTAAGGTTAGGGTCAAACGAACGCATTATTCACAGCGACCGTCAAAAAGTGCGTCCGAACGCATTGACGTATTTTTTCACGGAACGCGCGAAAACGGTCAGAGTAACTTACCTGCAGAGCAAGTTACTCTGTGACATTTGTACACTAGTCGCGGGTGACGTGTGCTTTACGTTCTGTTTTGTATTTGGTTGCTTTATGTAAATATCCTGTCAGCCAATCACATGGCAGCACATCAATGTACAGAAAGATGTGGTGGAATGAAAGGATCAGCGCATAATGTAGCATTAAATATCTAGAAGAACTATGTGATGCCATTATTTCACAATGGACCTTGATTACATAGGAATGCCCCCATTATCTTAAAAGAACCCAGGAAGAATTCAGAATGTGCGGAGCGGGAACAGGGGATCACATATTATGCAGCATTAGATTTACATGTGCTTGACTATCTATTGATACCTCTATCCATCCATTGACTTATCTATCTGTGTTGATACCTCTAGCCATCTATTGGTTTATCTATCCAACTATCGATCTAACTATCGATCTATCTGTCTATTGATACCTCTATCCATCCATCGATCTATCTGTTGATACCTCTAGCTATCTACTGGTTTATCTATCCAACCATAAATCTATCTATTGATACCTCTATCCATCCATAGACCTATCTATCTGTTGATACCTCTAGCTATCTATTGGTTTATCTATCTATTGATACCTCTATCCATCCATCAACTTATCTATCTGTGTTGATACTTCTAGCATCTATTGGTTTTATCTATCCAACTATTGATCTATCTATTGATACCTCTATCATCCATCGACTTATCTATCTGTTGATACCTCGAGCCATCTATAGATTTATCTATTTATTGATACTTCTATCCATCTATCGATTGATAACTTTATCTATCCAACTATTGATCTCACTATGTATTTATCTATTGATACCTCGAGCCATCTATCGATCCTGCTATCTATCTATTGATACCTCGAGCCATCTATCCATTTATCTATCTGTTGATACCTGGATCTATCCAACCATTAATCCCTCTATCTATCTTTTGATCTCTATATTCGTACATTCACCCTTATTTCTATATTTATTTACCCAATAACCTGTTAAATAGAAAAATGTATAGATTTTAAATAGATTCTAAGTCATATGAGTATAGGTGTTAATCCTAGATTGTAAGCTCACAAGAGAAAGTCCCTACATTTGTTTTGCATTTCATGCAATGCTAATCATGTAACAACATACTGGTAAGTTTTGTAAAACACCTATGCAATGTGTTCAGTGCAGTATGTGTGTATATGTATCTATGTATATGTATATATATGTATATGTAAATTCGATAGGCCGTGTTAGTCCAGATAGGAACTGATCAGTAAGCATCCAGATCTGAGGAAGAGAGGTATTCTCTCGAAAGCTTGTCTTTTAAATGCAACGTTAGCCCAATAAAAAAGGTATCACTACGAACTGCTATATACAGTGGCAAGAAAAAGTATGTGAACCCTTTGGGATTACGTGGAGTTTTGCATGAATTGGTCATAAAATGTGCTCTGATCTTCATCTAAGTCACAACAATTTGAAAAACACAGTCTGCTTAAAATAATACAACACAAACATTATATGTTTTCATGTGTTTATTGAACAGAACATGTAAACATTCACAGTGCAGGGTGGAAAAAGTATGTGAACCCCTAGCCTAATGACT
Source organism: Leptobrachium leishanense (assembly GCA_009667805.1). Taxonomy (NCBI): domain Eukaryota; kingdom Metazoa; phylum Chordata; class Amphibia; order Anura; family Megophryidae; genus Leptobrachium; species Leptobrachium leishanense. Next base: position 20,479,321 of record CM019070.1, read on the forward strand.
TCTCCAAGAGCTAATTGGAGCCAGAAGTGCGCCAACCTTGAGTCCAATCAGTGTGATATTATTGGATGTGTTGCTGAAAGCTGTCCTGCCCTTTAAAAACACACACCAGTTTTGGGTTTACTGGTTTCAAGAAGCACTGCCTGATGTGAACCATGCCTCGCAGAAAAGAGCTCTCAGAAGACCTACGATCAAGAATTGTTGACTTGCATGAAGCTGGAAAGGGTTACAAAAGTATCTCCAAAAGCCTTGATGTTCATGTGTCCACAGTAAGACAGACTGTCTACAAATGGAGAAAGTTCAGCACTGTTGCTTCTCTCCCTAGGCATGGTCGTCCTGTAAAGATGACTGCAAGAGCACAGCGCAGAATGCTTAATGAGGTAAAGAAGAATCCTAGAGTGTCAGCTAAAGACTTACAGAAATCTCTGGCACATGCTAACATTTTTGTTGACACATCTACAATAAGGAAAACATTAAACAAGAATGGAGTACATGGGAGGGCACCACGGAGGAAGCCATTGCTGTCCAAAAAGAATATTGCAATAGTGAAGTTTGCAAAAGAGCACCTGGATGTTCCACAGCACTACTGGTAAAATATTCTGTGGACAGATGAAACCAAAATTGAGTTGTTTGGAAAAAACACACAACACTATGTGTGGAGAAAAAAAGGCACAGCACACCAACATCAAAACCTCATCCCCACTGTAAAACATGGCGGAGGGAGCATCATGGTTTGGGGCTGCTTTGCTGCCTCAGGGCCTGGACGGATTGTTGTCATTGATGGAAAAATGAATTCCAGAGTTTATCAAGACATTTTGCAGGAAAACGTAAGACCATCTGTCCGCCAACTGAAGCTCCGCAGAGGATGGGTGATGCAACAGGACAATGACCCAAAGCATACAAGTAATTCAACAAAAGAATGGCTTCAACAAAACAAAATACGCCTTCTGGAGTGGCCCAGTCAGAGTCCTGACCTCAACCGATTGAAATGCTGTGGCATGACCTTAAGAGAGCGATTCACACCAGACATCCCAAGAATATTGCTACACTGAAACAGTTTTGTGAAGAGGAGTGGTCCAAAATTACTCCAGATCATTGCGCAGGTTTGATCTGCAACTACAGGAAACGTTTGGTTGAGGTTATTGCTGCCAAAGGAGGGTCAACCAGTTATTAAGTCCAAAGGTTCACATACTTTTTCCACCCTGCACTGTGAATGTTTACATGTTCTGTTCAATAAAAACATGAAAACATATAATGTTTGTGTTGTATTATTTTAAGCAGACTGTGTTTTTCAAATTGTTGTGACTTAGATGAAGATCAGAGCACATTTTATGACCAATTCATGCAAAACTCCACGTAATCCCAAAGGGTTCACATACTTTTTCTTGCCACTGTATATATATATAAACACATATTGACATGTTTTCTAACCATAATATATATGATAGTTTGTAATCATTTATTCAAAATATACGCAGCGTGTCCTAAGTGTTTGCCAGATTCCATGTAAATAAGAATTGAAATGTAATTTCCCTGTGACTATGTACATATATATGTTTTTTTTTTTCAATTGCAAGTTTCTTGTACAGACCAGAACAAAAGAAAAAATATGAATTCTGGCTAGAATGTTCCTACTTTTTTTTTTAGGTTTGGATAAGTTAAACGAGTAGCGATTCATCACTGTTTTATTGTATATTTTGTGCATTTTCTATTTTTTATTTTTTTTGCACCTCGCCACCCAATCCTGCAGGTCGTCCATGGAGTGCCATCGTTCTCCCCGTGTCAGTGAATATGGGCTGACGGATCACTTCCTGGTGTCAGAGCTCGAGCCCTGGTGACAATCAGTGAAATGATGGTGTCTGCCTCTACCCCTGGATCCGTAATTGATTTCCTGCACCCTAGGACTCTCCTTAGGAGCGCGATATGATGGAACATTGGACTGAAATCACTCTCCATGAGGAGGAGCTCAGACCATCAGTTATTTAGCTCTCCCCGCTCGCTGCTCCCCGGCCGCCTGCTTGGATTGCCCCGCGAGTGCACATTATGGTAATCAGACAGAATGTATGTATAGGAATCAATCAAACGCTGGCCCCGTCACCAGAGTTATGACATTACAAAGTCTGTTTGTAACTTTTGATTTATGGCAGATCTTCTGGTTTTCTAAATTAGGAATGAGGCATATTGGGATGGTTTAACCCTTGATCTCCAGCGTGAGCGCAGGGCACACACAAAAGCCAAGAGATATTATCAAAATGAATTGCAACACTGTATATATTTGCATGTCGTGTGATGTGCAATGCAGGACAGCGGCGCTCACCTCCCACATGCATACTCCATAAGGTGCTGCTCCGACCGGGTCATACAAAACACCAAATGCAACTCACTCCACTATAACGCAGCTTTAAAGTCTCATTTTAACCATGAATTTTGGTTAAATGTAGTGTAATATTCACAACACATGATCATACATTGCATGGACTGCTATAACGTCAATATGGCAGATCTCACTGTGTAAAAACAAAACTTATTCACTGGTTTAATGATCTTAAGAACCTCAAACTGGGGGACCAGCGACATGGAAGGGGGACAAGAGAAGGAAAGCCTTCAAAATGTACCATGTAAAACCAAGAGGGTGGCCAGCCCTCCCAATGTCACAAATAAAACCAACATACAAGGCCAGTAGAGTGGACATCCAAATGTAACGTATGAAGCCAGGAGGGTGGTCAGTTCTTCAAATGTAACGCACAAGACCAATAGGGTGGTCACAGTCCTCAAAATGTAACGAACAAGACCAGGAGGGTGGTCAGTCCTCCAAATGTAACGTACAAGACCAGGAGGGTGGTCAGTCCTCAAAATGTAACGTACAAGACCAGGAGGGTGGTCAGTTGTCCAAATGTAACAAACGAGGCAAGGAGGGTGGTCAGTCCTCCAAATGGAACATATGAGGCCAGGAAGGTGGTCAGTCCTCCAAATGGAACATTCAAGACCAGGAGGGTGATCAGTCCTCCGTGACATACTAAATGCAGTGCATTCCACTTTAATGCAGCTTAACATTTTTAAAACTACCTGACATAAGTAAAATGACAGCAGCTCATATAACGTGTGAGTATATCTTTGAGTAAACCCCCTAACTCAAATGTTTTTTAAGAACTCTACAGGCCTGATTGAAGTGAAATATGGTGGATTTTATATGTTGTGTTAGCAGGTTTCAGCAGCATCTTATGAAAAATACATGTTTCAATTGACTGCAGTTATCTGTCAATCATCATCTACCTATTAATTACATTTCACTGTGTATAGTATCTATGTACAGTTGCAAGAAAAAGTATGTGAACCCTTTGGGATTACGTGGAGTTTTGCATGAATTGGTCATAAAATGTGCTCTGATCTTCATCTAAGTCACAACAAGTTGAAAAACACAGTCTGCTTAAAATAATACAACACAAACATAATATGTTTTCATGTTTTTATTGAACAGAACATGTAAACATTCACAGTGCAGGGTGGAAAAAGTATGTGAACCCCTAGCCTAATGACTTCTCCAAGAGCTAATTGGAGCCAGGAGTGAGCCAACCTTGAGTCCAATCAGTGTGATATTATTGGATGTGTTGCTGAAAGCTGTCCTGCCCTTTAAAAACACACACCAGTTTTGGGTTTACTGGTTTCAAGAAGCACTGCCTGATGTGAACCATGCCTCGCAGAAAAGAGCTCTCAGAAGACCTACGATCAAGAATTGTTGACTTGCATGAAGCTGGAAAGGGTTACAAAAGTATCTCCAAAAGCCTTGATGTTCATGTGTCCACAGTAAGACATACCTGTCTACAAATGGAGAAAGTTCAGCACTGTTGCTTCTCTCCCTAGGCATGGTCGTCCTGTAAAGAAGACTGCAAGAGCACAGCGCAGAATGCTTAATGAGGTAAAGAAGAATCCTAGAGTGTCAGCTAAAGACTTACAGAAATCTCTGGCTCATGCTAACATTTTTGTTGACACATCTACAATAAGGAAAACATTAAACAAGAATGGAGTACATGGGAGGACACCACGGAGGAAGCCATTGCTGTCCAAAAAGAATATTGCAATAGTGAAGTTTGCAAAAGAGCACCTGGATGTTCCACAGCACTACTGGTAAAATATTCTGTGGACAGATGAAACCAAAATTGAGTTGTTTGGAAAAAACACACAACACTGTGTGTGGAGAAAAAAAGGCACAGCACACCAACATCAAAACCTCATCCCCACTGTAAAACATGGCGGAGGGAGCATCATGGTTTGGGGCTGCTTTGCTGCCTCAGGGCCTGGACGGATTGTTGTCATTGATGGAAAAATGAATTCGAGTTTATCAAGACATTTTGCAGGAAAACCTAAGACCATCTGTCCGCCAACTGAAGCTCCGCAGAGGATGGGTGATGCAACAGGACAATGACCCAAAGCATACAAGTAATTCAACAAAAGAATGGCTTCAACAAAACAAAATACGCCTTCTGGAGTGGCCCAGTCAGAGTCCTGACCTCAACCCGATTGAAATGCTGTGGCATGACCTTAAGAGAGCGATTCACACCAGACATCCCAAGAATATTGCTACACTGAAACAGGTTTGTGAAGAGGAGTGGTCCAAAATTACTCCAGATCGTTGCGCAGGTCTGATCTGCAACTACAGGAAACGTTTGATTAATAACATCTACTTATTTATTTTGCTCTTTGTTTCTGTCTGTTATCTACCATTATGTATTAGGGATGTGCGTTTCGATTCGGACCGATTCGTATTTTTCACGAATCGGTCCGATTCGTGGCTTCAGATTCGGCACAATTTCCGAATCGGATCGGATCTGAAAATGGCCGATACGAAAAGATTTTCGTTCCATAACGAAAAGTTTCTCGTGTTTTCGTTTGGACGTGAAATGTGTAATATCACAAGTCATTTTCGTTCCATTCGTGATTTTGGTTCCATTTCGGTCATTTCGTATTTTTTGGTTCCATTGCTGATTCCGTAATTCCGTATCGTTTCCAATGATTCAATATTTCTGTCGATACGGTAATTCTGCCGATTCTATCTTTTTTTATTAAATAAAGATCCTTTTTTCTTATGAATATGCATTGCACAACTTTATTTAATCATATTAAAATGGAATGAAAGGAACAAAAATAAACAAAACGATTTAAAAATGCAAAAAATAAAATACTGACCCAAATGGTCTGACTTTAAAGAAAATGACAGAACAAAATGTTTTAAAACGAAAAAAAAGCTGAACAAAATGATGAGAAACGGAAAAAAAATAAAAAAATAAAATGATTTAAAACGAAAAAAAATGCAGCATATGAATACGCACACTGCGGGGAAGCGCCTCTCTGCGCGGTATAATTAATGCAGCACATGAATACGCACACTGCAGGGAACAAGCGCCTCTCTGCGGTATAATTAATGCAGCATATGAAGACGCACACTGCGGGGAACAAGCGCCTCTCTGCGGTATAATTAATGCAGCATATGAATACGCACACTGCGGGGAAGCGCCTCTCTGTGCGGTATAATTAATGCAGCACATGAATACGCACACTGCAGGGAACAAGCGCCTCTCTGCGGTATAATTAATGCAGCATATGAAGACGCACATTGCGGGGAACAAGCGCCTCTCTGCGGTATAATTAATGCAGCACATGAATACGCACACTGCAGGGAACAAGCACCTCTCTGCTCGGTATAATTAATGCAGCATATGAATACGCACACTGCGGGGAATAAGCACCTCTCTGCGGTATAATTAATGCAGCATATGAATACGCACACTGCGGGGAATAAGCACCTCTCTGCGGTATAATTAATGCAGCATATGAATACGCACACTGCGGGGAACAAGCACCTCTCTGCGTGGTATAATTAATGCAGCATATGAATACGCACACTGCGGGGAACAAGCACCTCTCTGCGTGGTATAATTAATGCAGCATATGAAGACGCACACTGCGGGGAACAAGCACCTCTCTGAGTGGTATAATTAATGCAGCATATGAATACGCACACTGCGGGGAATAAGCGCCTCTCTGCGCGGTATAATTAATGCAGCATATGAATACGCACACTGCGGGGAAGCGCCTCTCTGCATGGTATAATTAATGCAGCATATGAATACGCACACTGCGGGGAAGCGCCTCTCTGCGGTATAATTAATGCAGCATATGAATCCACACACTGCGGGGAAGCGCCTCTCTGCATGGTATAATTAATGCAGCATATGAATACGCACACTGCGGGGAAGCGCCTCTCTGCGGTATAATTAATGCAGCATATGAATACGCACACTGCGGGGAAGCGCCTCTCTGCATGGTATAATTAATGCAGCATTTGAATACGCACACTGCGCGTCTGTGCGTTATAATTAATGTATACGTCTGTGTTAAATGTATACGTATCCTGTCTATATATTATAACTTAAAATGCAGTAAAATTTAACTTTCAATAATTTACAAGGTAAATTAAAGTGTTTTATTTTTACATTTTAACATGCAAGCGTTTACGGTTATATTTTCTATGAGTTGCGCTTGTTAAAAAAATTAGAGATGAGGGACTTGTTACATACATTTTTTTGGGAGAAAATTACACAATTTTTAACAAACGCAACCCATACAAAAATCGTTAGTGCAGCATCATTGTTCACATTATAATTGAATGGGAACAAAATTGCTGCATTAGAAAAACAAAACAAAAAAAACAACTTTTTTTTAAAATTTATTTATTTTTCAATATTTTTTTATTTTATTTTTTATTTTTAATTTTTTAAACTAACTTTTAACATGGTCATGTTTGGTATGGTTGGAAAGGCCATGCTCTGGCCGATCCAACAATACCAAACATTAACCCCTAGGTTGACTATCTGGGGTGTCGTGGAGGTGGATCCATGTTGTGTGTTACTGTACCATCTTGTGTGTAATTAACCCCTAGGTGCCATGGATCGGGAGAAAGGGGGTTCTTTGGAACCCCTATCTCCACCATTGGTGCCAAACTAGGGGGTTAACTCCAGAATTTACTCTATCCGACGTCCCGATGTGAAACATCGGGACTTTGGATAGATTTCAACTATTTTATTTTTTTAACTTTCGGATAGTCAAAATCTATCAAGTCCCGATGTTTCACATCGGAACTTTGGATAGAGTAAGTCCATGCAGCCGTTAATCATATATACATTACTATTTTCTAACGAACAGCACGCTGGATAGCACTGTTGCTGTCCAGTGTCCTGATCCTGACCGTTAGAAAATCTGACTGCCTATATGTCTAACGAACGAAAGACTTACAGGGTTATTCAGAGAGCGTGAAAAGCAGGAGAACGACTGGAGAATGACTGGAGAATGAAAAATTCTAGGTCAAAATAGCCAATTTGGAAAGTGAGATGAAAGGGAGAATTTTTCTGGTTTGGCTATTTTGACCTAGAATTTTTCATTCTCCAGTCATTCTCCAGTCGTTCTCCTGCTTTTCACGCTCTCTGAATAACCCTGTTACTCTATCGGATAAATATGATTAACGGCCGCATGGACTTACTCTGTCCAAAGTTCCGATGTAAAACATCGGGACTTTGGATAGGTTTCGACTATCCGAAAGTTAAAAAAATAAAATAGTCGAAATCTATCCAAAGTCGGATAGACCTCGGATAGAGTAAATTCAGGAGTTAACCCCCTAGTTTCCACCAATGGTGGAGATAGGGGGTTCCACTGAACCCCCTATCTCCCGATCCGTGGCACCTAGGGGTTAATGTTCGGTATTGTTGGATCGGCCAGAGCATGGCCTTTCCAACCATATCAAACATTACCATGTTAAAAGTTAGTTAAAAAAATTAGAAATAAAAAATTAAATAAACAAATATTAAAAAATAAATAAATTTTAAAAAAAAGGTGTTTTTTTATTGTTTTTTTTTGCTAATGCAGCAATATTTTTCCCATTCAATTATAATGTGGACAATGATGCTGCACTAACGATTTTTGTTTTGGTTGCGTTTGTTAAAAATTTTGTAATTTTCCACCAAAAAAATGTATGTAACAAGTCGCCCATCTCTAATTTTTTAACAAGCGCAACTCATAGAAAATATAACCGTAAACGCTTGCATGTTAAAATGTGAAAAAAACACTTTACACCTTGTAAATTATTGAAAATTCAAATTTTATTGCATTTTAAATTATAATATACAGACAGGATACATATACTGTACATATAACAGACGTATACACTAATTATACCGCGCAGAGAGGCGCTTTCCCGCAGTGTGCATATTCTTATGCTGCATTAATTATACCGCGCAGAAATGCGCTTTCCCGCAGTGTGCGTATTCATATGCTGCATTAATTATACCGCGCAGAGGGGCGCTTGTTCCCCGCAGTGTGTGGATTCATATGCTGCATTAATTATACCACGCAGAGAGGCGCTTGTTCCCTGCAGTGTGCGTATTCATAAGCTGCATTAATTATACCGCAGAGAGGCGCTTGTTCCCTGCAGTGTGCGTATTCAAATGCTGCATTAATTATACTGCAGAGAGGCGCTTGTTCCCTGCAGTGTGCGTATTCATATGCTGCATTAATTATACCGCAGAGAGGCGCTTGTTCCCTGCAGTGTGCGTATTCATATGCTGCATTAATTATACCGCAGAGAGGCGCTTGTTCCCTGCAGTGTGCTGATTCATATGCTGCATTAATTATACCGCGCAGAGAGGCGCTTCTTCCCAGCAGTGTGTGTATTCATATGCTGCATTAATTATACTGCAGAGAGGCGCTTCCCTGCAGTGTGTGGATTCATATGCCGCATTAATTATACTGCAGAGAGGTGCTTCCCGGCAGTGTGTGGATTCATATGCTGCATTAATTATACTGCAGAGAGGCGCTTCCCAGCAGTGTGTGTATTCATATGCTGCATTAATTATACTGCAGAGAGGTGCTTCCCAGCAGTGTGCGTATTCATATGCTGCATTAATTATACTGCAGAGAGGCGCTTCCCCGCAGTGTGTGGATTCATATGCTGCATTAATTATACCGCAGAGAGGCGCTTCCCCGCAGTGTGTGGATTCATATGCTGCATTAATTATACTGCAGAGAGGCGCTTCCCCGCAGTGTGTGGATTCATATGCTGCATTAATTATACTGCAGAGAGGTGCTTCCCGGCAGTGTGTGGATTCATATGCTGCATTAATTATACTGCAGAGAGGTGCTTCCCAGCAGTGTGTGTATTCATATGCTGCATTAATTATACTGCAGAGAGGCGCTTCCCAGCAGTGTGTGGATTCATATGCTGCATTAATTATACCACAGAGAGGCGCTTATTCCCTGCAGTGTGCGTATTCATAAGCTGCATTGATTATACCGCGCAGAGAGGCGCTTCCCCGCAGTGTGCGTATTCATATGCTGCATTAATTATACTGCAGAGAGGCGCTTATTCCCTGCAGTGTGCGTATTCATATGCTGCATTAATTATACCGCAGGGAGGCGCTTCCCGCAGTGTGCGTATTCATAAGCTGCATTAATTATACCACGCAGAGAGGCGCTTGTTCCCCTCAGTGTGCATTTTCATATGCTGCATTAATTATACCGCGCAGAGAGGCGCTTCCCGCAGTGTGCGTTTTCATATGCTGCATTAATTATACCACGCAGAGAGGCGCTTGAACCCCGCAGTGTGCGTATTCATAAGCTGCATTAATTATACCGCGCAGAGAGGCGCTTCCCCGCAGTGTGTGGATTCACATGCTGCATTAATTATACCGCGCAGAGAGGCGCTTCCCGGCAGTGTGTGGATTCATATGCTGCATTAATTATACTGCAGAGAGGCGCTTGTTCCCCGCAGTGTGTGTTTTCATATGCTGCATTAATTATACCGCGCAGAGAGGCGCTTGTTCCCCGCAGTGTGCGGATTCATATGCTGCATTAATTATACCGCGCAGAGAGGCGCTTGTTCCCCGCAGTGTGCGTATTCATAAGCTGCATTAATTATACCGCTCAGAGAGGTGCTTCTCCGCAGTGTGCGTATTCATATGCTGCATTAATTATACTGCAGAGAGGTGCTTATTCCCCGCAGTGTGCGGATTCATATGCTGCATTAATTATACCGCGCAGAGAGGTGGTTCCCAGCAGTGTGTGTATTCTAATGCTGCATTAACTATACTGCAGATAGGTGCTTCCCGGCAGTGTGTGGATTCATATGCTGCATTAATTATACTGCAGAGAGGTGCTTCCCAGCAGTGTGTGGATTCATATGCTGCATTAATTATACTGCAGAGAGGTGCTTCCCGGCAGTGTGTGGATTCATATGCTGCATTAATTATACCGCAGAGAGGCGCTTCCCAGCAGTGGTGGATTCATATGCTGCATTAATTATACTGCAGAGAGGTGCTTCCGGCAGTGTGTGGATTCATATGCTGCATTAATTATACCGCAGAGAGGCGCTTCCCAGCAGTGGTGTGGATTCATATGCTGCATTAATTATACCGCAGAGAGGCGCTTCCAGCAGTGTGTGGATTCATATGCTGCATTAATTATACTGCAGAGAGGCGCTTCCCCGCAGTGTGTGGATTCATATGCTGCATTAATTATACTGCAGAGAGGCGCTTCCCAGCAGTGTGTGGATTCATATGCTGCATTAATTATACTGCAGAGAGGCGCTTCCCCGCAGTGTGCGTATTCATATGCTGTATTAATTATACTCCAGAGAGGCGCTTCCCAGCAGTGTGTGTATTCATATGCTGCATTAATTATACTGCAGAGAGGTGCTTCCCGGCAGTGTGTGGATTCATATGCTGCATTAATTATACTGCAGAGAGGTGCTTCCCAGCAGTGTGTGTATTCATATGCTGCATTAATTATACCGCAGAGAGGCGCTTGTTCCCTGCAGTGTGCGTATTCATATGCTGCATTAATTATACCGCAGAGAGGCGCTTGTTCCCCGCAGTGTGTGTATTCATGTGCTGCATTAATTATACCGCAGAGAGGCGCTTGTTCCCCGCAGTATGCGTATTCATATGCTGCATTAATTATACCACAGAGAGGCGCTTCCCGCAGTGTGCGTTTTCATATGCTGCATTAATTATACCGCGCAGAGAGGCGCTTCCCGCAGTGTGCGTATTCATAAGCTGCATTAATTATACACGCAGAGAGGCGCTTGTTCCCCGCAGTGTGCGTTTTCATATGCTGCATTAATTATACCACAGAGAGGCGCTTCCCC